>LR812532.1:7670046-8030046 GCA_903798195.1 Danio kyathit | reverse complement strand
TGTTGTCAGTGTCGGCTGAAGGATTTCCCCCGGGACACCAACAACAGGTGCTACGTCACAATCATGCCTCCACAAGAGCAAGCTCCTGATTAATTAACGCGGCGCGAATGTCTGCAGAAGTTTAGATTTTTGAACTCGAGCAATTTGCGCGTCAATCGCTTAATTCGCGTGTATCGCGCCGAAGGATGCCTATTCGCACATTTTCATTGACTTAACATGTAAATCACTCGCGCTTGACGCTTCTTCCGCGTCTGGTGTGAACGCAGCATTAGACTGTCATGAGACCTTTATAAACATGACATGACACGTTATAAACGTGTATGAGATTTTATGCATGCTTATAAAAGCTGTTATTAAGTGTCATTTGCTCCGTTATGTCATTTTAAATCCAAAGATGACTCTGTTTTTGACAACTTGATATAAACAAATACATCACAACTAGGGTCGGGTCGATAGACGATGCCATTGTCCATCGCCAATGGCTGATAGACATCATGATGCTGAGCCGGCGTCGTGATACTCCACCCCGCCCCCATCGCAGCAGCAACTCGCTCGCGAAAAATACACCTAAGCCCTTTACAATAATACGTCTTAGTTTTCGATCGAAAACGATCCACGTCCACACTGCCGTTTCATCTAGCATTTCTGAAAAGCCCTCCTTTCACAATATACCACTAAAAACACACATCACGTGACCACACACACACTCTGTCATGCTGTAGCGTATGCGCGCGTCTGAGCTCCAGCAGTCAGCAGGTGCTTAGAGCACAAAACCCCACAGAGCAGTGCACGTCGGACAGTTTATCAAGGATGTGCCGCTGGATCGTGTCTCACTATAGTTGTTAAACGTGATATTTAATTAATCTTCTCTCTATCTAACGACTCTACTGTCTTTTGAATCTATCAGGTATTGTGTCACAGCATCAGTACACTGCTTCAGTCTTTGCTTTCACCCTTGTACTTAGTAATTTAAGCAAAAACCTCATTTACTGTTGGTTGTGCACCTTTTTTTAAGTTTGTCGACGCCATTATAACGACACAGATCACTCTGCCTATTCATGCCAGAATCCTGCTGAAAAAGTGATTGACAGGTGGTTATTTGTGTGTAATTTATCTTTATTTATTTATGATTTGGTTAGAGGTAAAACAAAGACCATGCAAGTCAGGTAGTTGAAACCGTAGGCTACAAATAATTAATTCGTTATGAATTAATTATTCATAAATAATTAATTCACCGCCGCCTATGACGACGATGCCATCGTCCATCGCAATGTTTCACGTTAGACATGGTACGATGCCAAATTGGTCGACATCGCCCAACCCTAATCACAACCTGTTTTTATCTTTGTCCTGACAACTTGACATTCCCAAGACAACATAACTTGTCAGAAATTTGTCATAAACATGATTTTCACAAGGCTATATAATTGTCATAAATATTTTTTTGATCACGTTTACAGTGGAACAAACAGTGTTTGCCATTAAAATTACTCATTAAAAGTGTTATTACTCTGTCAAATGATTTCTAACAGCATCATTTCATGACATTTTAATGACATATTTAGCTTGTACCACTGTAGAGATAAAAAATACACACACACACACACACACACACACACACACATATATATATATATATATATATATATATATATATATATATACAGTTGAAGTCAGAATTATTAGCCCCCCTGAATTATTGGCCTACGTTTATTTTTTTCCCCTAATTTCTGTTTAACGGAGAGAAGATTTTTTCAACACATTTCTAAACATAATAGTTTTAATAACTCATTTCTAATAACTGATTCATTTTATCTTTGCCATGATGAAAGTAAATAATATTTTACTAATGTTTTTCAAGACACTTCTATACAGCTTAAAGTGACATTTAAAGGCTTAACTAGGTTAATTAGCGTAACTATGCAGGTTGGGGTAATTAGGCAAGTTATTGTATAACGATGGTTTGTTCTGTAGACTATCAGTAAAAATATAGCTTAAAGGGGCTAATAATTTTGTCCCTAAAATGGTGTTTAAAAAAATTAAAACATACAAAATATTTTACAGAAGAAAATGTCTTTGTTCTGTTAGACATAATTTGGAAATATTTAAAATAGAAAAAAAAATTCAAAGTGGGGCTAATCTGACTTCAACTGTATGTGTATATATATAAAAATATTTGTCTTGGTAATGTAAAGTTGTCATGACAGACAAAAACAGGTTGTGATGTCTATTTGTCAAGTTGTCATATAACAATGTCATTTAAAATGTCTGAATAACAGTAAATGACAGACAGTTGTTATAGTAATGCATTCACATTCATGACTTGTCATGATTCTAAAGGTTTAATGATGTCTTATGAACACCTCTTCAAGTACCGTTCATTTACTTAATAATTTGAAGGAAATGTGTTTTTTTTTAAGTCAACTAATCGCTTTAAAAGCAACACACTTTTTTTAAAGTAAAGTCAATGTATCGCTTTTAAAAGAGTGCCTTCGCTCATTCATATGTAAATTCAGATTATTTGGCAGCTTTAGATGGGAAGATAAGAAAAAAAACACACAGGGAGAAAAAGTGGACAATAGAGACAGATTTAAACACTGTGTGCAAATGTGTTTTAATTGATCGAAACACAGCTTAATATCAGGTCTACACTGTAAAAAGGGATTATTTGTTATTCACTTTAAAAAGTAAATACATCTATTGCTTTTAAAGAAGACCTATTATGCCTTTTTTACAAGATGTAAAATAAGTCTCTGGGAGAGACTCACGGCCAAGGATTAAAATGTTTAAAAATATGAACTATATAAAAACATTTTAACAACAACAACAACAACAAAAAATGCTGTTCATGAAAGGAGGAGAGCTAAAAGAAAATGACTTGCTTTATTAGTGCAAATGAAGTTGATCATAAGTTCTGTATAGGTATACAAAGACTTGTAATTTATTCAAATCTTCATCTGCCCTGGGACAGGTTAGCAGTGTAAGATACCAAGCCAAGCAACCTTTATTGTACCCAAAACACAGGATTGAAACTTAAAGGGCTAGTTCACACCAAATTAAAATTTGGTCAATATTTACCCTCCTTCAAGTTGCTCCAAACCATTGAGTTTCTTTATTTTTTTTAACACAACCATACCACATGACAACCTCAAAACATTATGCAGTTCTGAGTGTGCCTCACACAGGTTAGTGGGTTTGACAAACCACCTGTAAAAACACAATCTTTCATCTCTCTGACACTTTAACCAACACCTGCACCAGTTTTGCACATTTTTATCAGACACTTTCTAACAATCACTTCATATTTGCAAAAATAAAAACATTGTGCATTTATAAAGTGTGCTTCACACAGGCAAGTGGGCTTGACCACCCAACTATTAAATTGCTCTTCTCTATAAAAAAAAAAATAATCTTCTAACTTTAGCACTTAGTTCTTTGAGCACTAACAGTTCCTTTGTATTATTAGCACTTCTGGTGTGTATTTCTTGTTGAATCACTGAATGCCTTCTCATTTGTAAGTCGCTTTGGACAAAAGCATCTGCTAAGTGACTAAATGTAAATGAAGATATTTTGAAGAAAGCTGAACACCTGTCATTGACTTTCATAAGAAATCAAATACTATAGAAGGCATACCCTTTAAAAGGGTACCAAACACGAGAAAGGGTACCAAAAGGTGGAGCTACACACGCAGCTGAACGCTGATTGGTTACAGAGATACGTCATGATCTCGTGGAGCTAGCCAGAATGAAAACAAAGGAACCGCCATGTTTTTAATACACAGCCGAGACAACTATATGCATATAATAACGAGCCATGGATGACCCGAGCTCAAACAAACCTTGTCGTTGTCTTGATGAACAGCCACAAAGCCAAGAAGAACAACGTCTGCCGTGTCCTACTGTTGCTTGACGAGGCCGTCTAAAAGTGCGTGCGGTTTCTGCTTACTTCAGGGAGCTCACGATCGCGTCTGTATTTGATATAACAAACTTCTTGAGCTGATGATAATAACGTGTGTGTGATTATTGAAGTGTCTCCGACATCTGATCCTTTCAGAAAGAAAAGGACAAACGCGAGAGTGAAGCGCGAAAAAATTGTGAAGCCCGATAAAACACAGGAGCAAATTGTTTCAGCAAACTGAATTAAGAACAAACTGCCACGTTCATCGCATTTTGGACTATTATGAACTCGGAATGACGGAATTACTCTCTAACAGTGGTTACATGTGCTGGTGAAGATTACAGACACACTCAAATAAGGACTAAATGTATGCTGTGGGTAGTTTATCTGTAAGTGGTAACATCGGAGACTGTAAGGGGCTGTGTGTTCATATGTTCATTTATTTATTTTATAGAATTGCAGATGTTACAGTAGGCTATTTCGCACTGTCGTTGATCTGCAGTTATAATAGAAAAGTTAGTAATAAACATTTATACACAAGTATTAATATGTTTAAAGCATCTGTTTTGTGAGAAGTGCTTCTCATATAATGTGAACAACCTGTACAGCTTTACTGTAGACATTTATTCGAGCGAGAATGACGTTGACTTAAACTTTCTGTCGTACACCACGCCCACCAAAAGGGTACCTTTAGTAGTGGAAACGCAAGCCTAAAGGTGACCCGTACCGACCCGAACCGTACCGTAATGTACCAGTAAGTGGAAACGAGCCATGGGAGATGTTCTCCAATTCGGCATTCATATCTCACCATTCTGATTGTGTCACAATTCTTGACTCAAATTATGACTTCATATCACCAAATATGATTTGCGTTATTTTCAGAGTTAAACTGAAATTGAAATATGTTGAAGTTTTGAAATACATCATTGCAGTTCTCGGAAAACAAGTGTATCGTGAGATCTGTGTACATTTATAAGTGTGAGAAAACTACGCCTCCATACTGATCCCTTATTTGACAGAAAGCTAATTTATAAAGTATGATATTGCTAAATTGACAGCTTAAATGTCTTTTAAGCGGAAAAGAATCTCTCACATGCAGAAATCCATCACAAACTGAAGGTGCAGCAAGGGATTGTTACACGTTCATAAATGTTTTTGTCATTGCAAGCCAATTTAGATTGATTTTAATAATGCTTAATTACTTTTAGATGCCTGGCTAATGTACTTTGAATATGATTCTTCTTGCATTGACCACATGGTGGCGATAATGGCTTATAAAGACAGTGAATTTGATTTATGGCACGTTCCTTCCCACTTTAAAATGAGGGACAATTAATCTGCCTCTCACCTGAGTTACGCTCCTTCATTATCCCTGCTGACACTCACCTACTTCCTGTTGTCTGAATCTCCAGCAGGAAGTGAGCTCAGCAGATGTTGTGTGTATGTGTGTGTGTGGAAATCCCCCTCTTTCCCAAGGGTGAGGAATTCCAGATGATCGCTCACTCCGTGCTGAAACAGGGATGGAGGAAAACACAAACTCCACCTGAAGGCTGGTAGGAATTGTGAATTGTTTCTGTACTGTCAAAAATAATGCTGGGTTCCACAAAATCCCTTCATGTTGTTCCAACACAAATAGATTGTTAAAACTTTAGTTTTAAGTGGATTGAACATAACGAAATTAAGCTGTCCCAAAATAATCTCAAGAATTGTGTTTGAGCTCATTTTAACTAAGTAGTTTGAATAAGCAGCAGAAATAAATACAGTTGAAGTCAAAATGATTCGCCCTCTTGTGGATTTTTGTTTCTTTTTCAAATATTTCCCAAATGATGTTTAACAGAGCAAGGAATTTTAATATTTTTTCTTCTGGAGAAAGCCTTATTTGTTTTATTTTGGCTAGAATAAAAGCACAGTCAATTGGATGAACTCAATTTAATTGACGGCAGGATTTCCATCCAATAAATCTGTTTAGCACCAACTAAAAAAACTATTTACACAATTAAATACAATTGAGTTGGTCCAACATGATTTTATCAAATAGAAGTTTAAATACATTTGTATTTTCATTTAACTTAAACTTAAAGGTCTGATAATATCATGTATGTCTATTATGTGTCTTATATTTCCAAGTCTCTTAGTTTTATTTGAAGTTCTCCTAAATGAACTAAGAGCCATTTTTATATTTCATGAGTTACATATACAGTTGATTGAGACTGATCTCAGAACTCATTTTAGGACAGTTATTGCTCACTGAGCAAAGCAACAAACTGCATTTTTGTAAGTTAGGCTGCCCAAAGCATGGGTGCTTCAGCAAGATGGTAATCTCAAAACTCAAAGCATCACATGAAACTCTTCTAAATCTTCAAACTAAAGTGAAGATTAAACTCTAGCAAGTCTTTCTATTAACTTCAAACAGCCAAGTTTACTTTTATTGTCAACATTTCCCTTACTTAATTCAATCCCACACAAAGCATGCTGGGAACTACAAATCCCCTAACCAGGTAGTTGGACCAACGCAGTTCCTTCATGTTGTCCCAACACAAAGGCTTGCGTTAACTTAATGGTTTACCAATTTAAGTGGACTGATCATAAAACAAATAAATTGGCCAAAGAAATGACAAGAATTGTGTTGTTTGAGCTCATTTTAACTAAGTAGTTTGAACAAGCAGCAGAAATAAATACAGTTGAAGTCAAAATGATTCGCCCTCTTGTGGATTTTTGTTTCTTTTTCAAATATTTCCCAAATTATGTTTAACAGAGCAAGGAATTTTTATATTGTTTCTTCTGGAGAAAGTCTTATTTGTTTTATTTTGGCTAGAATAAAAGCACACTCAATTGGATGAACTCAATTTAATTGAGAGCAGGATTTCCATCCAATAAATCTGTTTAGCACCAACTAAAAAAACTATTTACACAATTAAAAATACAATTGAGTTGGTCCAACATGATTTTATCAAATAGAAGTTTAGATACATTTGTATTTTTATTTAACTTAAACTTAAAGGTCTGAAAATATCATGTATGTCTATTATGTGTCTTACATTTCCAAGTCTCTTAGTTTTATTTGAAGTTCTCCTAAATGAACTAGAAGAGGCATTTTTATATTTCATGAGTTACATATACAGTTGATTGAGACTGATCTCAGAACTCATTTTAGGACAGTTATTGCTCACTGAGCAAAGCAACAAACTGCATTTTTGCAAGTTAGGCTGCCCAAAGCATGGGTGCTTCTGCAAGATGGTAATCTCAACTCAAAGCATTACATGAAACTCTTCTAAATCTTCAAACTAAAGTGAAGATTAAACTCTAGCAAGTCTTTCTGTTAACTTCAAACCGCCAAGATTACTTTTATTGTCAACATTTCCCTCTCTTAATTCAATCCTACACAAAGCATGCTGGGAACTACAAATCCCCTAACCAGGTAGTTGGACCAACGCAGTTCCTTCATGTTTTCCCAACACAAAGGCTTGCGTTAACTTAATGGTTTACCAATTTAAGTGGACTGAACATAAAACAAATAAATTGGCCAAAGAAATGACAAGAATTGTGTTGTTTGAGCTCATTTTAACTAAGTAGTTTGAACAAGCAGCAGAAATAAATACAGTTGAAGTCAAAATGATTCGCCCTCTTGTGGATTTTTGTTTCTTTTTCAAATATTTCCCAAATGATGTTTAACAGAGCAAGGAATTTTTATATTGTTTCTTCTGGAGAAAGTCTTATTTGTTATATTTTTGCTAGAATAAAAGCACATTCAATGAAATAACTCACTGGATGAACTCAATTTAATTGAGAGCAGGATTTCCATCCAATAAATCTGTTTAGCACCAACTAAAAAAACTATTTACACAATTAAAAATACAATTGAGTTGGTCCAACATGATATTATCAAATAGAAGTTTAAATACATTTGTATTTTCATTTAACTTAAACTTAAAGGTCTGATAATATCATGTATGTCTATTATGTGTCTTACATTTCCAAGACTCTTAGTTTTATTTTTAGTTCTCCTAAATGAACTAGAAGAGCCATTTTTAAGCATATTTTATAAGTTACATACTGTATACAGTTGATTGAGACTGATCTCAGAACTCATTTTAGGACATGAATCTCTTCTAAATCTTCAAACTAAGATGAAGATCAAACTCTTAACAAATCTTACTACTTACTATTAAGATTAATTTTACTATCAACATTTCCCTCTCTTAATTCAATCCCATGCAAAGCATGCTAGGAACTGCAAATCCCCTAACCAGGTAGTTGGACCAACAATTCCTTCATGTTGTCCCAACACAAAGGCTTAAGTTAACTTAATGGTTTACAAATTTAAGTGGACTGAACATAAAACAAATAAACTGGCTAAATAAATTACAAGAATTGTGTTGTTTCAGCTCTAATCATTTTTTGAGTGCAGTTTTTAATTTTTTTTTAAATCATTTTAAGGTCAATATTTTTAGCCCCCTTTTTTTCCATTGTTTATTATTACACTGTAAAACACAAATAGTTCAGGTAACTCAAACCATTTGAGGAAACCGATTAAAACAAACCTTTTAAGTTCAAAAACTAATCCTAATGAGTACTGAGAACTTAATCCATTTGAGTAAACGAAGCAGTTTGAGCACAGTAAAACCCAATAAATGAAGAGAACTCAAACCAACTGAGTTTTGTAAAACCCAATAAGTTAAGGCAACTCAAACCGTTTGAGGAAACCGATTGCTACAAACCAGTTAAAAAACTAATCTATATGAGTACTGTGAACTTACTCCATTTAAGTTGAAGTAATGAAGTATTTAATTAACTCATTACCTTTAACACTGAGTTCAAAACTCTTTTCAAATGAGTAGAATTAACTTTCAGTCAATTTTGAGTTAATTACACTCATTTCATTTGATGAAGTTGATTGGGTTTACAATGTACGTATGTTCCAAGTTTCATAAAAATGTAAAAGTATGTTTTCACAGTTCTTGAGGCTCCAATAAATGAGACCAAATTATAATAATAAAAATTCAACCAGTCCATTTCAATGGACATCAGGTCAGAACAGTTGTACTTCCCGAATATTATACCAACATAAAATACCAAAAAAAAAAAAAATGATTGCTGGTATAATCTTGAAATTTATTTTCAAAATCACAAACATTAACATGGTAACATTTTACTTTAATTTTGAGGATTTTGTTGTATAAATTGCCCCTTGTTTATAACAAACTTTATTTTCATCTTCCTCATCACTCCACATAATGACATTTCCATCTGCTATATGCTGAAGAACTTCAAGATCTGTATATTCTGCATATGAAATTGTTTCAGCAATGAATTAGTACATCGATATAAAAAAGCTCAATCAGCATTACTGGAGATTTACTTTCAGTAACAGACCTTGAACCCATTGCACATCCTAATGGACAGACATTTTAGAAAAAAAAATCCTGATCTAAAGCTTGCAGTGTTACAAAAAAGATTTTTTTAGTAGGTGCAATCCTAATTAGTAATTAGTAGGTGCAATCCCTCTTTTTCACATACAATCTATGAAATATTGGCAAACATATCAATAAATCTGAATTAAAGCATTGTGAATGTGGCTTATCTCTGTGTCTGGAGTGATGCCATGCTGCTGTTCATTGTAGTGGATTTTTTTCAAATTACAACATGCAGAGCCTTACTGCCATTTTGATTGGATGACTATCGTCCACTCTCATAGACTGCAGGCTTTAAATGAGATGAAATGCTCAGGAACCACAAAAAAACATGGGCTAACATGTGATGTCCACTGTAATGGACACTGGGTCTGAAGGGGTTAAGCCTTTAAATGTCACTTTAAGCTGAATGCTCAGCCTGATCTCACAAGGAAACGTAAGTATTTTACGTTTTGTCAGTTTAGTGGCTAATTTGTACGAATTCGTACGAGTTGAGTCATATGAAAATGTACAATTTTAAAAAGGTGGCGTGGCACCCAACCCCACCCCTAACCCCAACCGTCATTGGGTGATGAGCAAATCGTACTAATTTGTACGAATTAGATCGTACGAATTCATACGAATTAGCCACTAAATCAAAAAGTTACGAATTGTATTCTGTTGGAATACTAGTATCTTGAAGAATGTCTAGTAAAATATTATGTACTGTCATCATAGCAAAGATAAAAGAAATCAGAAATGACTTATTAAAACTATTATTGTTTAGAAATGTGTTGAAACAAATCTCTCTGTTAAACTGAAATTGGAGGAAAAACTATACAGGGCTGCTAATAATTCAGGAGGGCTAATAATTCTGACATCAACTCTATATATTTTGAGTGTGTCTGCTCTTGACTCTACGAAACGCACTGTCAGCAGGATCATGCTGGGAACAGAAACCATTCTGATCCTATTTAATAACGGGACAGAAGCAGCCGTCCTGTGTGTTTTAACCGTGCAGACATCAGCTCTCTAACATCTCCAGAACATTCATTAGAGAATTGATAACACACACTTCAGCTTGCATGATCAGATCTGTAATTATCGTCATTACTCACGGGTGACACGGTAGCTTAGTGGTTAGCACTGTCGCCTCACAGCAAGAAGGTCGCTGGCTCGAGTCCCAGCTGGGCCAAGGTGGTATTTCTGTGTGGAGTTTGCATGTTCTTCTCATGTTAGTGTGGGTTTCCTCCGGGTGCTCCGGTTTCCCCCACAGTCCAAAGACATGCGCTATAGGTGAATCGAATGAACTAAATTGGCCGGAGTGTATGAGTGTATGTGTGAGAGTGTATGGATGTTTCCCAGTACTGGAAGGGCATCCGATGTGTAAAACATACGCTGGATAAGTTGGCGGTTCATTCTGCTGTGGCAACCCCTGATGAATAAAGAGACCAAGCCGAAGGGAAATGAAATGAATCATTACTCACAATTTCTGAAATTAAATCACACATTTTTAAAGGGCACCTATGGTGAAAAATCTACTTTTCAAGCTGTTTGGACAGACATATGTGTAGGTTTAGTGTATAGACCGTCATACTGGGGTGATATAAACACACCCAGTCCTTTTCTTTTCAATTTAACAACATAAAAACGGTGGACCAATTGGAGCGGTTTTGAGACCGACCGCAACTTGACGTAGGAGTGTGGTCCCCCCGCCCACCGAATTGATTGACAGCTGCGTATTAACATGTCTCCACATGGAGACAGGACGTGAGCAAAGCAACTGGGAATAAAAGGTCTGTTCAGTTTGCTAGGATCATCAATCATCATCAAATGTGATCAAGAGTGAGTTTTACAAGTTTAAAATGTTTAAAACAGCACATGTGTGTAATGAATTACAGCGATTTACTTCAGATTTACTTCATCACCACAGCCGCGTGTCAGAACAATTATAAAAGAAGACGCTTCAATCCCGGTTTGTGGACGTTAAATCAGGTTTGTTTTGTACATTAACATAACGGATATCCATACAGCAATGGATATTAACCTGTATCCTGTCACATTTGCGTGCAAAAACACTGCAAAGCTAAATGCGCGAGCTGTCTGTGTGTGTGCGTGTCCGCGCTGTGTGTGTGTGTGGGAACTTTGTAATGATATCGTGTGTGACTCATCGTTGCAACTCCACAACAAATGCATCAAATACTCATTGGTAGAGTTCTTACTGTAGTAACAGTTCTTACAAACGTTACGCGAGATCTGCTTCCTTCCTGTCTGTTGTCTGAGTCTGACGCAGCCGAGGGAGGAGATTAAGGCACGTGGAAATGGTGGGCGTGAAGGACTAGCCTTAAAGGCACAGTTCACAAAAACCGCTGCCTGATGGTCAGAGCTATATAATAGAAACTTATGAAAGGTCTAATAAATAATCTGATGGGTGTTTTGAGCTGAAACTTTACAGACACATTCTGGAGACACAAAAGACTTATATTAAATCTGGAAAAAGGGGTAACCTAGGTGCCCTTTAAGTTTGTAACTTAAATTAAAAAAAAAATTTCTCTTAAGACTTCCGACTTAACATTTATTTCTTCTTGCCATTCATTGTTCACATTTGCAGATTCCTACATCGTAATCTGATATACAGTAATATACATTAGGATGACATGCACATTTTCATACACTCAAAAATTTACTTTTGCTGCTTATTTAAAATGAGTTGAAACAACGTAATTCTCAAGTCTTTGTTGGGACAACTTAATTGTTTTATGTTGAATCCACTTAAATTTGTAAAAAATGATTAAGTTAACTTGACAGATTTGTATTTGGACAACATGAAGAAATTATATGGAACCCAGTATTTTTTACAATGTACCTAATCATTTTAAGGCAACAGTTTTACTATTTTTTTAAGTTAAGTCAACAAATTGCTTTAAAAGCAATTATTATTCCTCACAATTTTAATTTTATAACAGAACTTTCTGACTTTTTTCTTCAAGAGTTTCAACTTTACATTATTTCTTTGCCAATTCATTGTTTACATTTGCAGATTCCCGCATAGAAATCTGATACATGGCAACATATGCAAATATATGTAAATTATATGCATATTTGGATTTCACAGATATAAAATTTATTCAATCATTCAATTTCCTTTGCCTTAGTCCCTTTTTTATCAGGGGTCACCACAGCGGAATGAACCGCCAACTTATCCAACATATGTTTTACGTTGCGGATGCCCTTCCAGCTGCAACCCAACACTGGGAAACACCCATACACTCTTGCATTCACACACTACGACCAATTTTAGTTTATTCAATTCACCTATAGCGCATGTCTTTGGCTGTGGGGGAAACCGGAGCACCCGGAGGAAATCCACACCAACACGGGGAGAACATGCAAACTCCACACAAAAATGCCAACTGACTCAGCTGGAGCTCGAACCAGCAATCTCCTTGCTGTGAGGCAATCGTGCTACCCACTGCGCCATCGTGACACCCCCTATATGCAACATATATTTCAAAATGTTGTGAAAATTGATGCTTTCATATATTCATAATTCATAATTGAAATTCCACAAATGTACATATATGTTCAAAATGATTAGCTATAATTTTATGTGTTCATAAATGGCCATATATGAACATACATATATTATTATATATAATATATTTAAACGCATACACACACACACACACATATATATATATATATATATATATATATATATATATATATATATATATATATATATATATATATATATATATATATTTTTTTTTTTTTTCTCTTTTAAATATTTCCCAAATGATGCTTAACAGAGCAAGGAAATTTTCACAGTTTTTCAAAAATATTTTGTCTTCTGGAGAAAGTCTTATTTGTTTTATTTCGGCTAGAATAAATTCAGTTTTAAGCTATTATTTAATTTTTATTTTAACCATCGTTATACAATAAATTGCCTAATTACCCTAGCCTGCTTATTTAACTTAATTAATCTAGTTAAGCCTTTAAATTGCCCTTTAAGCTGTAATAGTAGTATCTTGAAAAATATCTAGTAACATATTATGTGCTGTCTTCATAGCAAGGAAAAAAGAAATAATTTATTAGAAATAAGTTATTAAAACTATTATGTTTAGAAATGTGTTGAAAAAATCTTCTCTCTCTTAAACAGAAATAATGTAATACATGCCATTTTTGCAATATTTCTAAATATTGGTTGCATATATGATTTTGTACTGTATATATATGAAATCCAAACTTGGAAACTCATATATGGCATTTGCATATGTTACCATGTATCAGATTATAGGAAATTTAAAATTTCTGCAGTTTTTTTTTGCATTAAAAATAAACTGACAGAAATAAATTGGATTAGAATCGCTAAATTATGTTTTGTGATTACTTTTAAATAACAATTTAAAAGTAAATTTACTTGCAATTATGTCTTCACAAATTATATTTGTTATTATTACTTTTTCAGTATTTTAGCTGTCGCTGTTTTTGAAGTCGTATGCTCACCAAGGTTTCTTTTACAATTGCACAATTAATAAAGTGTAATATTGTGAAATTAAATACAAATCTGCAAGAATAAGATTTTTTTTTTCCTTCCCTCCGAAAAAGTCATACTGTTATTCAGAGAAAGGAGTACAGTAAATTCACTTACATTGTTACAAAATATCAAAATAATTTCAATTAAAAGCTTTTTTTGTTGCACCTTCTATTCAGCAAGCACTCCAGAAGAAAATGAAAGAAATTAAGAAATTATTTATAAAAGAATGTTTTTTCTCCTTTGGGTTTTGTTTTCTTGTTTTTTAATATTTGTAATAATAATAATAAAATAATAATATATGTGCATGATGCTCCAGCATACAAAAGACGTGTAAAGATACATGCAGAATTGACATTTTCTATACTTCCAGCTTTCTGTTTTGCTCTCTGTCAGTGTAATACTCTGATGTGCAATATACAACCAGTGCTGTGTGGGAAAACTGTATGAAATGCGTTCAACCCGACTTTCCATCCGTTGTGTGACGAATGAACTGGATGCGATATCATCCGTCATCTTTAACATCTCCTCTTCGTCTCATTATTTGATCAGACTGCCAAAAAAGGTGTAATTTTTACACAAAATTGGATAAAAAGGATAAAATACTATAAAATCGGCAGATCATGACTGAATTAGGCACACAGCATGACGACTCATGTAAAGTCAATGTAGTGTGCTGCTGTTTGAAACGTTTATGGGTGCATGCAGCAGATTTTCACATGCTTTTATATGGCTACAGGTGCATTAAGTTTAGTCCTTTTCTCAATGTGCTTCATCTCTTCCAAAACCTACAGCGTTTCTGTGCCTTTCCACACTTTACAGCCTTAAACAGGTACAAAACAAGTACATTTTTATGGGAAACTGCAGATTAATCAGTTGAAGTCAAAATGTTTAGCTCTGTTCTTTTGTTTTCAAATATTTTCCAAGTATTGTTTAATGAAGAGATATTATTTTCAACATTTTTAAACATAATACGTCTAATAATCACCAATATCTAATAACTAATTTATTTTATTGTATTTTTGCGGTACCTTACTGGCAGCACTGTTTCCAGCAATTTACCTCAACTGCCTCTTGACAGTAACTTACCTGTAAATGTGTTGTACAGTTGCAGGACTCTACCGCAATTTAATTTTACACTAAAATAGCCTTACCGCAACTTCTTTTTACAGTAAACAGTGGACAGCAGTGGTTTGTTTTATAGCCAATTCAAGAAAAAAAAAAAAAAAAAAAAAAAAAAAAAAAATATATATATATATATATATATATATTGACCTCATTTTTATGTAAAACTTCATTTATTCCAGCCAAACTACACTGTTAGACATTTTCTGCTATAAAAAATTTCTGCTATACTGTTCCTAAGGTATATGTAAGATTTTTTTTATTACATTATTTTTTTTTAGGACAATAGTATGTTCAGCCGAAAAAATATCCAAAGATGCCGTTTTAAATTGTAAAGAAATCTGTGAGAAAGCCTGACACGTTTACTGCTCCAAAATATTATAAATCTTTCAAAAAATGTAATATATCATTTTAAAAGGGGAAAAAAGCTTTTGTTTTTTACTCAGACATTTAAAAAGAATATATTTTAGAGCAGTAATCACAATACCGTGAAATGTGATATTTTTATCCAAGGTTATCATACCGTCAGAATCTTATACCGGCCCATGCCTAACCACAACTTGTTTTTACGGTAAACAGTGAACAACAGTGGTTTGTTTTGTAGCCAACTGGAAAAAAAAACAAATATTTTTTTTTACTTTTTTTTTATGTAAAACAGCATTTATTTCTGCCAAACTACCCTGTTTGACATTTTATTGTATTTTTGCGGTAACGTACTGGCAGCATTGTTGCCAGCAAGTTACTGCAACTGCCCCTTTACAGTGACTTACCTGTAAATGTGTTTTACAATAGCAGGGCCCTACCGCAATTTATAAGTTAAGTTGGTGGTTCATTCCGCTGTGGCGCCCATGATAGAATGTTAATTTGCTGGCGATTTAAAGATTCTAATTTAAAAAATACTTTTTTTTTTAAGCAAATTAAAACAGATGTTTATAGTTACTGGCCTGGCAAGCAGAATACAGTGTTTGTAGTTGTTTTTGCAGATCTGTCAATAGGAATCTTTTTCAAAAAAGTCCCTTTAAGGCAAGTCAGTTCACTTGGCGGCCATCTTTGAAATGCCTTTCAGGCGTTCTCTTTGAATGGGGAAACATCAAATTCTCCAAAATTGCTAGCCAAGCTTACGATTAAATGTCATATGAGGAATCACCAATACAATTAAACAACAACTGTCTCTTTAGTTTCAACTTTAAATGAATCACACAAAATCTCTAGAAACTCATGTATGGTCTAAGCCCCTCCCCAGAGAATCCTCAGTCTATAGCGATTGTTAATTGGCTCCTGTAATAGCAGGCAGGGCTTCATTCACCATATTGACAGTTACACATTTCCCTATTCAAACCTATACTAGTGACACGTCTTGCGTATTCTATAGTCTTTGTTTTGAACAAAGGCCCTTTTTGAAATGCCTCTCGGTCAGAATGCTCAGACATTCTGTCTGAATGGGGAAACATCAAATTCTCCAAAACTGTTTGCCAAGCTTACAATTATATTACATATGTGGAACCACCAATAAAATTAAACAACAACCGTCTCATAAGTTTAGTTTCTAAACGTCTGAATCAAACAAAATCTGCATTTTTTCTGATTGCGCGAGTTAATGCGCATGTGCACTCAATAGGAACGAGATCACGACACCAACCTCATTTATCGCCGTTCTGCACATTATCATCCTCTGGATAATGCTTTGTCAGATTGCTCGCTCTTCTGAAGTAATCTACAACTTGGTCTTGATGGTGAATCTCCTCCAGAAAGACAGCGACTCTTTGTTTACAAGTTTTTGGGCGTTTGAGTAGTTGCTGTCATGTGATGTGTGTTTGACAGGATGAACTGTACCTCACGTTCATTTCATACAGATTACAAAAGCAAAAAACTTTTGTTTTCAAGTGTAGTCGGCTTATTCAAAAGTAGATATTTCAAGCTTTATTTGGATACACTTTTCCCTATTCAAACCTATACTAGTGACACGTCTTGCGTATTCTATAGTCTTTGTTTTGAACAAAATCCCTTTAAGGAAAGTAATTTCACTCAGCGGCCATCTTTGAAATGCCTCTCAGTCAGTATGCTCAGGGATTCTGTCTGAATGGGGAAACATCAAATTCTCCAAAACTTTTTGCCAAGTATACGATTATATTACATATGTGGAACCACCAATAAAATTAAACAACATCTGTTTCATAAGTTTAGTTTCTAAATGTCTGAATCAAACAAAATCTGCATCTGTGAAGCAAATATTTGCTGAGATTCCAGTTTGTTTGTTGACCACCAAACTGTTGTATAAGCACACGTCTGGTCCGAGCTTTTCCCCCAGAGAAACATCAGTCTATAGCGATTGATGATTGGCTCTTGTACTAGTAGGCGGGGCTTCATTCTGCTTATTGACCATAATACTTTTCCCTATTCAAAACTATACGAGTGACACATCATGCGTATTCTATAGTCATTGTTTTGAACAAAGTCCCTTTAAGGCAAGTCATTTCACTCAGCTGCCACCTTTGAAACGCCTCTTGGGCAGTATACTCGGGCATTCTGCCTGAATGGGGAAACATCAAATTCTCCAAAACTGTTTGCCAAGCTTACGATTATATTACATATGTGGAATCACCAATAAAAATAAACAACAACTGTCTCATAAGTTTCGTTTCTAAACGTTCAAGTCAAATAAAATCTGCATTTATTTCAGGTTGCCCGAGCTAATACTTACTCGATAGAAACGAGATCACGACACCAACCTCATTTATGGCAGTTCTACACATTATCATCCTCTGGATAATGCTTCGTCAGATCGCGCTGCTCTTCTGAAGTAATCCACTCCTCTGTCTTGATGGCGAATCTCCTCCAGAAATGACAGCAACTCTTTGTTTAAAAGTTTGTGGGCATTTGAGTAGATGCTGTCATGTGTTGTGCGTTTGACAGGATGGACTGTACCTCGCGTTCGTTTCATACAGATTACAAAACCAAAAAACTTTTGTTTTCAAGTGTAGTTGGTTCATTTAAAAGTGCAGATTTCAAGATTCATGTGGATATATTTCTTAAGTCTGTGAAGCAAATATTTGCTGAGATTCCAGTTTGTTTGTTGACCACCAAACTGTCATATAAGCACACGTCTGGTCCAAGCTTTTCCCCCAGAGAAACATCAGTCTATAGCGATTAATGATTGGTAGGTGAGGCTTCATTCGCTATATTGACCATAACACTTTTCCCCATTCAAACCTATACTAGGGACACGTCTTGCGTATTCTACAGTCTTTGTTTTGAACAAAGTCCCTTTAAGGCAAGTCATTTCACTCAGCAGCTACCTTTGAAATGCCTTATGGGCAGTATACTCGGGCGTTCTGTCTGAATGGGGAAACATCAAATTCTCCAAAACTGTTTGCCAAGCTTACGATTACATTACATATTTGGAATCACCAATAAAAATAAACAACAACTGTCTCATAAGTTTAACTTCTAAACGTTCAAATCAAACAAAAATATGCGCACTCAATAGGAATGAGATCACAACACCAACCTCATTTATGGCCGTTCTACATATTATCATCCTCTGGATAATGCTTCGTCAGATCGCGCTGCTCTTCTGAAGTAATTCACAACTTGGTATTAATGGCGAATCTCCTCCAGCGACTCTTTGTTTACAAGTTTGTGGGCGTTTGAGTAGTTGCTGTCATGTGATATACGTTTGACAGGACGGACTGTACCTCTGAAAATGTTGTTTTCAGGTATAGTTGGTTTATTTAAAAGTAGAGATTTCAAGCTTTATGTGGATACGTTTCTTATGTCTGTGAAGCAAGTATTCACTGAGATTTCAGTATATTTGTTGACCACCAAACTGTCGTAAAAGCACACATCTGGTCCTGCAGAGAATCGTCAGTCTATAGCGATTGATGATTGGCTCCTGTATTAGTAGGCGGGGTTTCATTCGCCATATTGACCGTTACACTTTTCCAAATTCAAGACTATAAGAGTGACATGTCTTGTGTATTCCATAGTCTTTATTTTGAATCACCTGTACTTTTCAAAAAATTCAGAACAGCATACAATTTTAGCTGTTGCTTTGTCTAGTTTTAGTGTGACAGTGCTTGACTGGAAAGAAGCAGTGCGTCTGATATTCCTGGGCCAGGTAAAACAAAGAGCTCACACTGATGGTGCTAAAGCAGCCTGCTGAAGTGCACAGGAGACAGATTTGTAAACATTGACTGTGGGAGAGTGAAAGGTTGGCATGTTTAGCAGGAGCCCTCGGGGCAAAAACTGGTTGGATCAAGGCTGATTAAATGTTTGACGTCGATTCAATTTGAGCTGTCATGTGCTTGACAGTGATTTGGCTTTCCCGCTCTCATTTGTGTCCGTAGAGCTGTGATGTAGTGAATGACTGGACCGGATCTGAGCATGGGTCAAGTGTGTGTCTTAATCTCAAATCATAATAATGTGTTTGAGGATGAGGAGGAACAAATCTAATATTAAAGTAACTAATAGCATTAACTACTGTAATGTGAACAAGCGCTGAGCAATACATTTACACAGGGTTTCCGCGGGGCCTTAAAAAGTCTAAAATTTAAAAATCGAAATTTAAGTCTTAAATTCACTTTTCTAGGTCTTAAATATTTTTGCACAGGTCTTATTTTTCCGATGTCCATGTAACGCTACATCTAATGCTCATTTAAATTCTTTTTTTGTTGTTGTTGCTTGGTTTTTGTGATGTTGTAGTTCTTTACTTCACTACAGTAGTCCTAATGTAATTTGTGGTATTACAACTACAAATGAGACCAGCATGCAATAGCCAAGCAGCTTTCTCTTATTGGTTCCAGTGCGCGCGGCAAATGTGACGTCATCGCTGTGTTTGCGGAGGTTCGCTTTCGGTGCGTGCTACATGATTTTGGCTGGCAGACTGAACAGATTTCGGGTGAACAGTTCGCGCGGCGCCGCGTTTGATTTGAGTTGTATATGAAACACTTTGAAGAGATTTTATGAAGAGATATCTTTATGATCCGTCCATGCGTGATCATCATAGAGATAACCAGATGACCAATAATTATTGGCTAGAAATTGCAACAGCCGTGAAAAAGGAGGGAAGTTTTTGTAAAAGTTTGGAAAAACCTATCAGTTTCCAGTATACTGATGCCCAAATTCTGGGCTTTATTGGTTATAATGGTCAGGAATGTTGGACCAGTATTGCCTTTTTAGCCTTTATAGGACAGATACTAGCCAGACAATATGGTGTGAATTGTTGAGTGGGCAAAATAAAAAAAACATTAGTATTTTTAGTAAGTTTTTTTTTTTTTTGCTTTTATTCTTACCATAATAAAAAATATAATTGTAGAGCAACCCATTTTCTCTTGTCATTGATATTTAACTTTATAAGGCAGAACTGTCCGAGATATGGTATCAAAAGCAAGTGATGCATCAAAGTTTGATTTAAAAAATCTTGAATGGTTATAAAAACCTTTATAATCATTATAATAAAGTATAAAAATAATCAAAATAATTAGTTTTAAAATCTTGAATGATATTAATGATATGATGTACATTTCTGTTTATCCGTCTGACTTTACGGTGGGTTT
This sequence comes from Danio kyathit, assembly GCA_903798195.1. NCBI lineage: Eukaryota > Metazoa > Chordata > Actinopteri > Cypriniformes > Danionidae > Danio > Danio kyathit. Next base: position 8,009,542 of record LR812532.1, on the reverse strand, counting down.
CTTTTGACCGGCCCCTGTCATTTTAAAGAATATCACAACGGCGAATGCATTAAGTATAAAAGACTCGTCCGTTTCGTGAGGTGCGCACACAGTCAGCAGAGGTGTGCAATGCGCCGCCACCGAAAGTATAAATCACCCTTAAGATGTTTTTTTTTGTAGTTCAGTGGTCCATCTAACCTGTCTTTAGTACAGTTCCTTTTAAATACATTTATTTTACCACTAATTTTGTGATTTTTCTCTCGCGTGTTTTTGATATTGTGATATAGGTCTTAAATTTAATACTTAATAGTCTTAAAAAGGTCTTAAAAAGTCTTAAATTTGACATTATGATATGTGCAGAAACCCTGTTACAGTATTTGTTCATTTTATCAAGCATGTAAATAAAGCGTTAGTAATATCTAGACTATCTAGATCGCATGAGATGTGGCCTGCCACCGGGACTCTGGACTGCTGCGCATCCCCCCCTCTTTTCACTTTCTATATCGCATCAGATGTGGCCTGACTGACAGTTACTTTGTCCCGGTTGAAAATGCTTTCCCAGTCCAAGATTCCCAACATCAATAATATGTAATATGTGCATTTCACTTCATGGCAGTTTCGTTATCCCTGATAAGCGGAGATTACAGCACTACAGTATCGTTACATCCTTACAGACATAAGAAATAATCACTGAATCGCTGAATGACATCCTGAATAAAGCAGTTTTGTTTTGTGCTGTACACTGTACACTGACTGTTGTCATGACAATCGCAGCAGACGCAGACAACACGTGAACAGCTAGAGTTAGCGGGTTAGCTAAACTGCCCATATAACAAAATTTCTCTGGCCCACACAATCAGATTTTGCTTGGCCCACATGCCGCAGTGAATTACGGTGCATGACTGGACCAAGTCTGGCTTCCAGACAAGGGCCAAACATGGACCATATCAGGGCCAGGTCTCAGCCAAGTTAATAACTCTAAACAGGGCCAGATATGTTGGTCTGTCAGGATTGCAATCAAATTGATAAACCCATGAAGCATTTCGCTTTAGGTACATTAGGGGCATGCTTTTTCTCAAATTTTTCTTCTTTACTTAAAAATAATTTGAATGTATTTAAATGTGGGTCAAGATAGGCCAAACTTACGTGGCCCACATATCAATTTTTAACATCTGGGCCAAATACTACATTTTAAATCTGGCAAAATTTTGCATGCTGACTTAAAGATGGTGCCATGTTTGGCCCACATGCTGTATGCCAGTGCCAGAAGAATGACGGCTGTGCCAACTTTATGCCAAATCTGGGCCAGAATTCTTTGCTACCTGGGTGTAGCTACAGCTAAAATGAAACACATGAGAAAACAGCTCCTCACGAAAATGAATGCCATGATCACATGAATTTGAGACTGAACGATTTAATAACTTTTAATGTACAATCTAACAGAGTCACTTCTCTAAAGGTCAGAGAGAGGCTATACCAGTTACTTTTCAAATGTGCGTCACACACCAAGATTAATTCTGATTGGATATTTACCAAAATGCATCCCTCAATAACATTATTCTCGTCTCATTTTTATTAGTTAACGAAAATGTCAGTATATTTTTTATTAAAGTTGTCATCATCATCGCTTAAATTTTATTTAGTTTCTGTCTAGTTTTTGTTTTGTAGAAACTTATACGTCACGAAAATTATGACAAAATTTAACACTGTTGCCAAACCACATCACCTTACGTGAGGAGTGAGGTGATCTAAAACCTTTTTTTGACTCTTCTGAGACTCCTTGGATTTCTCGATTACTGGCAGCTTTTCGTTTTTATGAGGATTTTGGGGACAAACGCGCTACAACAATACCATGCAACATTTTACACTTCATTCGTTTTTTTTTGCTGACCAGAAAAGCCGAACCCAATTCATCATCTCTGCAAACATGTGCTCCATCTGTTCCGTTGCTTCATTAGAAGCAAACTAAGCTCTTAACTGTTTCGTTAACATTGGAGCTGTTCACTTTCCCACAGTCTCCGGCTACGCCTGTGCTGGCGTGCGCTTTCTCTCAGGTAGCGTGGGCCTCTGGAGGAACACATTGCATAATCCTTTCCCCACCGATGGAAAAAAAGAATGCCTGAAGTATGAGACGGAGGGACTAATTATTCTGCAATATCACACTGGAATCTGGTCGGCGCGAACGTGGCCTCGATTTCCCAGCAACTGAACAAGGTTGGATTCAGTGCATCCCTCAAACAGGGGTAAGCACTCATTCTGGGCTGATTTGCATGTATTAAAGTTTTAGCTTCATTTGTGGAAGGATGGAAAGTTATAAAAATCTTTTTGATGTAGATCAGAGATGAAAACAAGTGTTTTAAGTGTACTTTTTTCTCTTTATGTTAAAATGTAAATTAAAAAAAAATGTTCTAAAATGGACAAACCCAATTTTTTTTTATTTCAAAATATATGTTTTAACCTCATGCTTGGGTTTATCCATATTTACCTATATTTGCATTGAAGCAACGCAGCCTTTTTTTATTTAATTTTGTGTTTAATTTCTGATATGAAAATTCTCAGATGTTTCAATGCAAATTTGGTTTTAAGATAGACAAACACAATTTTTTTTGTTATTATTTTAAATATGATTTTTAACCTAATGCTTGGGTTTATCCATGTGTACCCATGTTTGCATTGAAACAATCCAGCATTTTTTAGAGAGTGTTTAATTTCATTTTTTGTTTAATTTCTGAGAATTGATTTACAAAAAAATTCATATCTGAAGACATATTAAAATTCTTTTTTGATGTGGGTCAAAGATGAAAAGGCATTTTCAAGCATCGAAAACAAGTGTACAGCATTTATTTTCCTCTTTATGTTAGAATCTGAACAATAAAAAAAATCTCAGATGTTTCAGTGCAAATTTGGGTCTAAAATGGACAAACCCATATTATAAAAAAATATTTATAATATATATATATATATATATATATATATATATATATATATATATATATATATATATATATATATATATATATATATATATATATATATGTATATATATATATATATATATATTTTAACCTAATGCTTAATGCTTTGGTTTATCCACATTTACCAATGTCTGCATTGAAATAACCCAGCGTTTTTTTTTTTTTTTAGGTCATTTAATTTTGTGTTTCATTTCTGATATGACAATTCTCAGATGTTTTAATGCAAAATTGGTTCTAAAATAGACAAACGCAATTTGTTTTGTAATTATTTTACATTTATTTTTAACCTAATGCTTAGGTTTATCCATATTTACCCATGTTTAGATTGAAACAACCCAGCATTTTTTTAGCGTTTCATTTAATTTTGTGTTTAATTTACAAAAAATATTACAATTTGAAGACGCATTAAAATTCAAGTGTTGAAAACAAATTCATATGTCTATACAGTTGCAATCAGAATTATTAAACCCCCTTTCAATTTTTTTTTCTTTTTTAAATAATTCTCAAATGATGTTTAACAGAGCAAGGAAATTTTCACAGTATGTCTGATAATATTTTTTCTTCTGGAGAAAGTCTTATTTGCTTTATTTTGGCTAGAATAAAAGCAGTTTTTAATTTTTAAAAAAACATTTTAAGGTCAAAATTATTAGCCCCTTTAAGCTATATATTTTTTCTTGATTGTCTACAGAACAAACCATTGTTATACAATAACTTGCCTAATTACCCTAACTTTAACCTAATTAACCTAGTTAATCTTTTAAATGTCACTTTAAGCTGTATAAAAGTGTGTTGAAAATTATCTAGTAAAATATTATTTACTGTCATCATGGCAAAGATAAAATAAATCAGTTATTAGAAATGAGTTATTAAAACTATTATGTTTAGAAATGTGTTGACAAAAATCTCTCCGTTAAACAGAAATTGGGGAAAAAAATAAACGGGGGCTAATAATTCTGATTGCAACTGTACATATTATTTTTTATTTAATCCCTTTAATCATTAAAGCCAAACCATCCAAATAGCCACTCTGTAAAGCTACTGTAAATGTACTTTGGTAAATTCCAGCACCTTATATATTTTTTCTCTCTCATGTTTGTATATAAGCAGCTTATTTGTCTGCACAGCATTGCCATTGGCATGTGTCAAAGAGTTCATTTACATGTTTTGTTTTCTTCTTCCAGACCGTCTCTGTGTGAATTTCTCTGTAAGAGGTCAGGTACATCACAAAAAAGCGACGTGTTAACACACTGTCTAGATGCAGCCCAAAAAAAGCAAAGAAGCATTTCAAGTATTTGTGGAGAGCTTTCAGAATGGAAGTGGAACAATACGATGGCCCGAGGGGAAAATAAGTGATCATGCTGGTATGTTTAGATTAGACCGAGAGGAAGCCATCATTGTCATTGTCAGATTTCAGGCTTTTTTTTTTTAATACCACACTGAGTTCTGACATTCCTGTTCTAATATGTTAGACTGACAGGTAAACCATTGTATATGTACATATTGTGTAATATACGTCTGCGCTGTTGCGATCCCTTACATTTTTTGTTGTAAAAAAAAAGATCTTCTCTTACATCATGTCTGTTTGCAGGACGGTTGCAATGTGGGTTGCGACGTGTGCCGTGTGATTCATGAAGTGGTGAAGACCGAGCTGCCAGTTTTAAGAGAGCAGGCCAAGCTTTATTAATAAGAGACAAGGCGCGCTTCCCTTAACATGTGCCAACATGCGAGTGCATTACCTTCCCGGCTGGCTATGGCAGAGATGTGAGTTGCATTCCACTACCCACAAAAACTCTCAGCTCTCAGCACAGAGCCACATTAGAGAGAGAGAGAGGGACCAGTTTGGAAAGGATTTCCATTCAGGTTTTAATAGCTTGTCAGTGGTTTCTTAGAAGCTGCTGTGTGGTTAGTTTGTGGTTTCTCGGTGGTTACTCTTGTAAAACGAGATGAATCATGGGTCTTTGTTAACAGCCAGAGGACTGTTCCTCAATCTTCATATACGAACAGCCAATCTAAGGGCAGTTCTCATTCGTAAGGATGCCCCAATGGGCCATTTCGTAGATCACCCTATTTATTCATTCATTCATTTTCTTGTCGGCTTAGTTCCTTTATTAATCTGGGGCCGCCACAGCAGAATGAACTGCCAACTTATCCAGCACATTTTTACCCAGCGGATGCCCTTCCAGCTGCAACCTATCTCTGGGAAACATCCATACACTCATTCACACTCATACACTACAGACAATTTAGTCTACCCAATTCACCTGTACCGCATGTCTTTGGACTGTGGGGGAAACACACCCACGCGAACACAGGGAGAACATGCAAACTCCACACAGAAACGCCAACTGACCCAGCCGAGGTTCGAACCTGCGACCCAGCGACCTTCTTGCTGTGAGGCGACAGCACAACCTACTGTGCCACTGTGTCGACCACCCTATTTATTGCAAACAAATTAAAAATAGGTATTTCTGCCATTAGTTTTAGGAACTATGAACACATTCCTCTAATAAGAGCGCACCAAACATTAAGATGATTTCAATTCTCCTGTTCACAAATAAATTGGAAGATATATATATCAAGGTTTCCGCTACATTCATTTTTTCATGGCGGGGCGCCACGCCAAAATTCATCCCGCCACGGCTACATTACAGCTTCTCATTTAAAACATTGTCGTTTTTTTAAAATAGCGCACTAAAACGTATTAAAAGGTAAGTGAATTATAATAGTGCAAACTTTTTTGTAACCATAGTAGTGCTGTGCGTTGTTTGTTTAACCCTTTAAGGTGACATGCTGACTGACTGACAGGTGCGTGATGCGTGAGGCCAGCAAACATGACGTAAAACTTTCAGTTAGGATGAACACAGTTTCCATAATTATACTTTATTTATAGATAAGGGTCTGTGGTTCTGCATACAACAAACAAAGACTTTATTTTGCTGGAGTTTATAGCCGTTTCACTTTACCTCAGGACGCATTAATGCCGCTCTGTAGGTCTATTGGAGACGTTCATAAATATTCCTAGCAAATATAATAAAGGTTGGAGACAACTTCACTACGTAAACACGCTAAATTGCACTTGAGCAGCATATATTTGGCGTGCAAGAAGTTTTGTGCACGAACGGAGAATATCCTAGCGCAAGCAAAAAGATATGCATGCTTGTATTACAAAAATCCGATCTCGACATGTAGTACTGCGTCACGTCATTTGTCATTGAAATAACGCCATAGGTAGTTGGTAGATCAAAAGCCTAGCCGCCACAGCTGGAAAAAATCCTAGAGGAAACACTGTATATATATAAATACTCACTGGCTTTATTAGGTACACCTGTCCAGCTGCTCGTTAATGCAAATTTTTAATCAGCCAATCACATGGCAGCAACTCAATGCATTTAGGCATGTAGACATGGTCAAGATGATCTGCTGCAGTTCAAAACGAGCATCAGTGAGGCTACAGCAGCAGAAGACCAGAGCGGTTGCTACTCCTGTCAGCTAAGAACAGGAAACTGAGGCTACAATTGGCACAGACTCACCAAAGTTGGACAAGAGAAGATTGGAAAAACGTTGCCTGGTCTGATGAGTCTCGATTTCTGGTGCAACGTTTGGATGATAGGGTCAGAATTTGGCGTCAACAACATTGAGGGCATGAATCCATCCTGCCTTGTATCAACGGTTCAGGCTGGTGGTGGTGGTGTAATGGTGTGAGAGATATTTCCTTGGCACACTTTGGGCCCATTAGTACCAATTGAGCATCATGTCAACGCCACAGCCTACCTGAGTATTGTTGCTGACCATGTCCATCCCTTTATAACCACAGTGTACCCATCTTCTGATGGCTACTTCCAGCAGGATAACGCGCCATGTCATAGCGTGAATCATCTCAAACTGGTTTCTTGGGCATGACAATGAGTTCACTGTACTCAAATGGCCACCACAGTCACCAGGGCTCAATCCAATAGAGCAACTTTGGGATGGGGTGGAACAAGAGATTCACATCATGGATGTGCAGCCCACAAATCTGCAGCAACTGCGTGATGCTATCATGTCAATATGGACCAAAATCTCAGGAATATTTCCAGTACCTTGTTAAATCTATGCCATGAAGGATTAAGGCAGTTCTGAAGGCAAAACAGGGTTCAACCCGGTACTAGTGAGGTGTACCTAATAAAGTGTCCGGTAAGTGTATATATGTTTATATATATATTTTTGAAACATTTTCAAGCTAGTAAAATGCTGTTATTATGTAAATGAACAGCCTGAATCTGAGCTGCATTTAATGACTTCTTTAATTAAGTATTAAGATTGCGTTTTGGATTCTTTGAAACAAAAACCTTTGGACTAAATCTTGATTATCATGTCTAATTTTAAGTTCTAATCTCTTTTTTATGTTGGCCTCAAAGTATTTGTTCTTCCCCAGAAGATTAACTTTTTTGTAAAGTAAAAAAGAAATGAAAAGACATTTTGTTGAAGTCTTTTCAATTTTCTATAGTAGCAATTTCCGAAAGCAAGTGGTAGAATATTATCCTACTAATTGCCTGTTTGTGTTTTAGAGACTTAACTTGATTGATTCACCTCCAACATGAGCTCTTATGGGAGCACCACAAAAAAAACCTGTATATCTACAAAGACCACTTAAGCTTTTGAAATTCACTCTGCGAACTATTTCAGACTTCGCCTTTTCCAGATACATGAGCTTTCCCGTGAAACGTAGTAACTAAAAAGGGTCATTTGTCACTCCTAAGCATCTCCTGAGTGAAATAAAATGAGCGCTATTTGTGCAGATCGGGGTCCCAGCGGTTTCTGCACTTCAAAAGCTCTGCACCGGGTCACCTGGGGCACCTGTAGCTCTCTGAGAGTGATGGGATGAGGTTTGAGGTTATTTTCCTGGACTTCTGGAGACTCTTACTGAGATGAATTGAAGCCATTTGCAGCTAAATGGTGTGTGACAGGCTGTATGATTTGCAGGCTTTTTGTTACAACGCGACTGCCTCTATCTATCGTTACAGCTCGGCCAGGTTGATCCCTTACCATGCGAACGGTGAAATCCGAATCAGGCAAAAATAATCTCAGCAGGCGGGAGTGAGGTCATAGATAAACACCTGGTACGGATCATCTTTTGTTGAGGAAGAGAAGCGAGGTTAATTTACTACAGTATTTACTAAATGCAAATCTGTTGGAGCTTAGCGATTAGCGCACGTTGTGACATGTCATTTCTCGACCTCGTTTACCCCGTCGTCTCCCTACTGTTTCCACTTCAATAACGAAACGCAAATGAATCCAAAACTCTTCACCTAAAAGTGGGATAAAGTCAAACCTGTCAATGTATTGCTGAAATATTGTTTCTGTGAGAGCAATTCAGTGTAGACAGACTGGGATCCCTAATTACCACATTAAGTCTCTGCCTTGGAGAAAGCAGGGTGTATTTACTGTGAACTTACCGTCAAGGCCTTCCCATTCAGCACACTTTCGACTAATAAACCAGACCCTCAAATGAAGTAGGATGTGGTATCTAATTATAGAAGCATTTCTTTTGCATCTTTTAAGACATACCTAGTTGTACCCAGCCTGGCTTTTGACCAGTGGTGTAAAGTTCTTGAGTAAATGGACTTCGTTACTTTACTTAAGTATTTTTTTGGCTACTTTGTACTTGTACTGAGCATCAAAAATGTAAGCAACTTTTACTCTCTACTTGACTACATTTTTGATTGAATATATGTACTTTTTTACTCCACTACATTTAAACGGATGCTTAACGTTACTCATTACATTGCGATTGTGCACGACAAGTCGGCATCTTTATCTACCACGGCTAATTTGTTGGCCGGGCGAGGCAATATCGCCATCTGCACGGTGCTGAAGGTATTGTATGCTATTTATGAGCTAAATCATGTGAACGTGAATGTGCAGCTTGCCTAATACCAGGTGTTTAATTAGCGACATGGTTGCAGCCAGTGATGAAGCCAAAACCGGCACATCAAGCATTGCCAGCACTGATGATGGCCTTATCTGAAAGAAATGTTTTCATATGCCGATATACAGAATGGCTCTTACAGGATGCAGTGTCTACTTTGTTTGCCACGAACCACGAAAATAAGTGCTTTTTAAGAATTCATCGTCAAATTTGAGAAAACACATTGAGGTAAGAGTCTATTTAATGTTAACTTAATGCGAATTTAGTCAAATTATGTCTGACTATATTGTAAGCATAATGTTACCGAAAAGTAAATACAGTTACTGATATAGCAAAAACCACTGCGACATGACATGACTATATTTTAGCTTAATTTTTTTTGTGCAACGTAAATAAATCATTTATTCATTTTCTTGTTGGCTTAGTCCCTTTATTAATCTGGGGTCGCCACAGCGGCATGAACCGCCAACTTATCCAGCACATTTTTACGCAGCAGATGCCCTTCCAGCCGCAACCCATCTCTGGGAAACATCCATACTCTCATTCACACTCATACACTACGGACAATTTAGTCTACCCAATTCACCTGTACCGCATGTCTTTGAACTATGGGGAAAACTAGAGCACCCGGAGGAAACCCACGCGAACACAGGGAGAACATGCAAACTCCACACAGAAACGCCAACTGACGTGAATAAATGTATCACTGAAATTATACATTTTGCATTAGGTGCATTTAGCTGTGAGTTTGTGATGTATTTTTCATTGGATTTATATGTAGTTTACTAAGTTGAAAAATAACACTGCTCCTCTTTGTTTAATTTTAATACAGAGAAAACATCCTAATCAATTGAAAAACTACTCAAAAAAATATTGCCCCCCTCTGAGACTGAGAGGTGAATCACAAAGTCTCTGAATTTATTTTTTCAACGTGAAAAATAGTTTGTGCCTTGAGAAAATGAGACTTTTTGTTCTATTTTTTTTTATCTATTTTGTTCTGCAATTTTGAAACATTGAGGTGTTAAATTTAATTTGTATATTAGGAAAATAAAACCTTTCTTGGTGTTCTTTGAGCCTACATTCAGTATGAGTAAAATACTCAAGTTCTTTTAAAATCGGATACTTTAATACTTTTACTCAAGTCTTACTGGAATTAGTGACTTGTAACTTGCAATGGAGTAATTTTCACAGTAAGGTATCTGTACTTTTACTCAAGTATGGTTTTCAGGTACTCTTTACACCTCTGCTTTTGACTCAACATAGACACCTTCCTTATGGCTATTTCAGCTAACTATCAGCTCGAACCAGTCAGGATTTCTCCTTTGACATTTATGAATGATTCTCTGTTTAGCATAGAATTGTTTGTGAATGAAAATCTTGTTATATCAGCAGCTTCCATATCCATGCTCATTCCTCAGGAGGCTAAACAAATCCAATGTAAACATTTAAATACACATTTTTTTTTTGTTTGTTATTGACTATAAAGGCTGATTTATACTTCTGCGCCGAGTGATCGGGCTGACCCACGGTGACTGCCTTGTGCGTACTTATGCATTTATACTGCTTTGTGTTGCTCTGCCATAACACTTCCGAAACGCTAACTGGAAGTAGGTTGTTATGTTCCTCTGTGTCGAGTTTCTTCGCGTGTGTTTCGTTTTTTCTGAACGCTACCTTAATGTAGAAGTAGCTCAAACTCACTCGTTCAGAGGTGGGAACCGGCAGACGTGCAACAACTTTAATCATAAGGTAAAAACAAAACAAAAGTTTCCATCTGGAGCTACTGTAACGGAGGCCAGCTAGTAAGTGCTGTGCAGGTAAACCTCACTCCTCCGACATCTAAAGGTGCTCTAGCGACAGACGCTAGAGGCCATGGTCTTTATCCTCCTTGTTAGAGCAACCATGCGGAAGGTCGCCGTTTCGATACCAGCTCGGAGCGGGTTGGGTGGCGTAGGACCGGTGGGGTTACATTGGTGCCGTGACCCGGATGGGAGTGAGGTTTAGGGGGGTGAGTGTAACGGAGGCCAGCTAGTAAGTGCTGTGCAGGTAAACCTCACTCCTCTGACCTCTAAAGGTGCTCTAGCGACAGACGCTAGAGGTCATGGTCTTTAGCCTCCTTGTTAGAGCAACCGACTCCCATGCGGAAGGTTGCCAGTTCGATACCAGCTCGGAGCGGGTTGGGTGGCGTAGGACCGGCGGGGTTGCACTACTTCACCGGACTCAACACTTGTAAACACTTGCTCCATTGAGCTCACGACTCTCAGCACCGCCCACAGCTACCCAAGCCAACCAATCAAAGAGCTTGCGCTTCGCATCGTTTTGATGTGTAGTTACATATTTTGAGAGGTGCGCGTCAGTGTTGGCGTCAGCCACGGCAAGGGCTATGCGACGGAGCATTCGTGTGCCCTTGACACAGAAGTATAAAACTGCCTTAAGAAGTATTACAACTAATTTTCAAATAACTCTCAATAACACTGGTAGGATTGAGGGGTCGTAAAGCAGCCGGCAGCTAGCTCTCTGCAACTCTCACATGGTTGCCCACTGAAGCTAAGCAGGGCTGCATGGGACCTGGATGGGAGACCACATGGGAAAGCTAGGTTGCTGCCGGAAGTGGTGTTAGTGAGGCCAGCAGGGGGCGCTAAACCTGCGATCTATGTGGGTCCTAATACACCAGTTTAGTGAAGGGGACTCTATACTGCTCAGTGAGCGCCGTCTTTTGGATTAGACGTTAAAGTGAAGTCCTGACTCTCTGTGGTCAATAAAAATACCAGGATTTCCATCAAAAAAAGAGTAGGGGTTTAAACCTGGCCAAATTTGCCCACTGGCCTCTGTCCGTCATGGCCTCCTAACCATCCCCATATCATAATTGGTTTCATCACTCTGTCTCCTCTCCACCAATCAGCTGGTGTGCGGTCTGGTGCAACATGGCTGCTGTCGCATCATCCAGGTGGATGCTGCACACTGGTGGTGGATGAGGAGACCCCCCCCCCCCAATTGTGTAAAGCGCTTTGAGTGTCTAGAAAAGCGCTATATAAATGTAAGGAGTTATTATTATTATTATTATTATTATTATTATGATTATTATTATTGGGCCCACTTGTGCAAAAACAGTAAGAAGAAAGCACAAAAAGGCTATTTTAATATATGTGTACATTTTTATTAACTGTAACATATTGAACCTATAATACATATGAAAATGTATTTACTCAACTAGGTTTGCAAGTATTGCAAAGTATTGTAAAGTATTGCAAATTAAGGTGCAAGTTTGTTGTAAAAACAAATTGTACATAAAACAAACTAAATAAAAATAAATTAATAAATAAATGAAGAAGGGCACAGATTGGACGAGACACAGAATCTTGAATTATATTTTGATGAAAGAAAACATGTTAATTGTGCATACCTTTACTTTGAGCTTGCTTTTCTTCCTCTGCTTTTCTTTCTTCCTCCTTCCGGAAAGATTGGATGCCATTTCATTTCAAATTAAAATTTGATTAAGATCGATTAAAAATAGCAACGACACTTACGACGTTATATTACTTAAGACTTTAAGACACTTTTTTTGGGTTTATATCTAACGTGAGCAGTTTGGAGAGATATGTGGAATCTGTGGAGGAAATCGTCATTCTAGTTCACCCAATAGCCGATCGCGGGCGGTGTTATGCAAAATAGAGTGTGGTGCTGCTGGGTATGTTTCTAATATTTTCTGCTTTTATCCACACTGTTGTTGTGTATTTATTATTGTTTTCAACTATTTGTCATGTATGACTTATACAGAGCTATTCTTTTAATGTGGAGGTTATTTTTTTCTCACAGTTGTTGTGAATTGTATCGCATTTAATGGGGTTTGTGCATTGCACATTGTTCATGATTTATACGTATGCGCTTGTCTTTGCTCTTACACACAGTAAAAATACAAGAGCAGGGTTTGTGGGGCCCTCCAAGAAATGCGAGGCCCTAGGCAACTCCCTATATTGCATGTTGGACGGGGCAGCACTGATAACACTACACAGTTCAAGTGTTTTCCTTTACTTACGGTTGTGAATTGCGTTATGGGAGCTTGATCTCTGCTCTGTCGCCTTTTGATGTTGAAAATTTGACAGTTAAACAAAGTGACTTTTATTGACATTTTAGTAGTTTGAATTAATATAATGCATAAGAAATATTATATAGAGAGAAATAAGTCTGTAAAATAACAGATGTACTGGCAGTTTATTACAGGGGTTTTGTAACACCAACCCAGACAGTATATGACTTTAAACTATTACAAATGTTAATAAAAGTCACTTTTTTTTACTTTTCAAGGTTAAAAGTTGTTGGAAGAAAGTTCAAGGTCCCATAATGCAATTCAAATGCATAAATAAAGGGGAATTTTCACCTGTAGCACATGTCTTTGAACTGTGGGGCAAACCGGAGCACCCGGATGAGACCCACGCCAACATGTGAGAACATGCCAACTCTAAACAGAAATGGCAACTGAAATCACACATGCACTCTCTCATTCACACACACACTCATTCACTTTTTTATATTACAATACTTGTTGTGTCTGCATTTTGGTGATCAAAGGGCATCAATTAGTGGATGTCAAATAGACGAACAAATCAATTCGCGTTTTTGATGTCAGTTGGACATCAAGGTGCCGCTAGGTAGAGCTGTAATCGGGCCATAAAAGTTAGGCCCGATGGGGCCTGAGCCCGACAGAATTCGGCCCGAGCCCGACAAGTACATTTTGATTGACAGCTCTTTAAAAGCCCGAACCCGTTTATAGCCCGACATTAATCAAATGTGCACATGCACACAGCTCTTTTGCCTTTTTTCATGAATGAGTCGTTTATACGCGTTTTAACATTATTTATTCATAACAAACGTAGGCTGTAGGCCACTTGGAAGTTGAAACAAAGAAATAAAATAAGTCCTCTGTAACATCATAACATCTCAGCACTCTAAATAACCTAGGCCTAGGTACATGCCCTTAGCCTTTAAATTGGCCAACACACCAATAAAAATAAGTCTTTCTTAACAAATTAAATAAAATAAATGATAAATTATGACGAGTAATTGGCAATAACGAAATTAAGATAAAAGCTCTGTGGGATTTGTTTCGCCACTTCTCTTTACAATCTGGCATTAAGGTAACAGTGAAGCTGATTATTAAAAGAATAATGCCAACATAAGCCTATATAGGCCTACTTTGTCTTCATTATGATTTTATGGTTTAATTAATATTTAGTTATAATTTGAAAATCCTTTAGTCACCAAGATTAGGCTATGTGTTTTTGTGAAGGTGCATATTGAATCCACTGTAGATGGCTTTAGCGCAGTTCTGCGCTCACTGAGCAGCTCTGAACACCCTTTCACTGCTGCTGCTACTGGCCGGGATGCATACTGTTCTGGCTAATTTAGCATGTTTTGGGTAGGATTGTTTGTTCATCTTCCACCAGCCAAGAACATCCATTTCATTTTCATTTTCGTTTCAATGTAGCGAGTGACCTCGTCATCTTCCCTGTCACCTTGCTGTACATTGCTGTTTAGCGCTCTACCTTAATATGCAGTGTATGAGCGACTGCTGGAATACCTTGGTGGCTAGAATGACCGTTTTTTTTTTTTAACTGGAGGCTGGCCTCACCGCAGTATAAAAAACACTTTTTGACTTCTCCGTCATCATTTGTTTTACTTTTGCAGGGATGGATTTTAATGTTGTTACAAACGATTTGATTACTTTCTCACGCTAATCGAAATGCATCACATGACTGCTCATTTACTGCGCAAGCCCGACCCAACCCCATCTAAAATGATAGAAATTAAGCCTGAACCCGTCGAGTTCGGGCAAAGATCTTCAGCTCTACCGCTAGATAGGATAACCTCAAATAGGACTAAGCAGTGACGACTAAATTTACATACATTTACGTGCATTTACATACACACTCATTCGCTTTTTATATTATAATACTTGTTGTGCTGGTATTTTGGTGGTCAAAAGGGCATCAATCAGTGGATGTCAAATATACGTCAAGGTTTTGGCAACAAATCAATTCGCATTTTTGACATGTTTCAGTTAGACATCAAAGTGCTATTAGTTAGGATAACCTCAAACAGGACTAAGCAGTGACGATTAAATTTACATACACTCATTCACACACACACACACTCAATTAGCTTTTTTATATTATAATCCTTGTTGTGCCGGTGTTTTGGTGGTAAAAAGGGCATAAATTAGTAGATGTCAAGGTTTTGACAACAAATCAATTCGCATTTTTGACATGTTTTTGACGTCAATTGGACATTAAGGTGCCGTGAGGACTAAATTTACATACACTCTATCATTCACACACACACACACACTTTTTCACTTTTTTTATATTACAATACTTGTGTCAGTATTTTGGTGGTCAAAAGGGCATCAAGGGCGTCAAGGTTTAGACATAAAATTGATGCACATTTTTTTGACGTCAGTGGGACATCAAGGTGCTGCTGGGTAGGATAACCTCAAATAGCACTAAGCAGTGACGACTAAATTTAGGAAACTGATTAGGTAGTTCTCAAAATTTGGTCTCAGTATATACAGTTGAAATCAGAATTATTAGCCCAACTGTTTATTTATTTCCCCAATTTATGTTTAACGGAGAGAAGATTTTTTCAACTCATTTCTAAACATAATAGTTCTAATAACTGATTTATTTTATCTTTGCCATGATGACAGTACATAATATTTTACTAGATATTTTTCAAGACACTTCTATACAGCTTAAAGTGACATTTAAAGGCTTAATTAGGTTAACTAGGCAGGTTAGGGTAATTAGGCAAGTTATTGTATAAATCATATATCCCATGTCACAAAAACTGCTTTCTTTCATCTGAGAAATATTGCTAAATTGCGAAGTATGCTATTCATATCAGATGCAGAAAAGCTAGTTCATGCTTTCATGACTTCTAGGCTGGACTACTGTAATGCTCTGTTTGCTGGTTGCCCAGCATCCTCTATTAACAAACTCCAGCTAGTGCAAAATGCAGCTGCCAGAGTTCTTACCAGATCTAGAAAATATGATCATATCACCCCAATTTTATCCTCCTTACACTGGCTGCCTGTTAAGTTTCATATTGAATTTAAAATATTACTCCTTACCTATAAAGCTTTAAATAATCTAGCTCCTGTTTATCTAACCAACGTCCTGTCTCGCTACAACCCAACCCGCTCTTTACGATCTCAAAACTCAAGGCTTCTGGTAGTACCTAGAATATCAAAGTCGAGTAAAGGAGGCAGAGCCTTCTCATTTATGGCTCCTAAACTCTGGAATAGCCTTCCTGATAATGTCCGAGGCTCAGACACACTCTCGCTCTTCAAAACTAGATTAAAGACCTATCTTTTTAGCAAAGCATACACTCAGTGCATTACATAGCGGTATGACGCATGATGTGCCCCACACATGATTTTGCTTCTCGTTTATATACACTGAACAGCAGCTATGCTAATTATTCTCCTTATTCTGTATTTCCACCTGGGGGTACTCATCTCGAGGCCCTCAGACTATGCAGTGCCACTGACCCAATCCGAGACCAGCGACGAGATGATCCCAAGGTTTTCTGGACCAGGCCGTATCCTGAGCAGCTGCTGTGGTGGTCATCGTGGAGTGAGAGCCTGAGACTGACTCCTGTGATGCTCCAAGGACAGACGAGTCTTCGCTGAGGTCCAGCTTCCTGCGCCTAGACTGCAGCTCTGCACAAGACGTTTGGCCACAGGAGAAATGGTCGTGCCCAACTGAGCCTGGTTTCTCTCGAGGTTTTTTAAAATCTTCGCTTTCGCCAATTGGTGAAGTTTTTTCCTCGCCGCTGTCGCCACTGGCTTGCATGGTTCGGGATCTGTAGAGCTGCGCATCTTAATCTCTGAAAACTGAACTGACACTGTTTCAATTCGCTATAATCTTCCATGTGAAGCTGCTTTGACACAATCTACATTGTATAAGCGCTATACAAATAAAGATGAATTGAATTGAATTGAATATAACAATAGTTTGTTCTGTAGACTATCGAAAAAAAAGATTAGCTTAAAGGGGCTAATAATTTTGACCTTAAAATGGGTTTTAAAAAATTAAAAACTGCTTTTATTCTAGTTGAAATAAAACAAATAAGACTTTCTCCAGAAGAAAAAATATTATCAGACATACTGTGAAAATTTCCTTGCTCTGTTAAACATAATTTGGGAAATATTTAAAAAAGAAAAAAAAATCAAAGGGGAGCTAATAATTCTGACTTCAACTGTATATATATGTTGACTCGAATCTCTTTTTTTCTGTCATGTCTTCCAAAAAAAGATACAAGTTTCTGAGCGAATAAAAGACAAGGTCAACTAGTCCCTTAAAAAATGTGCATCTCTCAGGAAAGTCTGTATCTTCTTCAGAAAACATCTGCTACCGAAAGCCAAACAGGTATTTTAAGAGTTGATTGGTCATGGATGATTCTCTCTCTCTCTTTTTTTCTCTCTCTCTTTTTCTCTCTCTCCCTCTCTCTCGCTGAAAGCCCAGAGGCTAGTATTTCACTGATTACAGAGTGGCCATATGTGAATGGTTGTTTGTGTATTGACAGAACAAAGGAAACGCAGGCTCTAAGGAGGTGTTAGACAGGGGAATGGATCAGACCAGCCCCAAAAAGTCCTCGGGATGGGTGGGGGGGGGTAGAGACCAGACTAGTCCATTGAGTTGGAGCTGGTTTCAGCTAGCTGGATTGGGACACACAGTACACCTTCAGCACACTTCTCAGAAACGTCTACTAATCTGAGTGTGTATGTGTGTGAGATGATGTAAGAGAATACACCTGTGAAATCAAACTGAAGAACATGGCTCGTTCTAGTGTTGTCTGCTTCCCCGAACAAAGCGTCTCTGTTTTAAAACAGTAAAGTGCCCTTAGCTGACCCAATCTGGAAGCAAAGGTAGTGTTTACTGTAATCGGAGATACTGTTTTTAAGATAATTGAACATTGTTAAGGACTAGGCTTCTGTTCGGTGACACTACTTCATTGTGTTTTATTAAACGGATGATGTAAACAAGGCTATCTGGCCAACATCCAGAGGTGGGTAATTCTCTGACTGACAATGCAAATTTTGATCTGTCAGCACGTCAGAAGTTTTCGACTCTCGTTGTGAAGACTGAATGTGTCCTGGTGTAATTGCTGACCTTATTTAGTAAAATAACTTATTTTTATTTTTAATTGCAACACGTATTGTTAGGTTTCACACAGAGTCTTATTGTTATATATATATATATATATATATATATATATATATATATATATATATGTATATGTATATTTTTGTGTGTAGATGTGCCTGTTTACGGGCTTGTTGGCTGATTGGCTGCAGGTGTAATGTGCAGAGCTGTTTTACTATTTCCTGAGGATTTCCATTATTGTTTTACCTGATGAAGACCATGTAGGTCGAAACGTTGTGTGAGTATTAAAGACTTTTTTGAGAGCTAAAGTGGCAGTATTGCCGATTTTTTTTTTTTTTGATCTTTTGCTACCAGGTTTCACACAGTCAACATGAAGGAAATAAGTTAACTTATTATTTACACATTTAAGTGGATTGAACATAAAACAATGAAGTTGTTTCAAAAAAATCCTCAAAAATTGTGTTGTTTCAGCTCATTTTAAATAAGTAGTTTCAATCAATCAATCAACTTTTATTTATATAGCACTTTAAAACAACCATGGTTGACCAAAGTGCTTTACACAAGTAAAAGCAAATTATACAACCCAACAGAAAAGTAGACTATGCAATAACAAAAAAGAAAAAAAAAAAAATAATAATAATAATAATAATAATAATAATAATAATTATATATATATATATATATATATATATATATATATATATATATATATATATATATATATATATATATATATATATATATATATATATATACATACACACATCCATAAAATCCAACCAACATTAAAACATAAAGTGTCAGTGCTGTGCATTAAAAGCCAATTTAAACAAGTGGGTCTTAAGCTTGGCTTTAAAAAGTGGCAGGTCAGTGATTGTGCGAAGCTTAATAGGAAGGGTATTCCAGAGTTTAGGACCTGCTACTGCAAAAGAGCGATCACCCCACTGCTTATATCTTGACTGTGGGACTTCAAGCAGAAGTTGGTCAGCAGATCGCAGAGCTCTGCTGGGTTTGTGCGTGTGCAAAATTTCACATAATTAAATGATTGATTGATTGATTGATTGATTGAAGTAGTTTGAATAAACAGCAAATGTACATTTTTGTGTACTTATTCTGACATGTAGTTATTGAAATATCTGAAAAATTGATTACCATACTAAAATGTTATTGGAAAACAAAAGTGGTTTGATTGCTGTAAATTCAACAGGATGACTTTAATCCTCACAATTAGGCAATAACAAGTCCAAAATTTAAAGTCATTAAGATAATTTACACTGTTGGTAATGGATTATCTATAAAAACTGACTATGAAGGAAGTAAAAAAAAATCATTATTATTGTTGGTTAAGGATTATTTACAAAATCTGATATTAAGGCAATAAAAAGTCAAAAGATACGAGTTATAAGGATACTTTGTGTTGTTGGTAAAGGATTATCTACAAAATCTGACTGAGGCAATTTACAGTTTTTTTCAGTGGCTTTGGTGCATTTCTCACAACACTATTTACATTTGCACAACAGTTAATGCATTTCTCAAAACAATTAGTCATTTGTGCACATCACAGTAGCAGTTTCTCATTCCTTCCAACAAACTGCAAATGCTTTTGGACGTGCATCAATTGCTTTCATACAACTCTCTGCTGTTTATAACATTATCATTTGCTTATGTCATGTCAGTCAAAATGAACTAAACTTGTGGATGCTGAATAGTCATTTCATATAAAACGAATACTGTAGTCCTCATTTCATTACTTGAGTCATTACATACAAAAATGTTGAACCAGTTGTCAAAATCTGTCAAGCTAATTTTATAAAAAGAATTTAAATCTTTTTTTTTTTCCTGAAAATGTCTTCTAAATTGAACAATTTGATGAGTGATTTACAGACCTGTGTATGTTGTAGGTTCAGTTCCAATATGTACTGCAGTATTGTTTACAGTTGTGCACAGCTCTACCCAAAGGGAGTTCATGTTTGTTGTAAATAAGGGTGTATTTATTCTTTTGCACAATGCTGTGAATAAATTAGAATTGTAAAGAGCAAATGCAGTAAAAATGTGAAACATACATATTCAGTGTCTTGTACTCAGATACCTCACTAAATGCAGTGATGTCTGACTTTACTGTGGTTTTCAAATGGCTGTGCAATCAGTATATATTGCTGTCTTGAGCATTTTCAGGAAGTGTCACCAAAATCTGACTTTTTTGCATTGGAAGAAATGTACAGAGTAAACTCATAATGAAAACATGACAAAGCCATTTGACTATCTTGTTCATAAACAATGATGTCAGGACTTTTCATCTTGATGACACTGACACTTTCATTGACATGAATACTTGCTTTTGAGGAATGAGGTCTCCATTTTGAGCAAGTGACACGCTTTTGCAGGTTATCCACTAGGTTTTGCAGTTTGTACTAATTGTTTTGAGAAATGCATGAACTGTTGTGTAAATGTAAATAGTGTTGTGAGAAATCCACCAAAGCCACTGAGAAAAACTGTAAGTACATTTTGCATTTAACTCACCTCCCACTTTGGAACCCGAGCTGCCATTATACCAGCACTTCTACCTCCATCCAGCCTCCACCATGTCCTCCGATCCGCCGGTAGGATGTGCCAAAGATACCTGCTGTTTCCAAAGCAATTACTTCGTCTACTTTGAAACATCTACTCCATTGTGACAAGCTCTGACAGCCCGGCTCTTTAAAATCTATTAAACTTCACAGCAAACACTCCGCAAAAGACGACTGTGGAATAATTAAGGAGCGCCGAGTTCACCGAGCCGTGGAAATTGATGCAGTCATGAAAATAAAAACATATGTTAGCGGCCAGTGGCAAGGGAGCCGTAGCGAGTGTTTATGACGTTGGACGGGGAACGCAGAGCACGAAGGGAAATATCATCATTAGCGCCCCACTGCGCAGCCTGGTCGCAGGCCACACTAATGCGCTTGCATACACTGGCCAGGATTTTTACCGCATTGACACTACTATTATCTAATACCCCTTTAACCGGGTGCTAGTTCAGAGCTAGTGCTAATGCCAATTTTGGTTCAAGCCTCTTAAAAACTGGTTTTCCTCACAATGGAACCACATTTTTGGGTTTCTCAGTAGTGGAAGTCATCATAGTTGGGTAAACTTAGAGCACAGTGAGTGAGTACAACAAAGATTTTTTTTACAATCCAATTTGCTGAAATAATAAAAGAAAAACTCCATGATGGTGTTATTAAGACTTTCAGAAAAAAGGAAAAAATAGTGTAAGACTGATAACGGCAGCCAGAAGAGAGAACAACGGCAAATTTACTGTCCTGCCCCATAGACGCTGCATTACAAAAAATAAAATAAACAAGTAAATAACAGGGTGAGAATGTGGTAAAATCTGAAAACGTGGTCAAATCAGGGCTTTTTTTTCTGGATTGCTGTTACGACCCCCTCGTTAGAGTCGCAACATAAAAGAGCTCAAACAACAAAAGAATATATATGCAACTTATTTATTATACATAAAACTAATAAAACAACAAATCAAGGAACAAACAATGTCTAGGGAATAATAAGGAAAATAACTAACTTTAACTACACATATAAATAATGCCAAACAAAACCATAAGGCTGAAGAAATAGCGATGATCTTGACACGAGGGCCACACCGACCTCCTGAAGCTAGCACATGACTCGTATTTATGTAATTTAAACCAATTGGTTAATAAGGCGCCCAATCAGGATCTGCCACATCCCCAAACTGGAATCCTGGGGTCGTCACAATTGCTTTTTAAAACTGACCGTTGGGTTTAGGGAAGTGGGTGGGCGCTGGTTATTCAGTGGTTTTGAAAACGCTATTGGTTGGGTTTAGGGAAGGAGGAGGGTGAGTCGATCGATCAGTCAGTCAGTCATTCAGTCACTCAGTCATCAGCTGCCTCTCATGGATTTACGTGAGAAAAGCAGGCACGAATGGCACTCGCGAGAGAAATTTGAGATCTGAAAAAGTGTACACAGCGGCCTCTGGTGTATTCGTGAAAACAAAAACTGCAAAAGAACAAAAACGTAGCCCCTGGGACGTATTTTGCGATCTCCTGAAATGTATGTAGATGTTTGTTTTTAGAATGAGCCTGAGTGAAATCCTGGAAAATAAACTAAACTCTGAACTATGTGAGGAGAGTTTACTCGCACGTGACTTGTTTGAACTATCCCAGCAGACACGCAACATCATAAGACGTTGATATTAGGTTCGATTTAGGACGCCAGCGTCTAAGAACAATGTTGTTTTGAAGTCAAACAACAATGTGAAATGATGTTGATATTTTGTTGATTTTAGATCGTGTTGGAAAGTGTCTAAAACCCTACGTCGAGCCAACATCTTAAACCAACGTCATATTGACGTCAAATACTGACATTTATTCATCAGGTATGGCAACCAAAATACAATGTCTCATAGACGTCATAGTGGTAACGTCCACACATTGTCAAGGTGTACCATCATTAGACGTCAATATTTGGTTGATTTTAGATTGTGTTGGAAAGTGACCAAAATGCAACATGTGTCTGATGTTGGACATTGACGTCAGCCTGATGATGTTGAGTTGTGACGTCAACCCGATTTTCATTTCCAAATAAAAGGCAACGGCTGCGTCCAAAACCGCATACTTCCATACTATATAGTACGCTAAAATCAATATGCGAGCCGAGTAGTATGTCTGAATTCATAGAATTCGAAAATCAGTATGCGAGAAGTACCCGGATGACTTACTACTTACGGCGAAATTCTGAAGTGCGAATCCCATGCACGCTACGCTATCCCATGATGCCCCGCGAGAGAATTCATGAATGGGAGTGAATTGGCGTAACTGACGCAGGTAGGTCACATGACCATGACAAAATGGCGGGTGTAGTATGTCCGAATTCCATTCATACTTCTCACATTCATACTGTATAGAACGTACTTTTCTAACGGCCGAGTAGTACGTTTAAATTCAAATGCAGTACCTACTGAGTAGTAGGCAGTTTCGGACGCAGCCAACGTCCCACGACGTTGGGTTACAACGTCAAAGTGACGTCATGTTGACGTCCTGTGCCTGCTGGGATTGATCTGTTTAGAAACTTTGCCGTGAACCGCACCAAGAACAAAAAGCAACATTGTAACAATTTTTATCCCTGTTTCGGAACAAAATAATCTAGAGGTGGGAAAGCACCCTTAAAATACTTTGGTGGAAAAGCCCAAGTTGCCAAACCAATGTTACCTTCTCAGATCCACCGATTATGATGCACTCCCCTCCACCCCAGACCTTCAAATGCTCCTCACCCCCCACATGCAGACTACTGTTCCCACCCACACACCTATCCAACATCACACACGCCGCGTCCTGCACTTCAGTGGGCTACTAAATGCTTCCATGCAGCCGACGTGTGACGGGGGACAAATTAGGAATGCAAGCACACCCTCAAAGCAACATCAAGGCTTTGATTCCCCTCACACACCCTCTCTGTCACCTTCAGAGTCCGACACGACATGACCCTACAGCGACCTAGCAGGGGTTAAAACATGGGACTGACCGTTACTGTGGTGATAGATAGACAGACAGATAGATTGATAGATTGCATTGAAATCCCATGTCTCATGACCATTAGTGTTCAATCAGAGACCCTTCACTCTTATTTCATCATGCTCTACATCACTCTTGCTGGAGTGCTCAGGGTGATGCCACTGTAAAAAGCGATATGTTACTTTACTTTAAAAAAAGTGAGTAAACCCACTGCCTTAAAAGCAACAAGTTTTTATTTTTTTATTTTAAAATTAGTCAATAAACCCACTGACTTAACTTTTACAATTATGCACATACAGTTGAAGTCAGAATTATTAGCTCCCCTGAATTATTAGCTCCCCTGTTTATTTTTTCCCCAATTTCTGTTTAACAGAGAGAAGATTTTCTCAACACATTTCTAAACATAATAGTTTTAATAACTCATTTCTAATAACTGATTTATTTTATCTTTGTCATGATGACAGTAAATAATATTATACTAGACATTTTTCAAGACACTTCTATACAGCTTAAAGTGACATTTAAAGGCTTAACTAGGTTAATTAGGTTAACTAGGCAGGTTAGGGTAATTAGGCAAGTTATTGTATAACGATGGTTTGTTCTGTAGACTATCGAAAAAAATTAGCTTAAAGGGGCTAATAATTTTGTCCTTAAAATGGCTTTTAAAAAATTAAAAACTGCTTTTATTCTAGTCGAAATAAAAAAATAAGACTTTTTTTCAGAAGAAAAAATATTATCAGACATGCTGTGAAAATTTCCTTGCTCTGTTAAACATAATTTGGGAAATATTTAAAAAAGAAAAAGAAATTCAAAAGGGGGCTAATAATTCTGACTTCCACTGTAGATTGTTTTCTTAATAATTATAAGGCAATGAGTTTACTCTCTTTTTAATTAAGTCAACTAATCGCTTTTAACAGTGTATGCAGTGAACAAACCCCTGTTTGGCTTAAACAAGGCTTATACTGTAAGGTCAAAATAAATAAATAAATCCAGTGTAAGGATGGCAACTATGATTTCAATGAATGTGTTTTGGTACAAGGCAGATAAGTATGGATATCTTGTATGGGTGTGCTCTGATGAAATGTATCCTGCACTCAAAAAATTACATTTGTTGCTTGTTCAAACTAATTTAAAAACCCAGGCTCATTCTGAAAATGTAGTCCTGTGGACGTTTCTGCAGACCACGAAATACGTCCCGGGAGGTACGTATTTTTGCAGTTTTTTTTTTTTCGCAAATCCATGAGAAGCTGCTGTGTGCGCTCTTTCAAATCTCAAATTTCTCTCGCGAGTGCCGTTCACGCCGGCTGTTCTCGCGTAAACCCACCAGAGGCTGCTGTCGACTGTCTGTCTGTCTGTCTGTCTGTCTGTCTGTCTGTCTGTCTGTCTGTCTGTCTGTCTGTCTGTCTGACTGAATGAATGACTGAATGAATGACTGACTGACTGGCCGGATGACCAATCGACTGATCCACCCTCCTCCTTCCCTAAACCCAACCAATTTTATCGATTGACCCGCCCACCCACTTACTTCCCTAAACCCAACCAACGGTTTAGAAAAGCCCTCGTCTGATTTTTAGCATGTTTTCAGATTTTACCACATTCTCACCCTGTTATTCATTTTATTTTTTGGATTCAGCTTTTGTCTTTCTGGAAACTCCAGAAACGTCCACAGGACTACGTTTTCAGAATGAGCCTGTCTTGAATTTAAAATTGTTTTTTTGGGGGCAGTTTGATTTTTTGTTCAATCTACTTAAATTTGTAAAATCTAATAAGTTAACTTTGGCAACACGGTGGCTCAGTGGTTAGCTCTGTCACCTCACAGCAAGAAGGATGCTGGTTTCAGTCCCGGCTGGGTCAGTTGGCGTTTCTGTGTGGAGTTTGCATGTTCTCCATGTGTTGGCGTGGATTTCCTCCGGGTGCTCCGGTTTCCCCCACAGTCCAAAGACATGCGCTATAGGTGAATTGAATAACTAAGTTGCCCATAGTGTATGTGTGTGAATCAGTGTGTATGGATGTTTCCTAGTGCTGGGTTGCAGCTGGAAGGGCATCTGCTGTGTAAAACACACTGTAAAAAATTATTAGTTACTTAAAGCAAGTAAACCAACTGCCTTAAAAGCAACAAGTTACTTTACAAAAGTAATGTAAGTAAACCTATTGCAACTTGGAACTGTTACGTTGACTTAATTTTTATAATTATGCTAATTGTACTCACTTTTTTTAAGTCAACTAATCCCTTTTTACAGTGTCAGACTATTTTAGCACGTCTATTTTCAAAGAATTATTGCAATTATTACAATATTACATATTTGGTGCTTCGTTATGTTTATAAAATCTACAATTATAGCCTGTATTGAATTCACACCTGCCACCTGCCAACAATCCCGTTTTACCCGGGAGTCTCCCGTATTTCAGACCCATCTTACATTTTGTTCTGTCTCCCAGAAAACTACCGGAATTCCCTGTGCACGTCGGACTGTTCATCAAAGATCTACCGCTGGATCTTATCCCCTTATATTTGTTAACAGTGATATTTAATTCATCTTGTTTCTATATCTAACGACAGATTCCCCAACTTTGGTCTTTTGAATCTATTATTTGTTCTCAGGTGACATGTTTTGGCTGGGTGCAAAGATAAGTTAGGTTAATGTATTAAATAATTAAACCACGGACACTGACTCTGCATATTGACTGATTGCTTGCCTTTATTTCCTATATTGTATAAACTTATTGTACATTATACTTTTATAATGGCCATTATTGATTATTAAAACTGATATTCAGCAAAGGAGAGGGTATGTTTCGTATTTTCAATGAAAATGAAAGGAGGCAGTAATGTTATAGGCTCCGTTTTGTTATAAATATTGTATGCATGAAGATGACGGTCATACAAATATGTAGCTACACGACGCCTCAACATATCTGCTGTCTGTTAAGTTGCTAATATCAAAATGAAAATGGGCAGTTCCTTATATCATGTTTTCATTTTATTGTTAAGAAAGTGAAACAACGTAGTTAGGGTGATGTGAATGAGGTTATAAAGTACACCGTTACCTTTGAAGATTTACCCAATGTGTCCTCTGGAGTCCATATCAATCTTGCAAAGTCTGAACCTACAAGGAGAGGATGCAAGACTGAACTGTGTGTAGGCTACTTAATATTGAGGAAAAAGCCCTAATCTGATAGGCGAACGTCTGCAGCTCCGCCTCCGTTTTCAGATGTCTCCGTTTCCCCCACCCCATCCACAATGACACGGAGCAGCAGCGTTTTAAAATGAAAACGACCTCTTCAGCGTTTTCAAAACGCTCCATTTTCAGCACTCGAAAGCCTCCAGCATGGTGTGGACGGATGGTGTAATTGTAGCAAAACTTATGCGTTTTCAAACTAAAACGTATTAGTGTAAACAAGGCCTAAGCCAAAGGAAAATGAATAAATAAATGAATGAGCTAGTGGCTGACCATAGATATATATACACTAGATATCGCATACGGACTCTGAGCATGCGTCAATAGCGCCGCCACATTTGTACAGGGCTCCCAGCACAAATGTAAATCAACCGCACTAGTAAAGACCATGTCCTAACGTGAAGATGCTGTACTTTAGCGTTGTGTACAAGTGTAGTAACGAGAAAACAAAGCACAAAGGCAGAACATTTCATAGGTAAGATTTCGTTTTTTACATTTTTATGTTATGAACTTTTGTGCTCAACAAGTATTGATGATAATACAGACACTTAATGCATTCACCATAAGGTAAAGTAGCACCAACTTGCACTAAATACTGGGCTTATGCTAGTTTTGTTGAATAAAATAAGCAAACAATGCAAAAGAAATATGACAACGAGATGTTGCGGTGTCAGAAACTTGTATTATTGTCAGCTAAGTGAACGAGTCGTTCATAACGGAGATTCATTCACAAACGAATCGCTCCCTCCGTCAGAATGAGAAGTGAAAGCAGGAGAGAGGGGGTGGGGGGTTGGGTTCCAGCCTGATCTCATGAGGAAACGTAAATATTTTACGTTTTGTCAGTTTAGTGGCTAATTCGTACAAATTCGTACGAGTTCAGTTGTACGAAAATGTACAATTTTAAAAAGGAGGCGTGGCACCTAACCCCACTCCTAACCCCAACAATCATTGGGTGATGAGCAAATCGTACTAATTTGCACAAATTAGATCGTACGAATTCATACGAATTAGCCACTAAATAAAAAAGCTACGAATTGCCGTGAGATTGCGTTGCAGGACACGGATTAGATCAAATCTAACAGTAGGGAGGATAATACATTTACATGCGCACAAACACACACTCTGTCAGCAATGCCCGTGCGGTCACTGATCCATCAATATAGAAAAGTTATGTAAAATTATAATTTTCGTAATAAAAAAAATATTTGCGTACTGACCACCGGGAAAACTCCCGATCATACTGTAGATATATGTGTATATCTTTGGCTTTGGATGGCCACAGTCCTCCACTTCACCTTGGTCCCGCATTCATTTCAAAGGAGCGCTACCCTGTACTAAAATGGCGTGTCTATTGACGCATTCCTTCCAATAGACAACAACAGGGCAGGCGACATCTAATGTAAATATCTGGTGGTTGACTATGATGTCTGTCATGTGCTTTTTACACTAGTGTGTTTATAAAACGTGTTCTGTTACGGTTACGCCTGGCATCCACACTAAAAAAATCTTTTGAAAACAGAGCCAGTGCTAGTTGTCTGGCATCGTCTTGGTGTGTACCAGCATTTATATACAAAGCACAAAGGCAGAACATTTCATAGGTAAGATTTCGTTTTTTACATTTTTATGTTATGAACTTTTGTGCTCAACAAGTATTGATGATAATACAGACACTTAATGCATTCACCATAAGGTAAAGTAGCACCAACTTGCACTAAATACTGGGCTTATGCTAGTTTTGTTGAATAAAATAAGCAAACAATGCAAAAGAAATATGACAACGAGATGTTGCGGTGTCAGAAACTTGTATTATTGTCAGCTAAGTGAACGAGTCGAGATTCATTCACAAACGAATCGCTCCCTCCATCAGAATGAGAAGTGAAAGCAGGAGAGAGGGGAGGGGGGGGTTTCCAGCCTGATCTCACGAGGAAACGTAAATATTTTACGTTTTGTCAGTTTAGTGGCTAATTCGTACGAATTCGTACGAGTTCAGTTGTACGAAAATGTACAATTTTAAAAAGGAGGCGTGGCACCTAACCCCACCCCTAACCCCAACCGTCATTGGGTGATGAGCAAATCGTAATAATTTGCACAAATTAGATCGTACGAATTCATACGAATTAGCCACTAAATCAAAAAGTTACGAATTGCCGTGAGATTGCGTTGCAGGACACGGATTAGATCAAATCTAACAGTAGGGAGGATAATACATTTACATGCACACAAACACACACTCTGTCAGCAATGCCCGTGCGGTCACTGATCCATCAATATAGAAAAGTTATGTAAAATTTAAATTTTCGTAATAAAACAAATATTTGCGTACTGACCACCGGGAAAACTCCCGATCATAGATATATGTGTATATCTTTGGCTTTGGATGGCCACAATCCTCCACTTCACCTTGGTCCCGCATTCATTTCAAAGGAGCGCTACCCTGTACTAAAATGGCGTGTCTATTGACGCATTCCTTCCAATAGACAACAACAGGGCAAGCGACATCTAATGTAAATATCTGGTGGTTGACAATGATGTCTGTCATGTGCTTTTTACACTAGTGTGTTTATAAAACGTGTTCTGTTACAGTTACGCCTGGCATCCACACTAAAAAAATCTTTTGAAAACAGAGCCAGTGCTAGTTGTCTGGCATTGTCTTGGTGTGTACCAGCATTTATATACAAAGCACAAAGGCAGAACATTTCATAGGTAAGATTTCGTTTTTTACATTTTTATGTTATGAACTTTTGTGCTCAACAAGTATTGATGATAATACAGACACTTAATGCATTCACCATAAGGTAAAGTAGCACCAACTTGCACTAAATACTGGGCTTATGCTAGTTTTGTTGAATAAAATAAGCAAACAATGCAAAAGAAATATGACAACGAGATGTTGCGTTGTCAGAAACTTGTATTATTGTCAGCTAAGTGAACGAGTCGTTCATAACGGAGATTCATTCACAAACGAATTGCTCCCTCCATCAGAATGAGAAGTGAAAGCAGGAGAGAGGGGAGGGGGGGGTTCCAGCCTGATCTCACGAGGAAACGTAAATATTTTACGTTTTGTCAGTTTAGTGGCTAATTCGTACGAATTCGTACTAGTTCAGTTGTACGAAAATGTACAATTTTAAAAAGGAGGCGTGGCACCTAACCCCACCCCTAATCCCAACCATCATTGGGTGATGAGCAAATCGTATTAATTTGCACAAATTAGATCGTACGAATTCATACGAATTAGCCACTAAATCAAAAAGATTTATCATTATAGAAAAGTTTTGTAAAATTAAAATTTTCGTAATAAAACAAATATTTGCGTACTGACCACCGGGAAAACTCCCGATCATAGATATATGTGTATTTCTCTGGCTTTGGATGGCCACAGTCCTCCACTTCACCTTGGTCCCGCATTCATTTCAAAGGAGCGCTACCCTGTACTAAAATGGCGTGTCTATTGACGCATTCCTTCCAATAGACAACAACAGGGCAGGTGACATCTAATGTAAATATCTGGTGGTTGACTATGATGTCTGTCAGGTGCTTTTTACACTAGTGTGTTTATAAAACGTGTTCTGTTACTAGAATCAGAGTCAGTGCTAGTTGTCTTGCATCGTCTTGGTGTGTACCAGCATTTATATGCACTTATATTTTATTCGATTTGTGTATCGAAATGAGACATCTCATATCTGACCCAAATAAATCACCTATTGTAAAACTGTCGATTATTTATTTATTTTTTTTGTTTACTGATAAACCCTTTAATCCACTTGAGAGAGACACTGACAGAACTCTTTCTGTTCACACGCCGGCCTCGAAAAGCCCATCAGAGATCAATCAGCCAATTAGGTCTCTCCGTCGCCTTCAGATTCAATAAGACACAGATGCCGCGACTCCCTCTCGCCTATACGTTTGTGTCAGAGATGAAAGCGGAAGCGGGGAGGAAGCTGGGTGTGTGTCGGAGGTGTCCTGACACTAATGTGGTACGCCGGGCTTTACTTCCACAACCCGTGAAGCATTAAAAGCTCCTCTGAAGCCTTTGAACAACTGTGCGTGACCTTTTTTGCCCACTTTATTAAACCTCAGGGACGCAGAAGTTGCTAACTTTCGATGCACCCAGGACACGCTGTTTTTATTAATACTATTTTTTAGGCCTTCTGCGCTTGATCTGACATATTTATCTTCTTTTAATGCATTCTATCCTGTCATTAAGCCCCTTTGACTAATGATCCTTTGTTGTTTGGCTAAATCACTCCTCAGTCCACTTAAGTTCTGCTCGCACAAAGCCTGACCCACTTTAGGGTTTAGCGCTTTTTCACAAGTTAAATGCGTGATGTAGACCTCTCCAGCTCTCCCAGGAATAACTTGGACTCTATCGCTCATTCGTTTCGTCTTTATTCGTCCAAGTAGTGCAATTCTAATAAATAACCAAGACAATTTAAACACAACTATGTCTATGCTTCAAGGCAGATGAATGAATTTGGATCCGCTGCAGCATAAGTTGCGCTTTGTGTGTAATGAATACTCTGCGCTCTCCAAAAGCTTTTGAATATTTGGGAAGATCCAGCACACACTTCCGAATTGAACTGCAAAACTTCCTATTCGCTTGTCCCGATCTCGGCCTTGTTGCAGGAAATGTTCAGCAGGTTGTCATCTTGCCAAAGCCCCTTCCTTGATCTTTTTTTTTTTTTAGGATGATGATGGACTGATCTTTGTGTTCGCTTCTTCGTTGAAACCGCTTTTGTTTTGGTTGTTCCCGAATGGATAATTGTGTGCTTACCGCATGGTCCAGGTGATCCACTTCAAAGGCCGTTCACTCCCTGATTTATAGGTTGGCATTATTTTTAGATGTTTTTAGTGCATTTTTATTAAGAGAAGCTTGTCTGCAAATAATAAAGAATGTGTGCATGCATATATAAAAAAGAGCACATGCAAAAATAAAAATAGCATATTATTATTGGGGGGAATACAGTTGCAATCAGAATTATTCAACCCCCTGATTTATTACCCCCCCCCCTGTTTATTTTTTTCCCCAATTTCTGTTTAACGGAGAGAAGATTTTTTCAACACATTTCTAAACATAATAGTTTTAATAACTCATTTCTAATAACTGATTTATTTTATCTTTGTCATGATGACAGTAAATAATATTTGACTAGATATTTTTCAAGACACTTCTATACAGCTTAAAGTGACATTTAAAGGCTTAACTAGGTTAATTAGGTTAACTAGGCAGGTTAGGGTAATTAGGCAAGTTATTGTATAATGATGGTTTGTTCTGTAGACCAGGGGTTCCCAAACTTTTCAGCCCGCGACCCCCAAAATAACAATGCCAATGACTCGCGACCCCCAATATCCTCTGAGGTTGTTATAAATACAGAAACCTTGCATGCAATGGCGCACACACACCAAAAGACCCAAGTCTATTCTTCGTTTATTTTTTTTTAATGTATGTCAGTGCTCTAAATGTGCCAGAAAGTTTAACCTGGTGTTATAAAATCAATCTGCTGCATCTGACGCTATTGCTGTGTCTTTAATATAATGTAATTACCCCAGGGGTCGCAATCCAATAGAACTAGTAACTATAAGCTACTATTGTAGCTATACAGTATATAGTAACTATAAACGACAATTTTTTAGTCATCTATAGGTTATGGATAAAATATGGTAATTCTTATGGCTTAATAACAATAAATAGATTTTTGGAAATCACCAGGTGACCCCCCTTTATTGTACCGCGACCCCTCAGGGGGTCCCGACCCCCACTTTGAGAACCACTGCTGTAGACTATTGAAAAAATGTATAGCTTAAAGAGGCTAATAATTTTGACCTTAAAATGGGTTTTAAAAAATTAAAAACTGCTTTTATTACAGCCGAAATAAAACAAATAAGACTTTCTCCAGAAGAAAAAATATTATCAGACATACTGTGAACATTTCTTTGCTCTGTTAAACATCATTTGGGAATTATTTAAAATAGAAAAAGAAATTCAAAAGGGGGCTATTAATTCTGACTTCAACTGATATACACACACACACACACACACAGTGCGAGAAATAAGTATTGAACGCGTCACCATTTTTCTCAGAAAACATTTTTCTAAAGGTGTTGTTGACTTGAAATTTAACTAGATGTTGATAGCAACCAAAGAAATACATAAAATAAATCTAATTCGTTTACAAATTAAGTTATGTATAAAATGAAATGTTGCTGGGAAAAGTACTGAACACATGAAGAGAGGGACGTGTAGAAAGGCAGTGAAAGCTCAGACAGCAGCTGAAATCTCTCAGTAGTTCTTCAGCAACCCTCTGCCCTTTATTGGTGTAAATAAATATTAGCTGCCTCAGTCCAACATCTACATTATCAGGATGATGAAGATGAAACCAGGGTGGAATTTTTTTAGCAAGACAATGATCCAAAACACAGGCAAGGAAACTCTCAAATGCTTTCAGAGAAAGAAAATCAAGCTGTAGAATGGCCCAGCCAATCACCTGACTCGAACCCAATAGAAAATACAAAACAAAGATCAGTTTGGATAGACGAGACCCACAGAACCATCAAGATTTTTATTGTTGAGGTCTGAAAAACACACACCTGAGCAATCATGTGGCTTCATTCTCCACATGAGAGGCGTCTTTAAGCTGCCATCACCAAAAAAGCCTAAACTGAGGTTCTGTTTGGCGGGTGTTGTTCTTACCCAGACATAAAGTAGTACATTTATCAGTCACTCTCAGAAATAAAGGTACAGGAGCTGTCACTGGGGCAGTACCTTTTCAAAAGGTACATATTTGTACCTGAAGGGTCCATAATGGTACCTCAAAGGTACTTTTTAAGTACATTTGGGTACTAATATGCACCTTTGAGGTACCATTCTGGACTCTTTGGGTACAAATATGTATCTTTTGAAAAGGTACTGCCGCAGTGACAGCTCCTGTACCTTTATTTCTGAGAGTGTAGATGAATTGTCACTCAAATAACTTTGAACAACCCAAGACATTAAATCAAATCTAACACAAAAATGTAAGTTCAATCGAATGAAGTTTACAAGTCATTTCAACTTACATCAATTAAACTGACTTAAAAAAACAAGTTAATAACCTTGCATATCATTTGTGGTTAAATCACGCATAAAAGTTGCCACATACACTGTTATCTTTAACCCTATAAATCAAAGCTGTAAGTGAATCCTGTTCTAATGTTAGACTCCTCTACCGGTCAAACATGTAGGAGCGGTAATGTAAATGAGTACATGTTTCTGTTCTCCTCAGATCAGAGCCGAGAGAGGGCTGTTGAGGGAATAAACCTGCAGCTGGCAGGGGGGGGGCATGTTCAGAAGAGCTTGTAAACACATTCACACCTCCGCTGCATTTCAATGCCACATGACTTATAGCACAATATTGAAAATTCGAGTTCGACAAGCACTTGCATTTCAATGCTGTCTGAGAGGAATCAACAAACTCCAGCAATAAAACACTTTCAGCGCTGGGAAGTTAACAAACGAGCTGGAACGAGGGTGATCAGTAGATGGAGATATTTACTGCATGCTTTGGGAAGTTTAAATACTTCAATTTGGACGTTGAAATGTTATTAACTACATCTTAGGGATCTTAATTACATCTGAGAAAAATAAATATGCATGTGTGTATGTACTGATGTGACATTTGTTGAGACTGTGTGTCAAAGTCATCACATTTAAAGTTGCAATCAGAATTATTCAATCCCCTGAATTATTAGCCACCCTGTTTATTTTTTTTCCTCAATTTCTGTTTAACAGAGAGAAGATTTTCTTTTCAGCACATTTCTAAACATAATAGTTTTAATAACTCATTTCTAATAACTGATTTATTTTATCGTTGCCATGATGACAATAAATAATATTTGACTAGATATATTTTTTAGGACATTTCTATACAGCTTAAAGTGACATTTAAAGGCTTAACTTGGTTAATTAGGTTAACTAGGCAGGTTAGGGTAATTAGGCAAGTTATTGTTATATGATGGTTTGTTCTGTAGACTATTGAAAAAATATATAGCTTAAAGGGGCTAATAATTTTGACCTTAAAATAGGTTTTAAAAAATTAAAAACTGCTTTTATTCTAGCCAGAATAAAACAAATAAGACTTTCTCCAGAAGGAAATATATTATCAGACATACTGTGGAAATTTCCCTGCTCTGTTAAACATCATTTGGGAAACATTTAAAAGAAAAAAAAATTCAAAGGGGGTTGAATAATTCTGATTGAAACTGTATAACATATTCGGCCATATATTTTGATAAGGTCAAATGGAGAAACCCAATGAATAATAATAAAAAAAAGACGTTTACCTTTAAAGGCATAGTAATTCAAATTCTGTCATCATTTACTTGACTTGACTTGTTCCAAAAAGGTTTGTTTTGTTGAACACAAAAGAAGATATTTTGAAAAATGTTAATCGCTGACTTCCATAGTAGAAAAAAACAATACTGTGGAAGTCGATGATTACAGGTTTCCAACATTCTTCAAAATATCTTCTTTTGTGTTCAACAACAGAACAAACAAAGAAATTGTTTGGAACAAGTCAAGGATGAGTAAACGATGACAGAATGTTCATTTTTAGGTGGGCTGTCTTTTTAAGAATTATGTTGCTGTATAGGTAAGGAAAGTATGCATCAAATAAAATGTCAAAATATGTTTAGTCAGTGTAATATATATTTGTGTACAAATTAATTAACACAAATACTCTAACTTTTGCTTAATATAATATTAATTCAAAGTAATGTTATTATAATTTACATGATTAAAATAAAATAAGCATTTCTGGCAAATGGGTACAACCTAGTTATTTTAAACATAGTGGCAAATTATAAAGATTTTAAATGACATATAATGAGAATTCCGGGGCTTTTAATATGACACCAAAACATTTTTATTCTGAATACATGACAGAATTTTTCATTTATTTATTTATTTATTGATATTTAAACGTCTGTTGCACTAAATTACATTTTAGTATTTTTTAATTACATTAAATATTTAAAATATTTATTTATTTACTCTGTCGCTCACTCACTATTAATTTATAGTAGACGTTTTTTGTACACTTTTTAGGCTAGTGCATAACTTTTGCTTAACAGAATATATAAGAACAAGGAATAATTCAAAGTAATGTTATTATTATTTACATGATTTAAATAAAATAAGCATTTCTGACAAATGCGTACAACTTAGTTATTTTAAACATAGTGGCAAAGTATAAAGATTTTAAATGACATATAATGAGAATTCCGGGGCTTTTAATATGACACCAAAACATTTTTGTTCCGAATACATGACAGGATTTATTTATTTATTTATTTATTTATTTATTTATTTATTTAAAATTATGTTACACTGAATTACATTTTAGTCTTTATTTAATTGCATTTAAATATTTGAAAAACATTGCTTTCCGAAGACACTGCTTGGGCAAGCAATGTTTTTTTTTTTAACATTTATTTATTTACTCGGTCGCTCACTCACTATTAAGTAAGTAAGTTACAGTAGACTTTTTTGTACCCTTTTTAAGCTAGTGCATGAACCTATAACCGACTTCCTATGAATATTATCGTCAATAAAATAACATTGATTGTCAGTATCTGCATTTTTCGCTTCGCATGCACAAGTGCAACGCCTCTTTCTCTTTACCCCATCAGATGAGAATTTGGTTATCTCAAGCCCGCGAGTCTGGTTTTGCTCAACTGAAATGCACCTGTTTACGAGTTCGCATGTGAAATCCGACAGGAATTCTCACAGAATCGCATCGACGCGACGAAAGAGCTCGAGAAAGTCGGAGAAGCGCAAAGCAAGCGGCGCTCAGACTGAGGAAAAGCGCATTCCGCGCACCGATGGACTCTCTCGGATCACCCTATCAGGTGCAAAACCACTGACAGGTTTCCACCCACCACCAACCCAAAACCCCTCAGTGCGCTCCAGCCCTCGAGAGCACACAGACATACACAGTCCCGTACCATCACCCAGCGCTCGTCCAGGATTTGCCACGCGCCTTTCCCTGTACAAACCACTCGGATAACAGTACAGCGACAACTTAAAGAAGAAAGTTCTCGAAAAAAGAGTAACTCATCTATCTTGACAACTTTGGGACTAGTTGGGAAAGTTTTCCTCTTGAACAGCGGACACACGGGAAGCTTGGAATGAGGCGCGCGCTTTCAGGTGTCTTCATCAGGTACGAGCTGGATTTATATAATTTCTATACCGCGTGCTGGATTGAGAAGAAGCAGTGAAGGTCGCGGATTGTTCGCCGAGGAGGAGACACCCCGATTGAGCCTTTCGTACCGATTCAATCTTTGCGCGCTTTGGCGAGAGAGCGCAGCGCGCGCGGACACCCCCGGGAAGACGTCGTTTTGCGTTTATTCCGATCTCTTTTCAAACGCGAAACAGCCTCATGCTGCTTCCAGCGGCACATTTACGCTTCCCTCATCTCTGTTTTCCCTGGAATTGCACCTCTCCTCCGGGGTTTTGTGTGTGAGACACTGGCGGGGCTCCGCGCGCCACTTACTGGAGCGGCAAACGCTGGAAACAGGTGTATTTGACCAAGATGTCTGTTCTGCCGTCAAGGTTCATCTACGTGTAAGGAACATTCTTAATAATATCTTTGATTCGCTTTGAGCTCGTGCATTCTTGCCAATAGAAGTCGCTCAAAGCCAGCTTTAAGATGTACGGCTACATTTTTTTTTATATCTGGTGTAATTGCTTGTGATTCACCCCTCCTTACTTCCCTTCTGTCTCTCCCTCTCATTGCCCCTCTTCTTCTTTTCTTTCCAGGTGTTTACATTTGCTGGTGCTCTACTTCCAGTTGCAGGTAAGTCTGGCTGTTTTGATTGTCATCGTGAATCTGGGTTAATGCGGGGATTATGAGGATGCGCCGCCGGTGCGCAAACACAAAGCTTGTTTAATTTGTTGTCTTAAGGTTTTTGAAAGCAGGCGCATGGGAAATCTACACCCCAGAGGCTGTGAAATTAAAAAGTGACTTTGGATTTGTTGGTGGTCTTGCCAGCGGAATTGAATTTCTCTTTCTCTAAAAACACGTCTGGGTTTTGCATTTGTGCTTCTTTGTGTTTTATTTAGCCTGGAAGAATTTAAACTTGTCAGATTCTGACAATACGGCTCGTGCTCGTCCAAAGCATCATTGTATCTTTCAGAACAGTTAGTAAACAGTTAGTTTTGAGAGATTTAACGCTGGATATTTACGTAAGTGATTTGCGCATAGGTTTTTATGAACTCAGTGACCTTCTGGCTATGCGCAATGTTTATTTACATGCCAATAAATTAAAGGAAAAGGAAATTAAGACAAGACTGGTAAATAATGTGTTGTATATATATCATTGTAACTTTTTTAACTAAGTTAATCATGTTTTAACCTATTTTTTTTTTAAGTTATGCAAGCTGTTTTAAGTCAGTTTAACATAATATAATTTATATATATATATATATATATACTAACTAAAATTACCTTAAAATAAGATATTTAATAATAAAGATAATAATAAATCGTAAATAAATAGTAAATAGTAAAATAGTAAATAATAAATTTTAACTTAAAAAAAAATTAAACTAACTTCAATATTATGCCAGGAAATTACATGCTTTGAAATAAAATTAATGTCAGTCAAATCTATATATTTTTAACATACATGTGCAACATATGTAAAATATTATAGAAGTATTTGTGATATTTTAATATATATGTCCACGTGTACAATTCTATTATAAACCGAACAGCAAAATGACGCCATTGCTTTAAACCGAAATTAAATAGCATCAATTATAAACAAAATGAAATGAAGCCAAAAATATATAGATAAAATTGATCAAATATGTTAGATGGCAGAATTACATACAATTATGTGCTCATATAGGATGTTTTAATAAAAATTGATGTCTATAATATATATATATATATATATATATATATATATATATATATATATATATATATATATATATATATATATATATATATATATATATAAACATTTAAAGTAACAGTTTTTAAACATATTGAATTTTTTTAAAAATATTGCTTAAGGGGGCTAATGATATTGACCTCAAAATATTTTTAAAAAAATTAAAAACTGCTTTTATTCTAGTCGAAATAAAACAAATAAGACTTTCCAGAAGAAAAAATATTATCAGACATACTGTGAAAATTTCCTTGCTCTGTTAAACATCATTTGGGAAATATTTAAAAAAGAAAAAAAAAAATTAATAATTTTAATATTTAATAATTCTGACTTCAACTATATATATATATATATATATATATATATATATATATATATATATATATATATATATATATATATATATATTTATTTATTTATTTATGTGTGTGATAGAGAGATTACTCTACTGTATGTGTACATGTATATTTAATAGTACTGTATATGTAATTAGGTTTTTAAAAATGAAAACAGCTAGATGACCATCAGATTGCTCTCAGTGTAAAAACAGCTGCAATCTCACGCAATCATGAAATGAAAAGAAAATTCAATTTAATAAAGTAAGATTAAACCAACAACAACGAAAAAAATGGTAGAACTTTAGAAACAGGGCTAGCTACTTTAAAATGAACATAAAAATTGACTGAAATAAACAATGTATGACTTGAAATAAGGATTATATTGATTAAAACCCCACACAAATAGATTTGTTAGTGAAATAAAATTAACAAAACGATAAATAAGGCAGCTAAATGACCAAACTATTTGCAATTCCTTTGAAACATCATTATAGGTTAAGACCAGGTGCAATCTCAGGCTTTCAAAAGACTCTGAAGAAAGTGACTAATCCTTTAAACTGCCAACAAAATATACCTTAACAAGAGCGTAATAAGATATGTGCAGTTTCTCAAGATCCGTCTTTACTGACAGATGTATGTATATTTCTCACTAGGTGGGAAAAAGGAAATAAGAGCCTTTTTATTTGATTCTTTTTGTTCTCCTGGCAAATGGGTCAAGGCATAGCGATTATAAAACTTGAATCAGAGTGTCGTAACAGAAGGGGCCGATCACCCCTCGAACCAGGAACAAAAGCCGCCGGTTTGAAGAAACGAGACCCGTGTCGGTTATATAATTCTGTGCCATCAGTTTTGTTCCAAAGCAGTTGGCGCAAACAAAGCTTTAGTGTGGCACAGCCATGCTTTCAGTGTAGGGATGAGTGAAGTACTTCTTCAGGTCACTGATAAACACTGAGTATACACCTTTTTTATACTATGCCCCATGCTGCATTGCATGAATTATGGGAGTAACTTCTGTTGAACAGTCAGAGAAATGTTTAAATAATCTGGATATATCAAGATGACTTTATTCTCCTCACAGATCATTCATCATACATTAAAAGTCAGCTTATTAGAATGAACAAATCACCATTAGCAGACCATAAATAAGCTCCAGAATTTGATGTATATTTAATATTGCTGTACTGTATTATTGAATAGAAGAGCTTTGGCTAGTATAGTTGAAGTCTAAATTATTAGCCCTCCTGTGATTTTTTTTTTGGGGTATTTCACAAATGATGTTCAACAGAGCAAGGAATTTTTACACAGTATCTCCTATAATATTTTTTCTTCTGGAGAAAGTCTTATTTGTTTTATTTCAGCTTGAATGAAAGCAGTTTTTAATTTTTTTAAAGCATTTTAAGGTCAAAATTATTAGCCCTCTTGTCTACAGAACAAACCATCATTATACAACGACTTGCCTAATTACCCTAACCTGCCTAGTTAACCTAATTAACCTAGTTAAGCATTTAAATGTCACTTTAAGCTGAATACTAGCATCTTAAAATATACAGTTGAAGTCAGAATTATTAGCCCCCCTTTTAATTTTTTTTCGCTTTTTTTAAATATTTCCCAAATTATGTTTAACAGAGCAAGGAAATTTTCACAGTATGTCTGATAATATTTTTTCTTCTGGAGAAAGTTTTATTTGTTTTATTTCGGCTAGAATAAAAGCAGTTTTTAATTTTTTAAACACCATTTTAAGGATGAAATTATTAGCCCCTTTAAGCTGAGTTTTTTTTTCGATAGTCTACAGAACAAACCATCATTATATAATAACTTGCCTAATTACCCTAACCTGCCTAGTTAACCTAATTAACCTAGTTAAGCCTTTTAAATGTCACTTTAAGCTGTATAGAAGTGTCTTGATAAATGTCTAGTCAAATATTATTTACTGTCATCATGTCAAAGATAAAATAAATCAGTTATTAGAAATGAGTTTTTAAAACTGTTACGTTTAGAAAATCTTCTCTCCGTTAAAAAGAAAACGGTGAAAAAAAATAAACGGGGGCAAATAATTCAGGGGGGCTAATAATTCTGACTTCAGCTGTGTCTAGTAAAATATTATATACTGTCATCATGGCAAAGATAAAATAAATCAGTTATTAGAAATGAGTTATTAAAACTATTGTTTAGAAATGAGTTGAAACAAAAATCAGAAAATTGGGGGAAAAACATACAGCGGGGCTAATAATTCTGACTTCAACTATGTGCTTGTTATACCAATGACACAGATCGTAAATCGAATTATATTAAGACTCTATTTACTGAAAACTCACCAACATAAATAAAACAGATTGACACATACTTGATACAGCAATAGAAATAGACACTGTATATCTTTGTTTCCAAGAAATATGATACAAGTATGTTAAAATGAGTGTACAACTACCTCAGACCATGAATTAAGATGAAATAGGCGGATCAAAACAGCTACTGAAGCTGTAATGTCGATTAATGTGAATGAGTCTGTTTCCAGCTTTCCATTCTATTGGATGCAAATTTTTTCAAAGTTTGCAACAAGTAAATCCAAATGGAGCGGCATGGTGGCTTGACAGCAAGAAGGCCGCTGATTTGAACCTCGGCTGGGCCAGTTGGCGTTTCTGTGTGGAGTTTGCATGTTTTCCCCATGTTCGCGTGGGTTTCCTCCGGGTGCTCCGGTTTCCCCCACAGGTCAAACACATGTGGGATAGGTGAATTGAATAGGCTACCCTGCTGAAAAAATCAGCTTAAACCAGCCTAAGCTGGTTGGCTGGTTTTAGCTGGTCGACCAGCCTGGTTTTAGAGGGGTTTTGGCCATTTCCAGGCTGGTTTCCAGCCATTTCCAGCCAGGTCTTAGCTGGTCAGGTTGGAAAATGACCAGCTTAAACCAGCTAAAACCAGCTTGACCAGCCTGGTTTAAGCTGGACATAGCTGGTTTTGGCTGGTCAAGCTGGTTTTGGCTGGTCAACTCCCAGCCTGACCAGCTAAGACCAGGCTGGAAATGGCTGGAAACCAGCCTGGAAATGGCCAAAACCCCTCTAAAACCAGGCTGGACGACCAGCTAAAACCAGCCAACCAGCTTAGGCTGGTTTAAGCTGGATTTTTCAGCAGGGTAAATTGGCCGTAGCGTATGTGTGTGAATGCAAGAGTGTATGGGTGTTTCTCAGTACTGGTTTGCAGCTGGAAGGACATCCGCTGTGTAAAACATATGGTGGATAAGTTGGTGGTTCATTCCGCTGTGGTGACCTCTGATGAATAAAGGGACCAAGTTGAAGGAAAATGAATAAATGAAATTCAAATGTGAATTAGCTGTATTTCCATCAAGTTGTCAGAGTGGCTGACTGTAGTATTGGTAACTTAGCAACCAACAGTAAACAAAGGAAGCATAGCGGAAACCGCTGACTGGTCATGTGAGTGTAATAGTCACTATGTCAGAGTTTATTCGGTAAATGCGTATCCATTTCTCATTATTTGCATTGAGCCTTTTTCATGAATTAGGGGTTGGTGGCACGGTGGCTCAGTAGTTAGCACTGTCGCCTCACAGCAAGAAGGTCGCTGGTTCGAGCCTCGGCTTGGTCAGTTGTCATTTCTGTGTGGAGTTTGCATGTTCTCCCCGTGTTGGCCTGGGGTTATCTCCGAGTGCTCCAGTTTCCCCCACAGTCCAAACACATGCGCTATAGGTGAATTGAATAAACTAAATTGGCCTAAAGTTAGTAAAGTTAAACCTTTGAATCGCCCTTTAATATGAGTACTAGTAACATTTAGTAAAATAATATGTACTGTCATCATGTCAAAAGCAAAAGAAATTAGTTTTTAGAGATAAAAACTATTGTCCTACATTAAACATTCATTCATTCATTTTCTTTCCGGCTTAGTCCCTTCATTAAACAGGGGTTGCACAGCGGAATGAACCGCCAGCTTATCCAGCATATGTTTTACGCAGCGGATGCCCTTCCAGCCGTAACTCAACACTGGCAAACATCCATACACTCTTGCATGCACACACATACACTACAGCCAATTTAGCTTATTCAATTCACCTATAGCGCACTGTGGGGGAAACCGGAGCACCTGGAGGAAACCCACGCCAACACAGGGAGAACATGCAAACTCCACACAGAAATGCCAACTGACCCAGCCGAGGCTCGAACCAGCGACCTTCTCGCTGTGAGGCGATTGTGCTACCCACTAAGCCACTGTGACACCTCCTCCATTAAACAGCACTTGGAAAATATTTGACACAAGAGGGCTAATATTTTTGGATTCAACTGTATCAAATAGTAATAAAACAGAAATAGATTCTCTTTATTCAAATATATTTAT
This sequence comes from Danio kyathit, assembly GCA_903798195.1. Classification (NCBI taxonomy): domain Eukaryota; kingdom Metazoa; phylum Chordata; class Actinopteri; order Cypriniformes; family Danionidae; genus Danio; species Danio kyathit. Next base: position 7,966,202 of record LR812532.1, on the reverse strand, counting down.
ACATCTATAGCATAACCTATATAGAGCAATATTAAAGACATATATATGTATTGTAGACGTATTATTGGCGTGTACATATTATAGATGTTGAATATTGTTAAAAAATAATCTCGAAGTAAAACACATGAAAAGATCTTTGGCCACAGCGATGTCACTTTAAAGGGGACCTATTATGCAAAAAACACTTCTATAAGGGTCTTAAACACAGTTGTGTGGAAACAGTCTGTGAATATAGCCAGCCTCTGATGGTAAACATTTATTAAATATATTTTTTTAAAATCACACTTGATAAAAACAGTTTGCAGAAACTTTGATTGACATTCTCCCTTTGTACGTGTCATTAGAGTGGGAGAGCCCCACCCACTAGTGATGATCTCTCCCTCATTAGCATAGACAGCCCTGAGTGGGAAGCAGCCATCAGCCATTAGAGGCATTATAAATGTCGAGTTTAAGTGTTCGGTTTGAATCTGCCACTATGCTGACACATAAGCATTTGTAGCTCCACCTCTTTTGAAAAGAGCACAATCTCATTTAAATTTAAAGATACAGTCACCAAAATGGCAACATTTGGATACATTTTGGCCTAAAAAGGACCATTTCAAAAAGTTATAAACATTATTTGTGTGTTATTTTGTGCTGACACTTCACATACACACTCTAGGGGACATCAGAGACGCATTTCACATCTCATTTCACAACAAAAAACATAATATGTCTCCTTTAAAATACCAAGCATAACGTTATTTCCACGACGGATAAAATTAAATCTCTCAATTTCAGATCTAAATCTTTCAGTTGTGTTCATGAAAGTTCCTCAAACTGGAAGTGGATAATCTGACTTTGCAGAAAAAAGGTGAAGCTCCTCTGTGGTTATAGATCATCCCTGAGAAAACAAACACCGTTGTTATTAAGGAGATGCAGTGATAAGGCCAGTTAAAGTGGCGGTGCAGTGAAGCGTTGTTTCCTGAACACAGTGCTGTCTGCAGATACGCCCTATCTGACATGCAAGAGTGCTCGGCTTCTTAGCGGGACGCGGCCCGGCTTTTGAAGTCTCGCTGAGATTCGCTTGCCTAGGTTGGCTTTGAAGGATTTGATAAAAAAAAAAAATGTTTGGCCTTGACTAGATCTCTGCGTAGGCTTGCCCTCCATCCGTCCATCCGTACGCCACTGTCTATACACAACACACCTCTGTGTTTGATGAGATGGACAGATTTCAGAGTAAATCCTGCACACTGTAAACAAATATCTGTTAATTAGCTTCTGTATTTTGTGATTTACAAGTTTATTTGCGGTTGGCATTTGTATTATGGGATGTTGATCTCTGTTCTGTCGACTTTTGATGTTGAAAATGCGACTCTACAGTTTAACAAAGGCTACGTTCATACTGCAGGCAAATGTGGGCCGAATCTGATTGTTTTGCACACATGTGACTCAGATCTGTTTTTGTCATGACAGTGTGAACAGCCCAAAGCACATGGAATCTGATCTTTTCAATTCCTATTTGTGCCAATTTCACCTCCTTAAAAGCTTTCCCGCTGCAACCAGTTTGTCCAGTTAGCTCGTCGTGTACGTCGACTGACTTGAGACGCAGAGAGGAGTTCTAGCTGGGCCAGTTGGAATTTCTGTGTGGAGTTTGCATGTTCTCCCCGTGTTCACTTTGGGTTTCCTCCGGGTGCTCGGGTTTCGCCCACAGTCCAAAGACATGCGCTAGGTGAATTGAATAAACTAAATTGGTAGTGTATGTGTGTGAATGTGAGAGTGTACATTATGGGTGTTTCCCTGTACTGGGTTGCAGCTGGAAGGGCATCCACTGCGTAAAACATATGCTGCATACTGTAAGTTGGCGGTTCATTCTGCTGTGGTGACGTCTAAAATAGAGACTAAGCCGAAGGAAAATGAATGAATGAATGTTTATATTTTCCCAAAAAATAAACTAACCTCAGAGATAAGGGATCAGAAAACTTTGAATCTTTGAATATGTTTTATATTTTATTTGAGGGAAATAAACTTGCATTATGCATGTGAGCAAAAGAAAATATGTGAATTTACAAATACAAAATACGCTGTTGAAATTCTGTGAATTAGGCTATACAACCCAAAATAAATAATAGCAATCAAAAGGATAAGTGTTTTATCTCTAAGAAACTTTTTTCATTTCTGTATTTATGAGGTCACTGGTTCGAGTCCCGGCTGGGTCAGTTGGCATTTCTCTGTGGAGTTTGCATGTTATCCCCGTGTTGGCGTGGGTTTCTTCCGGGTGCTCCGGTTTCCCCCACAGTCCAAAGACATGTGCTATAGGTGAATTGAATAGACTAAAACATATGTTTTAATAGTTGGCGGTTTATTCCACTGTGGCGACCCCTGATAAGTAAGGGACGAAGCCGAAGGAAAATGAATGAATGGATGTATTTATGAGCAAAAAGCTTTGTTATGTATGAGACATCTGTCCGTTTATACATATTGTATGTGACAGATGTGAAATTAGCACCTTGGTAAGTCAAATCAAATACTTTTTGGCTATTTTACAGCACTGTAAAAATACAAGCCTACACAAAATAAACCTAGAAAGATTTCTCCATTTTGGTGAAAACAGTTTTTTTTTCATGCCACATTTGACATAAGCATGGAATTGCTATTATATTTCTAGAAATAAAAACATTTCTCCCCTGGCTCAGTGGTTAGCACTGTCACCTCACAGCAAGAAGGTAGCTAGTTCAAGTCCCTGCTGGGCCAGTTGGCATTTCTGTGTGGAGTTTGCATGTTCTCCCTGTGTTGGCTTGGGTTTCCTCCGGGTGCTCCGGTTTCCCCCACAGTCCAAACACATGAGCTATAGATGAATTGAATGAACTAAATTGTCCTTAGTGTAGGAGTGTGTGTGTGAATGTGAGAGTGTATTTCCCAGTGCTGGGTTGTGGTTGGAATGGCATCCGCTGCATACAACATATGCTGGAATAGTTGGTGGTTCATTCCGCTGTGGCGACCCCTAATGAATAAGGGACTAAGCCGAAGGAAAATGAATGAATGAACATTTCTCCCCTGTGACTGAATAATTTATTTATTAACTGGTTAATTCCACTGGTTTTGTTAACAGTGGCACTGTAATAAAACTCTTGCTGACCTGACATTTTTAGTTGAATCATCTCTACATACATCAGTCAAACTGACTAAAAATATGAAGTTAAACTTTGTATAACTTAAAAAAAAATTGTTAAACTGATTAACTTTGTAAAATAAGTTAAGCAACATAAACACATTCGTTGTCTTAAATATTTGTCATTTTTTACAGTGTTACATTTTTTTTACAGCCTTAGACATTATCAGGAAGGTTATTCCAGAGTTTAGGAGCCATAAATGAAAAGGCTAGACCTCTTTTAGTAGACTTTGCTATCCTGGGTGCTACCAGAAGCCCTGAGTTTTAAGATCTTAAAGAGCGGGTTGGATTGTAGCGAAACAGAAGGTTAGTTAGATAAACAGGAGCTACATTATTTAAAGCTAAGCTAAAGTTAAGCAATATAAACACAATTGTTGTCTTGTCTTTTTGTCATTTTTTACAGTGTTACAGTTTTTTTACAGCCTCAGACATTATCAGGAAGGCTTTTCCAGAGTTTTGGAGTCATAAATGAGAAGGCTCGACTTCCTTTAGTAGACTTGGCTATTCTGGGTGCTACCAGAAGCCCTGAGTTTTAAGATCGTAAAGAACGGGTTGGATTGTAGTGAGACAGAATGTTAGTTAGATAAACAGGAGCTAGATTATTTAAAGCTAAGCTAAAGTTAAACAAAATAGAGACATTTGTTATCTTGACTTTTTGTCATTTTTTAACAGTGTTACAGTTTTTTTTTACAGTCTCTGACATTATCAGGAAGGCTATTCCAGAGTTTAGGAGCCATAAATGAAATGGCTGGACCTCTTTTAATAGACTTCGTTATCCTGGGTGCTACCAGAAGCCCTGAGTTTTAGGATCTTAAAGAACGGGTTGGATTGTTGCAAGACAGAAGGATGGTTTGATAAACAGGAGCTAGATTATGTAAAGCTAAGCTAAAGTTTAACAACATAAACACATTTGTTTTCTCGACTTTTTGTAATTTTTTTACAGGTGTTACAGTTTTCTTTTACAGCCTCAGAAATTATCAGGAAGGCTATTCCAGAGTTTTGGAGCCATAAAGAAGAAGGCTCGACTTCCTTTAGTAGACTTTGCTATTCTTAAGAAAGAATAGGCTGCTACCAGAATTCTGAATTCTGGCTGCTACCAGAAGCCCTGAGTTTTGAGATCTTAAAGAGCGGGTTGGATTGTAGCGAGACAGAAGGTTAGTCAGATAAACAGGAGCTAGATTATTTAAAGCTAAGCTAAAGTTAAGCAACATAAAGACATTTGTTATCTTGACTTTTTGTCATTTTTTTTTACAGTGTTACAGTTTTTTTTACAGCCTCAGACATTATCAGGAAGGCTATTCCAGAGTTTAGGAGCCATAAATGAGAAGGCTGGACCTCTTTTAGTAGACTTTGTTATCCTGGGTGCTACCAGAAGCTCTGAGTTTTAAGATCTTAAAGAACCGGTTGGATTGTAGCGAGACAGAAGGTTGGTTAGATAAACAGGAGCAAGATTATTTAAAGCTAAGCTAAAGTTTAGCAACATAAACACAATTGTTGTCTTGTCTTTTTGTCATTTTTTACAGTGTTACAGCTTATTTACAGCCTCGGACATTATCAGGAAGGCTATTCCAGAGTTTAGGAGCCATAAATGAAATGGCTGGACCTCTTTTAATAGACTTCGTTATCCTGGGTGCTACCAGAAGCCCTGAGTTTTAAGATCTTAAAGAACGGGTTGGATTGTAGCGAGACAGAAGGTTGGTTTGATAAACAGGAGCTAGATTATTTAAAGCTAAACTGAAGTTAAGCAATATAAACACAATTGTTGTCTCGACTTTAAGTCATTTTTTTACAGGTGTTACAGTTTTCTTTTACAGCCTCAGACATTATCAGGAAGGCTATTCCAGAGTTTTGGAGCCATAAATGAGAAGGCTTGACTTTCTTAAGTAGACACTTTGTTATACTTGGTTCTACCAGAAGCTCTGAGTTTTAAGATCTTAAAGAACGGGTTGGATTGTAGCGAGACAGATGGTTGGTTAGATAAACGGGAGCTAGATTATTTAAAGCTAAGCTAAAGTTAAACAACATAAACACATTTGTTATCTTGACTTTTTGTAATATTTTTTTTACAGGTGTTACAGTTTTTCTTACAGCCTTGGACATTATTAGGAAGGCTTTTCCAGAGTTTTGGAGCCTTAAATGAGAAGGCTTGACCTCCTTTAGTAGGCTTTGTTATTCTGGGTGCTACAGTACCAGAAGCCGTGAGTTTTGAAATCTTAAAGAACGGGTTGGATTGTAGCGAGACAGAAGGTTGGTTAGATAAACAGGAGCTAGATTATTTAAAGCTAAGCTGAAGTTAAGCAACATAAACACATTTGTTGTCTCGACTTTTTCTTGTTTTCTTTTTTACAATGTACATCCAGCAGTATGAATTCCTGTGAACGTTTCTTTCTCGACTCTACTGGAAAGATCTTTTTTTTCTGAGCTGCACATTTTCCCTCGTGCTCCCTAAATGTCATTAATTAGCTGAGGTTAAAATAACATAGAATGGAAGCATGTAATGTGAGCGTAATTAACCACCTGAGAGAAGCCACATAAAAGCTCATTACAGGATAATTACTGCTGGTTTCAGCCCGTGAGAGCAGTCTTGGCTGGGACGGAGATTCCAGGCTTTTTCTGAGGTATATGTTTTCCTCACGTATGGAGGGATGACAGGAGAAGGAGGGTTTTGGACGTGAAGTGCATTGGTGATTTTTTCGTATAAAGCCTGGGGTGAGTGTGAATGTGAGCGACAGGAGATGCATTGTGTTTTATTATAGTGTTCTGTATGTGTGTGTGTGTGCTAGTTTGGTCTTCAGTTGTGTACATGTACTTCCCATACTTACAGGTGTGTATGCGTGATTTATGAGTGCGATTCTTACCTTAGGCAGATATTTGTTTGATGACAGAGTTGGATCTTTCAGGTGGATAATTGCTGGAGACTTGCTAGTGGAAATTGAAAACTTGACTTCTCGGTGTAGCTCCGGGCTCAAAGTATTCAGATGTTTTATTTATAGAGAGAGAGAGAGAGAGAGAGAGAGCAGCAAAAACATGCAGGAATCTATAAAAGCTTGTTTCCGCTATGGAATGAAAAATGGAAGTGTTAATTTAGACTTTTGTGTTTTAATTTGTAATTTTTTTAGTTCAATTCAGACTTTTTTTTTTATCAAAGTTGCTTATAAAGTTTATATTTGACAGTTTTGTGTTGTGTTATGGCGAATTCAGACTGCACGATTTTCAAAGTAGTCAGATGTTTTCACACTCATGACTATCTTGGCTAGCGTTCCGTCGCTGCTGTGTTTACATTGCAAGATGGATCGGCAACAGGGGGTTTCACACTGCATGACTTTACAATAGGAAAAATCGTCGACAACTTTGTTTTGGTCCACAAACTACGTCTCACAACCAAACACACACGAGAAGTGACATGGAAACAACCAGTCGTGTAAAGTAACTAATTACAAATACTCAAATTACGGTAATTGAGTAGTTTTTCTCAGGAATTGTAATTTACTGAGTAGTTTTAGTAATGTGTACTTTTACTTTTCCTCGATTACATTTTTAGTGCAGTATCTGTACTTTTACCCCATTACTTTCTTTCAACCTGTAGTCACTACTTTATTTTTCTTGTCTATGGGGATTAGAAAAATCAGTCCTGTGATTCCTGTCCAATCAAATCGCACATACTGTAGAAGGTAAATCGCATCGTATTGAACTACCTCAAGACATGTGCACTTTATAATTGCAGCAAACTGTTTGAAAGTATTAAAAGTGTCCATGAAGATGTTCAAAATTATTACGCGCATTGACCCAGAGACTGTGTAGATGCATGTCACTGATGAGAAGATGACAAATGTTTACTGTATGATGACCGAAATGGCCTTAAACACCCAGCAGGCACAGGACATCAACATGACATCTGATTGACATTGAACCCTAACATTTTGTTTGGAAATGAAAATCGGGCTGATGTCAGAACTCAACGTCAGGCCAACATCAATATCCAATGTCCAACCTAAAACCAACCAAATATCAACATCTAATGATGTTACAGCTTGACATTGTGTGGACGTTACCCCTATGACGTCTCTCAGACTTTGGACTTTGGTTGCCAAACCTGATGAATAAATGTCAGTATTAATTTTGGTCACCTGACATCACAACCTAAATCTAACCTAATATTAATGTCTTATGATGTTGTTTGCCTTCTGGGCAATAACTAAATGCACTACAGAATGTTACGTTTACACACACATGCACAAATTACATGTAAACATATCAACTTTTGACAGCATATTACTCACTACTCACTACTCTTGAGTACTTTTAAAAGGGCTATGTTTTACTCATACTTTGAGTAATATTTACAACAGATACTTTTACTCTACTTCCACTACATTTTTAGGCAAGTAATGGTACTTTTACTTGAGTATGATTTTTCAGTACTCTTTCTAACACTGGAAATAACGCGAGGTCACGTAGTATATCTTTTGTTATTAACTACATAATGAGAAAGAAGCCTTTAGTGGGGTAGAAAATGTACTTATTTTGCTCACCTGGCTTTTAAAGGGAATTAGCAATTTCTTCTCAACTTTTTTTCTTTTTCGACCCGATTGTGATATTGATCAGATGACACGTCAAATAGACACAGGTGCTCCTGCCAAATTTCCGCTAGTTTTTCCTTCATTTCTTGGGTCCAAAAAGACCAAAAAGAAGCCCTTTTAACACCTCCTGCTGGCCTGCAGATACCCATCCTGGTCAAAGTCCCTCAATCGGCACTTACCCATCATGGCCTCCTAATCATCCCCATCCACCGAATTGGCTCTATCACTGTCTCTTCACTCCACCAATAGCTGGTGTGTGGTGAGCGCACTGGCGCCATTGTCCTGTGGATGCCGTTGCATCATCCAAGTGGATGCTACACACTGGTGGTGGAATGGAGAGACCCCCCTCATGATTGTGAAGCACTTTGGGTGTATGGCCATACACAATAAATGCGCTATATAAATACACATTACGTTACATTACATACTAGTGGATGCTGCTCTCTCATTGGCTGTAGGTGATTGCTGATGTTATTTTTAATTAGAACAGATTTCACATGGCATGATTTTGAATCGCCAACAGCTCCAGATATTTAGCATGCCAAATATGTCACGGGTGTTGGCGACTCATTCTTATTCTCTCAGATCACGTCTTTGATAGTTCACACTGTGTGATTGTTACTCACGTTTGCCTGTGATTTCAGACATTTGTTGGCGATTTCTCAGTTATGTGAAAAGAAGCAAGAACTGTGAGATATAAACTCACAATTGCACGAATTGAAATGTAGGAACTGCAAAAAAATGTTTCTTACTTAGAACAACATGTTTTGCTTGAAAAGGATTTTTGATTTAAGAATTTTGAGATATTTGGATTAGAAACAAGCTATTTTTTGCAGTGTGTAGAATAATATTCTAAACTGACTCTAAACTTGTTTTTTTGTTGCATGAAACACAGAATTTTGAATTGAAATACAGATTCTGAACCATGAGATATAAATCTAAATTCAACCCCTCAAAAAGCTGAATTGTGAGATATAATGAAAATGTAGGAACTGCCCTGCAAAAAATGCTTTTCTTACTTAGATTTTTTGTCTTGTTTCTATTTATTTATTTATTTTATTTAATGCTCATTAATCAACAGTAAAAACTGTAAGTAAGCCAAAGTTAGCCACAAGGGCTAATTTTTATGTTTCCCTCTGCCAGATTAAAATTTTTTTATTCTAAATAAAGATTATTTTGCTTGTTTTAAGAAAACTCACTTAATTTTGACGTATTATTTCTTAAAACAAAACAACATCTTTTGCTTGTCTAGAAAAAGCTTCTTGATTTAAGAATGTTTAGATATTTGGACTAGAAATTCGAACACAAACTCAAACAGTCTAAATTGACTCTAAACTTGGATTTGGATGAAAAAAAGTTTTGGAATAAAAAATTCTGAACTATGAGATATAAATCAAATCTAACCACCCAAAAAGCTGAATTGTGGCATATAAACTCAAATTTTGCAAGAATGATTGCACAAAAATGTCGCTCTGCACTCCAAAAAATGCTTTTCTTACTTAGATTTTTTTGTCTTGTTTCTAGTCCAAATTAAGATTATTTTGCTTGTTTAAATGAAAAGTTCACTTAATTTTGACGTATTATTTCTTAAAATAAAACAACATCTTTTGTTTGTCTAGAAAAAGCTTCTTGATTTGATTATTTTTAGGTATTTGGATTGGAAACAAGACAAAACATAGTAAGAAAAGCATTTTTTGCAGTTTGTAAAATATAGTCTAAATTGACTCTAAACTATTTTTTAGTTTTTTAGAATTGTAAAAATAAAAATCTAAATTTTGAATAAAAAAAATGTTTTAATTTTGAATTTCTTTTCTTCAATTTTTACTTTTTACTCGCATTTATAAGTTCGATTTAGACTTTTTTTAATAAGAGTTGCTAATAAAGTTTATATTTGACATTTGTGTTTACATCTTGTTAAAGAAAAAGTCAGAAATGTGATTTCTTTTAACTCAGAATTATGTGGAAAGAAGCAATAATAATTGCACAAAAAATGTTGGAACTGCAGTGCAAAAAATACTTTTCTTCAATTTTTTTGTCTTGTTTCTATTTATTAATTGTATTTATTGTATTTTATTTTATTTAACAGGGACAATGTTTATTAATCAATATTCTGAACTATGAGATATTCTTGATTTAAGAGTCAGTTTAGACCTTTTTTGTTTTGTTTTTAGCCCAAATATCTAAAAATTCTTTAATCAAATATATTCAGAATATTTACAGTTTTTACTGTTGATTAATAAACATTGTCCCTGTTAAATAAAATGAAATGAAATAAAATAAATAAATTTATCTTAAAAACATCTTTTGCGTGTCTAGGAAAAGCTTCCTGGTTTAAGAATTTTTAGATATTTGGACTAAACGAGATAAAAAAAAGTCTAAATTGACTCTAAACTCAGATTTGGATGAAAAATATTTTGGAATAAAAAATTCTGAACTATGAGATATAAATCAAAATTCAACCATCCAAAAACCTGATTTGTGGCAAATAAACTCAGATTTGTTTGAAAACTGTATAGGAATTATGAAATTAAATAATATCTAGATTGTGAGATAAACTGAAAACTATTCTGATTGTGGACAAATAAGCTCAGAATTAAATGAAAAATACTAAGAATTGTTGAGAAATAACCTCAGGATTCAACCCCCTCAAAAAAACTAAAACTTTGGAATTGCACAAAAATAGTAAGAATTGTGGAATATATCTTGAAACTGCAGGGGGCAAGTTAAAAATGTAATATATAAACTTAAAACTACACGAATTAAAGTAAGAATTGTGAGGCTACCTAAGAATTGCATCAAGTCAGAATTGACTCATAATTACGAATAATCCATTACTTTGTGTTAATCCTCATTAAAAAAAGAAGAAAAAACTCATCAAATCGTAATAAATCATTCTTCCTCTAAAAAAAAGACAACAGGACGTTGACATCTAACAGCCGTTTGTCAATCAATTCCCAGTTGATGGAATCCCAGCCCATTTGTTGCCATTCGATTTTGACCATGAAATGTAGGCTTCATTGGTGCTGCTGAATCAAGAGATACTGTAGTTCTGATCACTTTCTGTTCTTGCTGTTTCCAGGAATCTCACCAGAGTTCTGCTGACTTCCGGTTCTACATCGAGAACCACACTCGAGACGACGTGAGCCGAAAACAAGTGCGGATTTATCAGCTCTACAGCCGAACCACCGGCAAACACGTGCAGATCCTGGGCAAGAAGATCAACGCCAATGGAGACGATGGGGGCAAGTACGGTACGGGAGTCTCCTGTGCTTAAAAAATAACTTTTAGCTCTTGACTCTTGACTGAGTTTCTGTTCTGCTCTTGAACGCATTATGTAGAAACTTTTAAAGGAACATTGCACTGTTTTGAAAATAGGCTCATTTTACACCTTCCGTAGAGTTAAAAGAATTTTCGGTCCCACTTTATATTGTGTCGCTTATACCTGTGAACTTACATGGTATATAGATGTGTAAGTAGTATGTAACTACAGTGTATGTACACACTGGTAAAGAGTATTTACTTGTGTATACTGGTGTAACTACACTAATGTAACAACCCACTGAATAGTATGTGTAAGTACAAATGTGTAACAGGACATTGGTAACAACAGTAGGAAAGTACACACCTGTAACAAGAATTATGTAAGTGCATTGTGTAACAACAATATGTACTTGCAGATGTTTTCCCACTTCCACACCTGTTTGCAGTTCATGTACTTGTGAACACTGTATGGCAGAACTAATGCTGCATTAGAAGGTTTCACCTTGTGATACAAGTGTATTTACATGGTAACTCCACAGGAACTGTCCACTTAATATAAAGTGTAAAATGGTCACAAATTACTGTGTAACTTGTAGAAATATCTTCTATGCAACACTTGAATAACAGTGTAGTTACATGGTAACTCCACAGGAACAGTCCACAATATAAAAGTTTAAAATAAAATTCATTTTTGTTTCGGCCTAGTCCCTTTATTAATCTGGGGTCGCCACAGCGGAATGAACCGCCAACTTATCCAGCACATGTTTTACACAGTGAATACCCTTCCAGCTGCAACCCATCTAAGCCGAAAAGAAAATGAATGAATGTATGAAGAGTAATTTGTGACCATTTTACACTTTATATTGAGTGGATCCTGTGGATTTACCATGCAAGTACACTTGTATCACAAGGTGAAACCTTCTAATGCAGCATTAGTTCTGCCATACAGTGTTCACAAGTGCATGATCTGCAAACAGGTGTGGAAGTGGGAAAACATCTGCAAGTACATATAGTTGTTACACAATGCACTTACATAATTCTTGTTACAGATGTGTACTTTCCTAGTGTTGTTACCAATGTCCTGTTACACATTTGTACTTACACATACTATTCAGTTGGTTGTTACATGAGTGTAGTTACACCAGTAATACAAAAGTAAATACTATGTAAACGTGTGTACATACACTGTAGTTACATACTACTTACACATCTAATTACCATGTAAGTTCACAGGTATAAGCGACACTTAATATAAAGTGGGACTGAATTTTCAATTCAATTAACCGATCTCTGGTGCTGGCACTTTTAGCTTAGCTTAGCATAAATCATTGAATCAGATTAGACTATTAGCATTTCACATTTCAGTTTTGATAATTTTCCTATTTAAAGCTTCGTTCTTCTGTACACTCAACACAATGACTTTGGCTGCTTGTTCCAACTACTCATTGAAATGAGTTGAAGCAACACAATTCTTAAGTTTTTTTTAAAACTTAATAGTTTTATGTTCAATCCACTTAAATTGGTTAAAATTATCAAGTTAACTTAATCGATTTTTTTGGGACAACATAAAGGAATTGTGTGAAACCCAGCATTTTTACAGCGTAGTTACATTGTGTACTAAGACTGACAGAAAATGAAGTTTCTATTGTCTAGGTTGAAAAGCAGGAACTCTATACTCTCATTCAGGCGTAATAATCAAGAAACTTGTACCATGGATACAGCAAATGCAATGATATTACGCAGAACCTGAAAATAGTCGCTGCATATTATCATTGCTTCTGCTGCGAACTGTAAACTGGCCCTCTCTTTTATGAAACGAATGCCCAAGCTACCCCTTAGACCTTCCTCTTACCCCTCATTTTGCATGTTCATGTGAAGGGGTAGGGGTGTCCCAATTCTCTTTAGCATGAAGGCTTAGGGCTAAGGGAAGGGCTAGATACCCCTTCAAATGGATTTTTTTAGGACCACACTCGAAACCAAGGGGTACGAAAAATTCCCACAATACACTATCTACAACGGCAGCGTGGCTGCACGTGGAAGTCAGGAGATGCACAAATTAGTATTTTTTTGTCATTATTTTTACAACAAACAAGCCCATATGTTTTAATACATTCATAACGGTGTTTGTGTTTTACCGTCATGCTTAAAAAATGCGCTAAAATAGAAACCTCTAAATGTCACTATCTATAATCCCTAATAATAACTCCTGTATAGTAGTCCTACAACATTATGTCACTTGATGACACTCGGAAACTGACTGGCGTTAGTGTCCCGCATCAGACAGACACCGGATTTTATTCATTTTCCAACGCAACCCAAATTTTAATGTGTAATGATGTTACAGCTTGACGTTGTGTGGACGTTACCACTAAGACGTCTATCAGACGTTGGATTTTGGTTTCCATACCTGACGAATAAATGTCAGTATTTCACATCAAAATAAAGTTGTCCTTAGATGCTGGCTAGACATTGAATTTTGGTCACCTGACGTCACGATCTAAATCTAACCTATTATTATTGTTGTGTGCCTACTGGGCAATCACTAAATGCACTATAGAATGTTGGTTTTACACACATTCACAAGTTATATGTAAGTGCATCAGCTTTTTACAGCATAATACTCACTACTCACTAATCTTGAGTACTTTTGAAAAGTCTTTTTTTACTCATACTTTGAGTATTATTTGCAACAGATACTTTAACGGTACTTGCACTACATTTTAGGCAAGTGATGGTACTTTTAGGGTGCTTTCACATATGTGGTTCGGTTCATTTGGTACAATGATACATTGTAGCATTTTTCTGCCGTTTTGGGTCCCTTTCACACCACACTGATTGCTTTGGTCCGAACCAGTTGAAACGAACCAAAATGCAGTCATGTGACAATATCTACATCACTCACTGGCCAGATGTTATTGAACGCATTTCTTAAACTGCTTTTCAATTGGTCAGAATTCACGTGGAACTACCGCAAATAAACAAACCGGAAGACACACAATGTCGCTGCGCTGGCTGACGCAGTATCCCTGGTCATAGTATACTATGTAGTTTGTATGCATCACTTTAGACAAACTATACATTTCGAGAATGAAGGGCGGCTGGGGCTGGAAAACAATGTTTTAATGCATTGCTATCGGCGAAAGCATTAGGAGAAGGCGTGAAATAACTTAGCTAAACTGCGACATGGTCATCTTTCGGAAATATCACCAATGATCCATCAGGTAATGTTTCTCCCTCCCTCCCTCTCTCTCTCTCTCTCTCTCTCTCTCTCTCTCTCTCTCTCTCTCTCTCTCTCTCTCTCTCCCTCCCTCCCTCTCTCTCTCTCTCCCTCTCTCTCTCTCTCTGTTTAAAACTGTTGGTAAAGCGCTGTCAACAAATATTTTTCCTCCAAACCCCATAAGATAGACAGCGCATCGCACTACGGCAGCTGAATTAGTCCAAAAAGCCGCAGTACTTTTTGCGGTTGGGTCTGTTTTAGTTTGGATCACGTTCTCACCACAAACGAACCGCTCCAGGGTTCGTTTGAAAGCGTACCGAGACCACCTCTTCAAGCAGGTCTCGGTACGCTTTTTTGGTGCGCTTTTGGTGCGCACCCGAGTGCGATTGCTACGTTCTCACCTGCCCAAACGAACCGCACCAAGAGGGAAAACAAACTCTAGTGCGATTCAACCGAACTAAATAAGGCAGGTGTGAAAGCACCCTTACTTAAGTATGATTGATTAGTACTCTTTCCACCACTGCCAATGTGAGACAGACATTGGATTTTAAAAACTTTCCAACGCAACCCAAATATCATCATCTAATGATGTTACAGCTTGACATTGTGTGGACCACTATGATGTCTATCAGACATTGAATTTTGGTTGCCAAACCTGACAAATGCCTGATGTCAAAATGACGTTGGTTCAAGATATTGGCTCGACATTGAACTTTGGTCAGTGTCCAACACAACCTAAAATCAACCAAATATCAATGTCATTTGATGTCGTTATTGGACGTCAAAATAACGTTGTCCTTAGACGCTGGCTAGACATTGAATTTTGGTCACCAGACATCACGACTTAATTCTTACCTAATATTAACGTCTTATGACGTTGTGTGCCTGCTGAGCTATATTGTGGTTATTGCACACTGAATTCAAAATTTTCGCATTTATTTAAAAAATTTTAAATAAATTTGACCTGATGTTGTGTCAATTGTATTGACACACTGCCTCCAAAACCTTTGTATGACATAAAAAAAAAATTATCGGTTTTCACTTTTTCAGTTTTTTGCATCCGAAAATGTGTTTTGAGATGTGTTTTGACAAATTAGGGCCACCGTACAAGCGAAAGGCAAAATCCAAAATGGTGGAAATTTAATTTTAATGGGTCTAGGTACTGTCATGATTGCCATTGATCTATGTTGGGAAAGATCGTTGGTGAACTACAGACCTGTAAAGAACTACAATTCCCTACATTATGCTTTGCACACACCGGACTCCATTTCCATTTATCACACACACAGCTGAAACCCGTTATCATAGATAGTTTGGACTATAAATACATTTTGCTCTCTGAGTTCGTTACAGAGTCTTTGTATGTCATGTGGATGTTTTGTTATGGTGATGTTCCAGAGCCTGAGTCTTGTTTGAGTTTCATTTTTTTTTTTCTGTTTGTTTATTTGATACTTTGTAAGACTTCACGAAGACTGTATTATTAAAATTGCACTTGAATCCTACCTTTTGTCCTCGTCTCATGTCCGCATCGTGACAGAAAGACTCTGTCAATATGGATTCAGCAAATGGAGTCCGGTGTGTGTAAAGCATAATGTAGGGAATTGTAGTTCTTTACATGTCTGTAGTTCACCAACGCTTTTTTCCCAACATAGATCGATGGCAATCATGACAGGTACTCCCTCATTGTTGTGTGTTTGTTGGCGCTTGCCTTAAATCTACATCTTCCTAAGCACATACTATGCATAACATATATTCACGTTTTCAGATATACACAGTCAAAATTATTCGCCCTCCTTTTTCTTTTTCAAATATTTCCCAAATGATGTTTAACAGATGTTTAACAGCTAGATTTACTAACCTAGGCAAATTGGCATGAGAGCGCAATCCCATAAAAGCGCCAGTGGGAGTGGAAAGTTTTGTGAGTTAGATATGCTTTTTTGGGTGTTAAATAATCTCTCAAATAGTACACTGCCTACCACAAACCTTAGTAAATCAACATGCATGATTCATATGAATACTCACACAAATTGTAAGTCTGAAAGAGAAACTCCTACAAATTATATACAATACAATGATCCACAAAAATCACTGTCCACTGCTTTTGTTTTACAGCGTGTCTTTTAGCAGAATAGTACTCACTGTAAAAAATGCTGGGTTCCACACAATTCATTCATGTTGTCCCGACACAAATCGATTAAATTAACTTAATCTTTTTTTCACACATTTAACTTGATTGAACATGAAATAATTAAGTTGTGCCAAAAACAAATTAGGAATAGTGTTGTTTCAGCTCATATTAAATAATTAGATTGAACAAGCTGGTGGCTCAGTGGTTAGCACTGTCGCCTCACAGCAATAGGGTCACTGGTTCAAACCTTGGCTGGGCCAGTTGGCATTTCTGTGTGGAGTTTGCATGTTCTCCCCATGTTGGCGTGGGAAAGTCTGTATTATTTCAGCTAGAATAACCGCAGTATTTAATTTAAAAAAAAAATAATTTTAACATCGATATTATTAGCCCCTTAAGCAATATTTGTTTTGGATTGTCTACAGTGTTGCCAGATTTTGGAATTTTTGCCGGTTTTGAATTTTATTGTGTGGGTAAAAAATGGCACTGGTGGGTTGACAAAATTTTACGGTTTTGAAATGTAAATTTTATATGCAACTTATTTAACAAAACATAACTGTGTGCTCCTACTCCATTCAGCAAGAGCAGGTGAAGTAAAGTTGTATTAAAATCAGACTCTCCGGACAAATCTGACTCCCCCTCGCGTGCGTTGTCCGATTGACAAGCAGAAGCTAATTATGTTCAAAAGAATTTAAAATGCCAAAATGAGACAAATTTATATCCCATTTTGAAAGTAAAACATACTCTAATAGGTAGTGTAATCTACACAACATTAAGTGCAGTGTGTAGGTAGGAGGGGGGCAATGTTACGATGTGATCCAGTTATGTTGTGGTTCTGTGACTGCTGGTGTTGGTTGCTGTATGGTTGAAAATTATGACAGTTCAAATTTAAATAAATTAAATTTAAAAATTGCGCATTTTTTTGTGCGTTTGGGTGGGTTTGGGACAGCTTTTGGGCTGGAAAACATCAGCTGTATCTGGCAGCACTAATTGTCTACAGAACAGAAACCATCATTATACAATGATTTGCCTAATTAACCTACTTAAGCCTTTAAAACTTTAAGCTGAATACTAGTGTCTTGAAAAATATCCAATAAAATATTATGTACTGTCATCATGGCAATGGCAAAAGAAATCAGTTATTAGAAATTAGTCATTAAAACTATTTTAAAAAATTATCTCTCAACTCAAATTTAGACATTTTTACCAGATTTAAAAATCCCAAATCAGCAGAGAACTTTGTCCGGGCCTCCTAATATCATATCAGAGATGAACTTCTTCTCTTTAACATCCAACCTGAACCGTTATTAATCAAATTGTATGAAAGTATAAACAAAACAAAAAAAAGCACAGAACTGATGGGCAGGCTGCCCTCAGCGGTACTAGTGTGAGAACAGAGACTCGCGGTGAAGATAAACACAGTGAATGCTGCACTTAACTCTACAGACTGATACAAGCCTGTTTATATTGCAGTCTTGTGCTCGTTTGTGTCAGTCAGAGCTGCTCAGCATAAAGATTCCACGCCATAAACCTCCTATACCTGCAGAGTCCTGTCTTTCCCATAGTCCTATAATCCTGTGGATTTCTAACACTCTGCTCGTGAGTTGTATCCTTACATCTGGGCTTCACTGTACTTGCGTGTGAGAAGATATGGCTTATTATGAGCTGATTTTTTTCATTGAAGAACATGTACAGTTGAAGTCATAATTATTAGCCCTCCGGTGAATTTTGTTTAACAGAGCAAGGATTTTTTCACAGTATTTTCTATAATATTTTTTCTTCTGGAGAAAGTCTTATTTGTTTTATTTAAGCTAGAAAAAAAGCTGTTTTTAATTTTTTAAAAACCATTTTAAGGTCAATATTATCAGCCCTCTTAAGCATTATGTATATATATAACAAACCATCATTAGACAATTATTTCCCTACTTACACTTTAAGCTAAATGCTAGTAGCTTGAAAAATATTTAGTGAAATATTATTTACTTTCATCATGGCAAAGATAAAATAAATCAGTTATTAGAAATGGGTTATTAAAACTATTATGTTTAGAAATGTGTTGAAAAAGTCTTCTCTCCATTAAACAGAAGTTAGGGATAAAATATATAAGAGGGCGAATAATTCTGACTACCACTGTACATACATTGTCCCTGTACAATAATGGACCATATATCGAGGCTCTGTAGGAAGAAACCTTTCACCCACCCACCCATCCCCCCACCCATTTTACACAGATTATAATGTTGGTAAAAGTTTCATAGAAACATTTTTAAAAAGGCACATTATGAATGAATAACACTGAGTTGGTACTGGTGATCAATCTACAAAATTGGCAGAGAGAAAAACTAATATAAGACATGAACAGGCAATGAAACTAAATGAAAAGGAGTAAACATAACATAAAGAACCTGAATTAATAAATGAATGAATGAATGAATGAATGATTGAATGAATGAATGAATGAATGAATGAATGAATGAATGAATGAATGAACGACATACAGTAGTAATCTAAAGTAAGACATGATCAGACAATGAAACTAAATGAAAAGGAGTAAATATAACATAAAGAACTTGAATGAATGAATGAATGAATGAATAAATGAATGAATGAATGAATGAATGAATGACATACAGTAGTAATCTAAAGTAAGACATGATCAGACAATGAAACTAAATGAAAAGGAGTAAATATAACATAAAGAACTTGAATGAATGAATGAATGAATGAATGAATGAATGAATGAATGAATGAATGAATGAACGAACGAATGACATACAGTAGTAATCTAAAGTAAGACATGATCAGACAATGAAACTAAATGAAAAGGAGTAAATATAACATAAAGAACTTGAATGAATGAATGAATGAATGAATGAATGAATGAATGAATGAATGAACGAACGAATGACATACAGTAGTAATCTAAAGTAAGACATGATCAGACAATGAAACCAAATGAAAAGGAGTAAATATAACATAAAGAACTGAATGAATGAATGAATGAATGAATGAATGAATGAATGAATGAATGAATGAATGAATGAATGAATGAATGAACGAACGAATGACATACAGTAGTAATCTAAAGTAAGACATGATCAGACAATGAAACCAAATGAAAAGGAGTAAATATAACATAAAGAACTTGAATGAATGAATGAATGAATGAATGAATAAATTAATGAATTAATTAAACATTTCAGTCTAACTGCAAGAGCAGTGTGATTGGTTCCCAAATCTTGTTAAACATATACATTTAGTCTCTTAATATAAATGTCAGTTTTTCCATGGGCCACAAATCTCTCAGTTTTCTAGCCCACATTTCAAAAGTGGAGACATCTGTAGGATGAGTTATTTTATTTTATTTATTTGCAATATTCATACAAAACAAAATAGCTTGCATTTGGTTTTTACTACAAGAAGCAACTTATGCTCCTAAAGTCTAACACAATGAATGAATGAATGAATGAATGAATGAATGAATCAATCAATCAATCAATCAATCAATCAATCAATCAATCAATCAATCAATCAATCAATCAAAGTCCAACACAATGAATAAATGAATGAATGAATGAATGAATGAATGACTCAATCAATCAATCAATCAATCAATCAATCAATCAATCAATCAATCAATCAATCAATCAATCAATCAATCAATCAATCAATCAATCAATCAATCAATCAATTAATTAAAGTCCAACACAATGAATGAATGAATGAATCAATCAATCAATCAATCAATCAATCAATCAAAGTCTAACACAATGAATGAATCAATCAATCAGTCAATCAATCAACCAAAGTCCAACACAATGAATGAATCAATGAATCAATCCATCAATCAATGAATCAATCAATCAATCAATCAATCAATCAATCAATCAAAGTCCAACACAATGAATGAATGAATGAATCAATGAATCAATCAATCAATCAATCAATCAATCAATCAATCAATCAATCAAAGTCTAACACAATGAATGAATGAATGAATCAATCAATCAATCAACCAAAGTCCAACACAATGAATGAATCAATGAATGAATGAATCAATCAATGAATCAATCAACCAATCAACCAACCAACCAATCAATCAATCAATCAATCAATCAATCAATCAATCAATCAATCAATCAACTAACAAACCAACCAACAAACCAACCAAAGTCCAACACAATGAATGACTGAATGAATAAATGAATTGAATGAATCATACTCAAGTAAAAGTAGTGCCTGTAGAGTAAATGTATCTGTTTACATGTTGTTACTGTCTTTAGAGTTGTTAATCTTGGTATGAAATAAAGTCATTCATCAGAGGATTATTGATGTCTGATTCATGAATCAGTCCTGCAGGTTTTAGAATGTGAAAGTGAGTAAATGGTCACAGACATTTAATATCAAACTGTCTCTGTACAGTTTGATTGAGTGGTTCATTCAGTTAGAAGCAACTGGTTTGTGTTTTGTGTATGGTAGATGCTGTTTTAATGGTTGGGTTTTTTTTTAAGGTTAAATTCAGAAGAAATTAGTGCTAGCAAACTGTTATATCTTGTACAGTATGTGCTACAGCAGTAGGCAAGGAGGTGGGCTATAGTTGTGTGATTTGAACATTATGTTTATGTTTTTTTAAATAAATCTACTCTGTCATAATACACAAGTATGGATATGTCCAAGCTCAGGGGATCTCCTTTTCTTGGCTAATTCAACTTGAATTGAGTCAAACTTGTACATTTCATAAATTTTTAACTGGAACTCAGTCTGACTGCATTTTTTGAATCAGTGAATCGTTTACTGGAGACTCGCTCTGACTAGATTATTTCAATCAGTGAATTATTAACTGGAGACTCGCCTTGACCAGATCATTTCAGTCAGTGAATTGTTAACTAGAGACTAGCTTTAAATGGATCATTTGAATCTCTGATTCATTACCTGGAGATATTGAGCTCAATCCCAATTCTATTTTTGTACCTCTACCCCTTCCCCTTCCCCATAGCCCTTAAAACCGAGTGTGAAAGGGAAGAGCTTCAAAATTTACCCCTAAGAAATGGGACACCACTACAATACCTGTACACATCATCATATGTCATCTCGATCTCTTGCTTCATGTGAGATTGACGATGGCGACTGCTGTAGTTATTCCAGTTGCATTATGTTTTGGTATTTATCTTCAGGAAATCACTGAAGGCAATGATATCATGTTATCATAACGATATAATGTAGGAGATCGTAACTGTTTTGAGCATTTACACCGTGGCCATAGTCATCCATGTGAACACACGAAAACAGCATAAACATTACAGCAGACACTGTAAAAAGCTCATTCCCAGCCACTAGACTTTTCTGACAGGGTATTCGAGTGTCATCGAGTGTCAGAATGTTGTGGGACTGCTGTACAGGAGTTATTATTAGGGATTATAGATAGCAAAATTTAGCGGTTTTTGACAGTAAAACACGAACGCGGTTATGAATATATTAAAACATGTGTTTGTTTGTTGTAAAAACTCATAATAATGACAAAAAATACTACTTTGTGGATCTTCTTACTTCTGTGTGCAGCCATCATATCGTTGTGGCTGGTGTATTCTGGGAAATTTTCTTACCCCTTGGTTTCGAGTGTGGTCCTGAAAAATCTTTGTTCGAAGGGCTATCTACCCCTACCTCTTAGCCCGACGCCTTCAAGCTAAAGAGAATTGGGACACCCCTACCTCTTCACGGGAACGATCAAAACAAGGGGTAGGGGTAAGGGGACCTTGGTCTGATCATTTGAATCAGTGATTAGTTAACTGGAGACTCGCTCTGAGCAGATCATTTCAATCAGTGAATCGTTAACTGGAGACTAGAGCTGCGTCCCAAATGGCACACTATGCACTTATGCAGCATAGTATATGTATGTAGTGTCGTCCCAAATGGAACTCTAATGTTTTTTTACTAAGCGGAAATTCAAACCGTTTCCCTGATGACGTTTGACGGTTGCCAAATTAGTGAAATAAATGACCAAAGTACCAAATAATACCTGCCATGAGTATAACCGCATTCACCATCGGGAGGCGCTATAATCACTCTTGTAGGATAATTTTGCTTCCACAATCCAAAATAAATAAAGTTATCCAACATGTGCGCCCGATAGCTCCGCCCCTTCTGCTACGTGAGCAAAGCTGCGGCCGTTGAGTGCGTGAAGTGTCCATCATTCCACACATCATCCGGGTAATTAAAGTGCTCTTATTATTTTTAGAGTTTTCAGTGTAAACGCAGTACTTACACTATTTATACTAGAAAATGTCGTAGAATAGTACGTAAGTATGCGATTTGGGACGCACCTTAGCTTTGAATGGATCATTTGAATCTCGGATTCATTACCTGGAGACTCGCTCTGACTGAATCATTTGAATCAGTGAATAATTGATGTGAGAACTGATGCAATCAGATCAGTTCAGTAGACAATTAAAATGTTTTAACACGAATAATAATAGACTTCTTTCAAAAACACAAACCCGAACAGAAAAAATTCTGTACAAGTTAACATCTTCTAAGTCAACGTAAATTGATGTTTACAATCAATATTCAAATCAAAAAGTTAATGTACAGAACACGTCAGGAATTGATGACCCATCCTCACTGAATATCCTGTTTCATTCAATAATACATCAAATGGGTGGCGAACAGTTGACTTCCAGTTTCCCAGAATAAAGCAAAAACAACATGAAAACATCTTATATCTGAATATTTCCTTGAGCTCACACAGTGCTGGATCAGATCTTACCCTCGTATGGCTCATTTATCAGCAAACACTCGGCTTCCCAGAAACATCTCAAAAGTGTCTTCGCTTTCACCGCTGCTTGGGGTAATAAAACATTCACATTAGTGAAGGTCAGTGCTTCATGTTGACATCTACAGTATGTATTCATATTAATAAGCTGCACTAGTAAGAAATCAGCTGCTGCGAGAGATGCACAGATGACAGGAGTTTTAGGTACCTTGGTGCGTCTACCAACCTAGAAAACATAAAAACCTACACTGTAAAAAGTGATTGCTTACTTAAAAATAAAAATGTAAACCGTTACTTTAAAAGCGACAAGTTGACTTCATAAAAAAAATATTTAACTGTTTTTTCTTTTCTTAGAATTACTTAACTTGAAGTGCTGTAAAAAAAAATTGGAGAATTTTTTTAAGGTACTTTATGATATGTTGCTATCGACCTTTTTCTTGGCTGCTGCATGGAGGGCGCCATAGCGTTCATGTTTAGAACTTCCGTTTACAGTGTTTACAACTGGTAATTTGAGCTCCGAAAATGGCTTTCAATAGCATTTGAGTGGATTACGGAGTGTTTTTGTGACACACAACTTTGAAAGGTGTGTGTTAAAGCCGTTATAATCTGTAAGGTGTGGTTCAAGCGCGAGAGAAAAACGTTCTCCTAGTTCACGTGTCAGAAATACAGTGTGTGTGTGTGTGTGTGTTTCCCCGGCCTGTCAGCTGTTAGCTCAGCGGCTCTTCAGCACACACACACACACGCGCGCAATACTTCACTGCATTATAGAGCAACCCAGATTACTGGCATAAAACTTAACAGGTGTGTAAGTCATGCATTTTACAAAAATGACCAATTAAAAGTCTATTACTGATACTCTGCTGGCTGATTTGCATGTTGATTCTAATCGCGAGCCGTTTGTTTCATTTAGTGTGTTGTATTTACCACGTATTGTGTTTTTCTGTCATTTCAAAACATCACTTTATTTTCACTTTGTAACAGTTATTAAATCAGTGTGTTAGTAGGACAGTACAGTAGGCTACGTGTGTCAAACATTGTGGTGAACTATATTTGTTTGGGCTGGTTATATATTTGAAAGTAAGAGAAACTGTTGACTTTAGCGATGACGAGGCTTCATTTAAACGGCACAAGATGCCGTCTGACATCGAGGGGGAAATGCCTCACAGCGGCTGTTTTCCATCCTATTGGATCACATTTTTTTAAATGATCAGTCCAGGAGGTGGCGCTGATCGACAACAGTATTAGTTCAAAGATGATAAAAGCAGGTAAAATAGATTCAAACTATCGTTTCAAAGCTGTCCAAATGTGTTTACACGCATCAGTTGCTGACCGGAAGTTCTTAGCATTCTCTATCTATCTAGCTATCTATCTATCTATCTAGCATAATGGGTAATTTTGCGTTCCAAGAAAAAGGTCTATATGGCAACAACGTCAATAGTGGATCTAACACAGAAATTTCTAATTTAGAACTTTCGTTACAATTCATTTGAAATTTTTGTTGTTTAAAATGTTGTTGGTTTTGATTTAATTGGTGTTGCAGTATTATAAGCTTTAACACAGAACTTATAATTGACACCTTAGGGGTCGCTCACACCGAACGCACTTTTTGACTGAGGCGCCTTTTTTGATTTGATTTACTAATGGCCGCGAGCTTTGTGTGCGCTGCTTATGCGCTCTGCACGCCTCACGTTTTAACCGTTTTTGCCGTCGCGCCCCGTGCGCTCGCAGTTGAAAAAACTCTGAGCGGAAAAAGTGTGTTACGTCAGTCACATCTTTTTCATTCTCCAATCAAATGAAAGCAGAGGCGGGGTTTCCATTGAAGTGCCTGCAGTGTTTGTGTTGTCAAGACGACTACTAAGACTTTTGAAGATGGAGGAGAGACTAGTGGTTGCTGTTTTGATTTATCTGGAGCTGTATGACTCACACATCTTGAATTTCACAATATTACTAAATATTACAATTATACCAATATCAACAGCAACACTCGCGCACAATAAGCAGCTGATCAGCTAATTCAGTCATTGCCTAGCCTCATAAAAAGCAGTTTTTTGGTTCGTCTCACGTTTTTGGAACGTAAAAGCGTGTTCGCTGTGATTGGCCCCTTAAACATACTTTCCAACAACTGTTATTCCAACAGCTTTTGTTTGTTCCATTCTTTTTGCTGAATATTATTGAAAACAAACATAATATTGGATTATCATGTATACAACATACAGTAAATATCAATATTTCCTCCAGTAAATTCATTCATTCATTCATTCATTTTCTTTTCGGCATAGTCCCTTTATTAATCAGGGGTCACCACGGCAGAATGAACCGCCAACTTATCCAGTATATGTTTTACGCAGCGATTGCCCTTTCAGCTGCAACCCATCACTGGGAAACATCCAGACATCTCTCATTCACACACATACACTATCGACAATTAAGCTTACCTAATTCACCTATAGTGCATGTCTTTGGACTGTGGGGGAAACCGGAGCACCCGGAGGAAACCTACACTAACTGACTCAGCCGAGGCTCGAACCAGCGACCTTCTTACTGTGAGGTGACATCGCTACCCACTGCGCCACCGCGTCGCCTCCTCCAGTAAATATTATAACAAATAAATAACAAGTCTAATATATCCAGATGTATCAGAATAATGTAGCTACTAGCTAACAATGTTTATATATTATACTATATACTATACTACGCCTGTCTTATCTGCCTCTGAGCTAATTTACCTGAACTCTCTCCATCACGGCTCTAATCAAATGTCCAATCTGCATCATTCTCATGGTCACTAAAACCCATCTCATCCTCACTTTCATCTGCAGGAAGAGCCAGTTCTTTCCTTTTCTTCTTTCACTTACTATAGAACATGGTGGTCATCACTAATGCACTGTTCACTGTATTTCATTCATTCATTTTCTTTTCGGCTTAGTCCCTTTATTAATCTGGCATCGCCACAGCGGAATGAATGCCAACTTATCCAGCATAT
Organism: Danio kyathit; assembly: GCA_903798195.1. Classification (NCBI taxonomy): domain Eukaryota; kingdom Metazoa; phylum Chordata; class Actinopteri; order Cypriniformes; family Danionidae; genus Danio; species Danio kyathit. Next base: position 7,940,116 of record LR812532.1, on the reverse strand, counting down.
GTTTTACGCAGCGGATGCCCTTCCTGCTGCAACCCATCACTGGGAAACACCCATACACTCTTCATCACACACATACACTACGGACAATTTAGCATACCTAATTCACCTGTACCGCATGTTTTTGGACTGTGAGGGAAACCGGAGAACCAGGAGAAAACCCACACAAACGCGGGGAGAACATGCAAATTCCACACAGAAATGCCAACTGACCCAACCGATGCTCGAACCAGCGACCTTCTTGCTTCTTGCCACTGCGCCATCCCGTCGCCTCCCTGTTATTATATCTAATCAAAAGTATTGCCATTAAAATGTGATTTTATTCATATTGCAAATTCCATTAACATATGACTAATCAACAATATATTACTAGCATACATGTTGTTATTGTTACAACTTCAAGAGTTCACACTTAGCTGATAATTTAATATAAGCTTATTTGGCATGCTGTCCCGGGAGAGAGCCCTGAGCTCAAGGGATCCTCGAGCCCAGGGCTCCCTCCCGTTCATAGAGAGGTAGATCTCAAACTCCCTGGCTGCGGTAGCAAAGAAAACACTTGAGGAGGAAGGGAGTTAGACAAGTGCCTGAATTGCTTAATCTGTTATGAATTATGTATATCTTTGGATGGTGGACGAAACCGGAGGACCCGGGGAAAACCCACGTGGACACGGTGAAAACACACAAACTCCGCACAGAAACACCCACCAACCTGGCGAGGACCAGGCCTGGCAGTGTTCTTGCTGTGGGACAGCAGTGCTAACCACTGGGCCGCCGTGCCACCCGATCTATGAAAAGGAGGAGAAGGGGGAGGAAAAGGGCGGTTTTCTTCCATACGAAGATAAATGTGGATTGAAAACTGTGGTTATTTATAGTACAGTAAATGGGGAATCATATGATTGGGAGATCATGATTAGTGAATGTGAGACCAACTGTGCTAAATCATAAGCACGCGATCCTCTCGAAATTAGTTTATGAATAAACTACACTTAAAAGATTACGGCTGACCTTGCTAGCCAGCTAACCCTTTGTTTTATTGCACGTTCCACTATTGCACAGTGTTGTCGTTTGGCAACATACATTTGATCGATTTACAAAAAACTAATTTGATAAAAACTTTTTTGAGTTGTGAATATGTCATTATAACATACTGGAGATGATATCTCAGATTTGTTTTGTGGACCTGACATGAGTTGATCCTTTGTTTTTATTGACGTTTTCATTTGCATTTAGTAACTACTCGCAATAAACGTCAGTCTGTCAGAAATCGCACCACAGAAAAACACTGCAGGTCATGTGACTAAACCAAAGCACATCATTGGCTAAACTGACGTCTTCTATTTCCAACAAAAACATTTGAACGTTGGTCTTAAAGTTAACAGGGAAATGAACATAAATATCATGTTGCCATATGGCAACACCGTGTGGTAGAGGGTTAAAATGTGAGTAAACTCGTTGTAACTTGGAATTGTTCATTTGACACAAAAGTTGTAAGTTTTTGACTCATCAAAAGCATAAAAATATCATAATATGTTTGCAGATATTTAAGAAACATTCTAAGTGAACATACTTGTTTATCTGAAAAACAATGCTAAAGTCAGATATTCTGCTTCGAAAATGTGCGTTCTGTGCTGGAATGTCTGTCTTTGTTTTGGTCTCTACAACCAGTCCACTGCCAGTTTATGCAATTATATTTTATATGAGCTTGTAACAGCATTTAAAGGCTCTTTTCTGCAACTAATTTGCATTTAAAGGGACATGCCAAAAATATGCTTTGTTTTCGGTCATACCAATGGGGCAAATTTGACAAGCTCTAATTAATAATCTGTGGCACATTTCGAGCTGAAACTTCACAGACACATCCTCCAAACATTATTTTTCATCTTACAAAAAGGGGAATAATATGTCTCTTTTAAATCCAGGAATATTAAGACACGTCTTCCCCTTGTGTAATGTGAAATGGCCAGTCTGGATTAGTGGTTCCTCTCGTGTTGCCCTGGGGCTGTTTGTAAGGGGACAGATTTGGTGTTGCGCTCTAAGCCTCTGTGCTTTGAGCACCTTTGAATAGGCCAGTGTGTTAAACAAATGGATCATCCTAAACTCTGTGATTGAGTGGGCACGAACTAAAGGCAAGTGGAAACCCAATCTCTGGGGATCTGAACTGCTCTAAGGAGTCTAGCAGATTGCTTTCCCCCAAGAGAGAAGACCCAAAAACAAAGATGGTGAAAGAGAGAGAGAGCTGGGTGTTTCGGGAGCTGTAGTGTGTGATGAATCATTACATTTTCTCACGTTTTCTTTTGTTAAATAGTTCCAATGCCAAATGTACTTTTGCATAAAACCATATTAATCCATGTGATAATTACTAAATATACTGCGTATATGTTCTGTATGCTATATTTAGTGGACAATGCATTTTGTATATATAATATAAAAATGAATGCTATTGTTACAAATTGATGTCATCCCAGCAGGCACACAACATCATAAGACGTTAATAATAGGTTAGATTTAGGTCGTGACACCAGGTGACCAAAATTCAATGTCTAGCCAGCGTCTAAGGACAACTTTATTTTGACGTCCAATAACGGTCAAATGATGTTGATATTTGGTAGATTTTAGGTTGTGTTGGAAAGTGACCAAACTCCAACGTCTGATAGATGTCATAGTGATAACGTCCACACAACGTCAAGGTGTAACATGATTAGACATTGATTTTAGGTTGATTTTATGTTGGACATTGGACATTGGGTTCTGACGTCAACCCGATTTTCATTTCCAAACAAAATCCAACGTCCCCACAATGTTGGGGTACATTGGGGTGCAACGTCAATATGACATCATGTTGACGTCCTGTGCCTGCAGGGATTTTTCACTGAAAATGCAAAAGAAAGAATTCATATATTTGGCATTAATTTAAAACAATGTGCCTAATTGTCAAGACAGTTCATTCATTCATTTTCTGCCGCTTTTCCGGGGCCGGGTCGCGGGGGTAGCAGTCTTAGGAGAGAACCCCAGACTTCCCTCTCCCCAGACACTTCCTCCAGCTCCTCCGGGGGGGATCCCGAGGCGTTCCCAGGCCAGCCGAGAGACATAGTCCCTCCAGCGTGTCCTGGGTCTTCCCGAGGCCGCCTCCCGGTGGGACATGCCTGGAACACCTCCCTAGGAAGGCGTCCAGGAGGCATCCGAAACAGATGCCCAAGCCACCTCAACTGACTTCTCTCGATGTGGAGGAGCAGCGGCTCTACTCCGAGCTCCTCTCGAGTGACAGAGCTCCTCACCCTATCTATAAGAGTGCGCCCTGCCACCCTTCGAAGAAAACTCATTTCAGCCGCTTGTATCCGAGATCTTATCCTTTCGGTCATGACCCAAAGCTCATGACCATAGGTGAGAGTAGGAACGTAGATTGACCGGTAAATCGAAAGCTTTGCCTTTCGGCTTAGCTCCTTCTTCACCACGACGGGCCGGTACATCGACCGCATTACTGCTGCTGCTGCTCCAATCCGCCTGTCAATCTCACGTTCCATCCTTCCCTCACTCGTGAACAAAACCCCGAGATACTTGAACTCCTCCACCTGGGGTAAGGACTCTCCTCCAACCTGAAGATGGCAAACCACCTTTTTCCGGTGGAGCACCATGGCCTCGGACTTGGAGGTGCTGATTCTCAGCACCTCAGCACCTCAAGACAGTGCATAAATTAAATTAAATTAAATTAAGTTAAATTAAGGGGCAACGCAGTGGCGCAGTAGGTAGTGCTGTTGCCTCACAGCAAGAACGTCGCTGGGTCGCAGGTTCGAACCTTAGCTGGGCTGGGTCAGTTGGCGTTTCTGTGTGGAGTTTGCATGTTCTCCCTGCGTTCGCGTGGGTTTCCTCCGGGTGCTCCGGTTTCCCCCACAGTCCAAAGACATGCAGTACAGGTGAATTGGGTAAGCTAAATTGTCCGTAGTGTATGAGTGTGAATGTGTGTGTGTGTGGAAATTCCCAGAGATGGGTTGCGGCTGGAAGGGCATCCGCTGCGTAAAAACGTGCTGGATGAGTTGGTGGTTCATTCCACTGTTGCGACCCCGCAAGGGACAAAGCCGACAAGAAAATGAATAAATGAATAAGTTAAATTAAATTAAATTAAACTTAATTTTGTTTAATTTTGATTTAATTAAATTTAATTTTAAGTAAACAGTACATCTCAAGTTACTTTTATGTGTTTGCTATTTTTAATAAATAGAACATATAGACAATAGATTTGTCAGAAATGTGCTTAATTGTCACAAATTGTATTATGTATTATGGTATTAAAGAAAATGATCTAGAAAAAATCCAGTTTTAGTTCTGTGAGCATTATGTTGATTTCAGGACCTTTGAGCAAACTGTGTTTTAATTTTCTGTCTTTTGTATTTTGCAGCTCTGCTTGTGGTGGAGACAGAGACTTTCGGGAGTCATGTTCGAATAAAAGGGCAGGAGAGCGGATACTACATCTGCATGAACAAGAACGGCAAAATTATTGGAAAGGTAGGTTTACTGTCACCAGTGTTTGGCACGTTCCTTTAAAAGAGTAATTAGTTATAGTAGTTACTTCTCACAAATAGTAACTGAGTTACATAATTATAAAAGTAACTAATTACCAGGGAAAGTAACTGTTGGGTTACTTTAAAAAAAATCTAATTTGTCAAATGACTATAAAATAAATAGAAAACATTGTACACTAATCTACACTATTTTAATGTTGTTATGGGACAATGTGAGAGACAACCATCAAATTCAACATATCATTATAAATATTATCATTACTATAGTTGCACAATAAAACACAACAGATGGTTTTGATTTAAGTATTTATTGCACAGACCACAACTCACAAGACCTGAGGTGCTTCATTAGGTTAGATTTAAAGTACTTGTCACCGACGCAGAGAGACTCTTTTCCTGGGCATAAGTTGCACGATACATAAACATTCTTGTTTTTCACCTCGACTTCAGTTTGCAGACGCTACCTTTGAACTTGCTGGATTTGCCATCTTTCTGACTCCTGGTCGTTGGTGTGGTCGATTGACTGTGTGTGTGTTTGTGTGTGAATGCCGGCACTACTCTGCCTCTGATTGGCAAACGATGGAAATGTACTCTATCTAAGCCAATTATCACGTTCTCAGTTGCACCACGTTCAGACACACCATTATTCCCATCACTGACTGTCACATATCACATTTGAAAATATCAGATTTATTTTTAAGTATTGCTAAGGGACAGTGAATACAGAATTCTGTTAACAGAAACTTGCAAGGGTTGTCCCGCCTCCGAGCTCTTCTAATTAGTCCACTGCTGTGGAACCGACAGTGATGAGCAGCACTGCTTGTGAAAGTTGAAGGAAATTGACTAAAAAAACGACTTCAAATGACTCGAGATGTGAGCATAACGGTCACACACATCTGTCAATCGCACGTTTACACTGAAAAACAATAGAAAATAAGCCCTTTGGAAAGGAAAATGCATTCTGTGTGAACAGCCCCCAATACCGTCATGCAAAAAAAAAAACAAACAAAAAAAAACTGACTTGGGCCATAAAAAATTGTGTTTTTGACTTAAAGGTTGAGTCACACGAGTTGAGTCGTACAAAAATGTACGATTTTAAAAAAGAGGTGTGGCACCCAACTCCGCCCCTAAACCCAACTGTCATTGGGTGATGAGCAAATCGTACTAAATTGTACGCATTAGATCGTATACGAATTCATGCGAATTAGCCACTAAATCAAAAAGTTACGAATTGCCATGAGATTGCGTTGATTTAAACACAGTTGTGTGACAACAGTCTATGAATATAACCAGCTTCTAATTGTAAAAATGTATTCATTTTCTTTTTTATTATGACACTTAATTAAAACAGTCTGCAGAAACACTTTGATTGACATTCTCACTTTGTACGTGTCATTAAATGGGGAAAGCCCCGCCCATTAGTGACCATCTCTCCCTCATTAGCATAGGATGTTAGTCTTGTTTTTGAATCTGCCACTATGCTGACACATAGGCTGTGTCCGAAACCGCCTACTACTCAGTAGGTACTGCATTTGAATTTTAAGCATACTACTCGGCCGTTGGAAAAGTACGTTCTCTACAGTATGAATGTGAGAAGTATGAATGGAATTCAGAAGTACTACATCCGCCATTTTGTCATGGTCACATGACCTACCTGCGACAGTTGCGTCGCTTCACTTCCATTCATGAAGTCTCTCGCGGGGCATCATGGGATAGCGCAGCATGCATGGGATGCGCACTTCAGAATCTCGCCAGAAGTAGTAAGTCATCCGGGTACTTCTCGCATACTGATTTTCGAATTCTATGAATTCGGACGTATTACTCGGCTCGCATACTGATTTTAGCGTACTGTATAAAATGGAAGTATGCGGTTTCAGACGCAGCCATAGGCATTTGTAGCCCCACCCTCTTTTGTAAAGAGCACAAGCTCATTTGAATTTAAGGCGACAGTCACCAAAATTTGGATCAAAGTCTAAAAGGGACTGATTCAAAGAGTTATAAAACATTATTTGTGGGGTATTTTGATCTGAAAACTTCACATACACTCCATTAGAGATAATGATTACTCTTGCATTTCAAGCATAGCTTTTGTGATGTATAAGTTTATAGCTGGGACCAATTTTGAGTATTTGTTTTCAAAACCGCTGCTACTGTATCCAACCATTGATGGTTACAAAATGGGACCAGTCAAAACATTTTTCCATACCATCCATTTAAACAAAATAAAGAAATATTAAGGGCTGTGCTTTTGAACTTTAAATTGTCCATTTTTCCAGCTTCTTGTAACTGCCCTATACCACACACAAATGTAAGTGGAAAGAGCAACACCCTGCACGTCTGCCATGAATAGGCTGGTTTTACATTGACCCTCATTTGAAGGGCTCAGTTATTGTGTTTTGTGGTCAGAGAGGTTGGTCAGTCTTTAAAAACATCATGCTATGAAAGATGCGTCATGTCGTCAGTTTTCGAGTTGTGTGTGCAGTACAGATCAGTTTTTAATCAAACTTCGAAGGGGACACGTCATGAAAATCGGCATTTTGTCCTGTTTAAGTTCTATAATCAATTCCCCATCAGAGTTACTAGCTATCAGGGGTTCCACTGAGTCTTAACAAAGTCTTACATTCATTTAGTCATTTTCCTTCAGCTTAGTCCCTTTATTTATTAGCAATCGCCACAGCGGAATGAACCACCAACTTATCCAGCATATGTTTTATGCAGTGGATGCCCTTCCAGGTGCAACCCAGTACTGGGAAACACCCATACACACTCACATTTACATGCACACACATACACCACGGCCAGTTTAGTTTACTGTAGGGTAAACCGGAGCCCCTGGAGGAAACCCACGCCAACGTGGGAAGAACATGCAAACTCCAGACAGAAATGCCAAGTGGCTCAGTCGGGACTCAAACCAGCAACCTTCTTGCTGTGAGGCGACAGTGCTAACCACTGAGCCACTGTGTCGCCCAAGTCTTACATTTTAAAAACTACATGTTAGGTCCTAAAAAGTCTTAAATTCACTGAAATATTGTATTGTAGGTCTTAAATTATTTAATAAACAGGTCTTTTTCTGATGTCCATGTTAAGCTATCCAGCCAGGCCAACATCCCATAACCAACACTCCATCTCAATAAAAGTTTTAACAAAACTCTATTTACCAACATGGTTTAATTATCTTCCTTACAATAACATTAGTTTAAATTCTCTCCATGTATTGAACACAGAACATATATGGTGAGGACAGACTGTTGTGCATACATAAGTTTATTGACACATAGGCATTTGTAGCTCCGCCCTCTTTTGAAAAGAGCACAATCTCTTTTAGAATTTAAAGTGACAGTCAATTAAATTTGGATCAAGCCTCAAAGGGGCAGTTTCGAAGAGTTACAAAACATTATTTGTAGGGTATTTTGAGCCGGAAATAAAGTCTTAAATTCACATAGGACATATCAATTTATTTAGTATTATAGTAAAGAAAATTTCATTATATTTCATTTTATTTTACACACATGTTTTGTTGATCAATCAGACCATCAGTTGAACAGTCATTCAACAAGTGGTCTTTATTACTTAACATTTCAACATTTTTCTTTCTCCTCAGCCCAATGGGAATAGCCAGGAGTGCGTCTTCGTGGAGGAATATTTGGAGAACAACTACACGGCGCTGATGTCGGCCAAATACAGAGGCTGGTATTTGGGCTTCAATCGAAAGGGTCGACCCAAAAAAGGCTCCAAGACCACGCAGACGCAGCAGGAAGTGCATTTCATGAAGCGCCAACCCAAAGGAAAAGAGGACCTGCCGGAAAAGTTCCTTTTCACAACGGTAACGAAAAGGACACGAAGGGCACGGCGTTTAAAACCCAACCCCAATACAAACTGAGTCAAGTACACAAAGGACTCGACGTACTTCTTGCCTTACAAACAGGAGAAGGAAGAGGACACAAATGAACAGTGGCTACCGAAAAGAGACGAAACAAAAAGTTCAAAGATGTTTTATTTTTATATTTCAGAAGCATCAAGTTTCTCCCAGCTGTTGAATGTGGGTCTTTTTTTAATGTAATATTGGTGTCTGCTATTTTATTTATACTGGATTAACTAAGGATGACCTGTAAGGAACTAGTGTCTCCTGCTTCCTATTAAAACTGTGGAATACCGACTAGAGCAAACCGCACCGCCTGGGAAACCTTGTATTTTCAATTGCGACAACAAGGATCCAATATTTTCCACTGGAATCAGCTGAGAGAGAGATTACAAAGTCACATGACCTTTGCAAGCCTCCATAGGTAAACGTGAAGCTTTGAGTGCAATATTTTGAAGAGCCGTGTCGTTCCTCTCTGTCGAACGCATCTGAGCGGACACCAGGTCTTCTTCTGGACCAAACGCGCAGAACGCTTTGAGATTTTATGCGTATTCTGAGATTCAGCTTCGACTAGCCAGATGTCAGCTTTAGCTGTGGTAATAATGTGTGTGAGAACTAACAGTCTAGATATGAAGGGAGTGGAATGAGTTTTTCGGGAATTGCTCTAAGCCATCACAGTGTGTGTTTTCTAAAAGTTAGCGACCAAAACATGCGTAAATTATGTTATGCAATAACCAGGTTTGATGCATTGCTCTTAACGCCCCTGATGCTCTTTTAAGTGTCAGATTTGACTACTTCCAGGTCATTCAGCCAATGAAATGGGTCCAACTGACAATCAAGTTCTAGAACGTCTGGAACAGAGGAAATCTCTTGTGCAGCCGCTGGACTCCAGCCACTGTTGGTCAGGTCGACTCTCCATATGGGTATAGCTGTAGTATACACACGTCTATATACTCATTGTCTGTCAGACGTTACTAACAATCATGACACACGTACGATTAAAAAAACAAATGTATGCAAAAAATAATAATTTTATTACTATTATAAAATATTTATTGCCTTTCTCTGTAAATACGACTTGATGAATTTATTTGACCTCTGTTAATAATAATTAAAAAGAGGACTATATATGGAAAATGAACAAATGTTATGTGACTTTTTTTGTGACATTCGTGTATATATGGATGACAAATTCATTCATTTTCTTTTCGGCTTAGTCCCTTTATTAATCTGGGGTCGCCACATACAGAGGAATGAACCGCCAACTTATCCAGCATATGTTTTACGCAGCGGATGCCCTTCCAGCTGCAACCCATCACTGGGAAACAACAATACACACTCAATCACACACATACACGACGGGCAATTTAGCTTACCCAATTAACCTACAGCACATGTCTTTGGACTTGTGGAGGAAACCGGAGCACCCGGAGGAAACCCATGCGAACACGGGGAGAACATGCAAACTCCACACAGAAATGCCAACTAACCCAGCCGAGGCTCGAACTGGTGACCTTCTTGCTGTGAGACGATTGTGCTACCCACTACGCCACCGCGTCGCCATGGATGTTCTCTTAAGCCTGTTTCACACAGCAAGCGTAAGCAGCGCGTGAGCAGAGCGTGAGCAGCGCGTGTTTTTTCGGCATCCATGTTAACAGATTAGAGCTTTCATACCGCACACAGAAGCATTGCGGCAGGTGATAGTTTTGGCGCTGGGTCTATTTTTGCCGCGCTGCTCACGCTCAATTAAAGTGAAAGTGCATTGATAATGACCAAAACACATTGAATGACAGTAAAAAGCGTATATAAATGCGTCAATAATATCCACTGATTCATATATAGTCAATCAAATGAACTTAAACGATCAAAAACTGCAACAAATATTTATTTAGCTAACCAAATGTAAAACAATTTTAGTATCACTTTTGCTTAAGATGCACACTAGTGTTGCAGGAGAGGGGAAATAGAAGTGGCCGCTTTTAGACTGCTATTTACGGGAGTTGTAGTCCATAGCGACATGTATTGTGGGTAGTGTAGTTCGACACGCATGCTGGATGATGTGAGCTCGCTGTGTGCTGCGCAGTTGAAGCAGAGGAAGAAAGTTTTATTCGGCTTTATTTTATGTTCACTCAAGTTATTCCACCCGGGAGCTGTTTGCACTGTGAACCTGACAACATGAAAATAAGTAAAAGAAGGGCATGCGTTGATTAATTTTGTCTGTCTCATTCTTTGCACGGGCTGTTACTCTGCCTGCCGCTGGACATCGCTGAAGCGGAGAAAGTAACACTAATTTGATCATGTATAAATATCATTATATCTATATTGTATAAATATTATTATAAGTATAGGCCTGCCTACAACATCCTGACAATCAAAAACAAAATGACTTGATATGACAGGCGATTGTCTTCTGAGTGCACCAGACATGAATGACACTCCTCATTGAGCTTGAGAAGCATACAGTACTGTATGATCTATAAAATTTGTAAAATAAAGAGTTGCAGGGTAAGGAAACAGCATAGGAGGAAGTTGCCGCGGGCCTTGGTGTAGATGAAAAGTAAAAAAAAAGTGTATTTGTGTATAGAGAGAGAGATAAGTAACTAGATAGAATACACAGAGATAGATTGATCTGTGCAGCAGCTGCCGAAGAGCTCCGCGCTGCAGACACAGCTGGTGTGAAAGGCAAACGCCTGCGTGCTGCTTCTGCTCTCCATATGCTGCGCACGTGCTGCTCATGCACTGCTTTCACTTGCAGTGTGAAACAGGCGTTAGGTACTGTTTAATATGGTGGCCGAGAGAGCTTAATGCAAAAGACAAGCAAATTAAGAAAAGATCTTCATCAGTTTGACAGCGTACGTGTTGCAAATTCTCACAACGCAAAAAAATAAAGGAATCGTGGTGCAAATTCTCACAACACATACAAATAGCATGAAACACAGCAGAAATGCTTTAAGGGGACCCAAAAACGTGACGGACCTGGCTAGGATTTGCTTATTGTGCCGTGACTATTGCTCTGTGAAGTTGTAGGTGATCTTTGAAAGGTGAGTTTTTTGTTTCCTTGTCATTTGTATATTATTAGCCTAAATAACCATGGCTGCATCCGAAATCGCCTACTACTCAGTAGGTACTGCATTTTAAATTTAAACATACTACTCAACTGTTAGAAAAATACGTTATATACAGTATGAATGCGAGTAGTATGAATGAAACTCGGACGTAAAACATCCGCCATTTTGTCATGATCAAGTGACCTACCCACATACCCACTGAGCCACCATGCAGCCTTTAAATCCAATTGAAAGCCTAAAGGCTCGTACACACCTAGACGGTTTTTGTTTGTGTTTATAGTCAGCGTTTTTCGAGAGGTTTTTCCGGATTCAAACCCAATCGATTTTTACTGGCGTCGAGCAGAAGAGTATGCCAAATCACTCCTTGACGTTAGATGGCGCTACACAACTTTAAGCTTCTGACACCCGCTTGTAACAGAAGAAGACAGAAAGTTGACACACTTGTTGTTATGGATTGTTCAAGTAGCAGCTCCAGCTCTAGCGATTAAGAAATGAGTGTTCACCAGTGCATAAGCAGCTTCACGTTCATATCACCTCCGGGCATCTTCCTCAATGTGCGCTCGCATTGACAGTTTTGCGCTTGAGCGCCTCCAAGTGCTGTTTACTGTAACTTCCGCAGCTCCGTGCATGTGAACAAAAGTGCCAATCTGATTGGTGGAAAAGGTTTTGAAAAAACGAGCATGAGGCGTTTCTTTTTACGTCTGCCGTTTTGCGCGTTGGTGTGCACGATTACATTGGCGCCATTTATTTAGGCGAGGCGTTAAACCTCGACCGAAAACGCGAGCAAAAAGCGTCCCGGTGTGCACGGGCCTTAAGATTGCTATCAGATATAATGCATGCATCCAAAGATATTTAAAAATAACACATCAAGTGTGTGAATTTGTTTCTGTATAGATAATTACTGAATGTCTTTTTTACTAGCTGAAGCTCTTTGTTTGCTTAGATATTCAATGCTGAAATCTATAGAGACAGACAGTGAGAGAGATCGAGAGAGAATGTAGCAACTGGGATACTAAACATTCACATTTAGTGCCATGATAAATAGTGTTCGCGGATTTGATTAATTCCCATATTTTTAAAGGGAAAATGTCACAATTATTCTTGCTAAAAAATGCAAGAACTGTTCTTCTTTCAAAAAACATTTATAGTCCCTTTTTCTTCTTTTGTTTTGAACCATATGACTTATTTAATAAGCAGAATAATGCAATTAATCATTATTGAATCTCAAGCTGCCACCAGACTACTACTGCAACCCAACATAACTTATGTGCAGTTCATTATTAAGCATTGATTAAGATTTGTGATTAGTTAGCACTGTCACCTCACAACAAGGTCTCTGAGCATTTCTGTGTGGAGTTTGCATGTTCTCCTTGTGTTGGCATGGGTTTCCTCCGGGTGCTCCTGTTTCCCCCACAGTCCAAAGACATGCGCTATAGGTGAATTGGGTAAACAAAAATTGGCCAATTTATCCAGCATATGTTTTACACAGCGGATGCCCTTCCAGCTGCAACCCATCACTGGGAAACATCCATACACATTCATTCACACACATACACTACAAACAATTTAGCTTACCCAACTCACCTATAGCGCACGTCCTTGGACTGTGGGGGAAACCGGAGCACCCAGAGGAAACCCACGCGATCACGGGGAGAACATGCAAACTCCACACAGAAATGTCAACTGACCCAGCTGAGGCTTTAACCAGCGTCCTTCTTGCTGTGAGTCGATCGTGCTACCCACTGCCACCACCGTGACGCCCGCATTTCCCTTATATATTTGCAAATTATATGAATTATCAGACATATTTGTATGGGTGAATTGCTCTGAGCAGGTAAGCGAGTTTGTTCACAGTTTGTATCATACCTGCCAACACTCCCGTTTTTCCCGGGAGTCTCCCGTATTTCAGACCCGTCTCCCGTATTGGTCTGTCTCCCGGTAAACTCCCGGAATTCCCCCGCCCCCCGCTCCTCAGCATTTTGGTACAGTCCGGGCTGAAACTTGGCGCTTGTGCTCTTCCGGTGACGGTCGCGCGCTACATCTCCCTAAACCTCTCACTCCTCCCGCTCCCCGCTCTTCAGTTTGCGCCAGTGTTCCCAACTTAGCGACAAATTTTCAAAAAAGCGACTAGCGACAAATCTGGCGACTTTTTTGTGTGTTACTGGCGATTTTTATAGACTGTCGTTTGTCCATTACTGTACCGTCCCTACTCTTCTCAACGAGCCTCCCCTGCAGCCTGAGAGCAGAGCACCTCTCTGCGTACCGACGGCAAATGATTTAGAACAGGTGGCAGTTTGAAGGTATTTCCCTTGTACAGTCAACCCGATCTGCTTCTCCTTTATTTTAACAATTTAATTTGACCGTTTATTCTTGTTGCACAATCAGAGATGTTTTAAGTGTGAGTTTCAGAACTTGTCTTGTATTACGTCTGAGAGATTACTGCAAATTCACTACTCATCTATAATGATATACTGTATTCAAACAGCAATAAATTTAGTTAAATTGACAAGCTTACATAAAGCGTAGTGCGAATATAAAATACCCCATTTATTTTCCATAGGTTGTTAAACAAACAGAAATGGTAGAACGTGATGACGTCAGTAATATGCAAATTAGCGTATGACGTAATTTCGGGGTCTCCCGGAATTTACGAACCAAATGTTGGCAGGTATGGTTTGTATGTGTGCAGAAGTAGTTCTGGTTTTCCTTTGTGGAATGACAATACACACACTGCCTCCTATAGGTGTGGGATGACAAATCCTCTAAGAGTCAGAATGTATGGTTTCGTTTCAGTCGACAGTTCTCTACAGTATTTGGTGGGCAGATTTTTTTTGTGCAGATTTGGATGGGACCAGATGCAGCTGACATGAGGCAACAACAAAGACATTTTTGTCACCACAAGTCCTTTGACATCAGCTTTGTGTGACCCGTTCCTCATCCTAAACTTACTTATGGTGTCAGATTATTCTTGAGTTGAAACTTAGCCGAAACTCAGTGCCCAGCACTCAACTGTTTCAGAAAGAAAAGAGCTTTTAGAAAGGATGTGTACTGAAAAATGTTTCCACACACTGGTATCTGCAGTGTACATTCATGAGTATGTTTTCAGATGGCTGTAACTAGTAGGCACCAGTTTGTATGTGTGTAGAAGTAGTTCTGGTTTCCGTTTGTGGAATGACAATACAGATACTGACACCTGCAGGTGTGGAAATATGAATCCTCTCAGAGTCAGAACGTATGGTTTTGTTTCAGTCGACTGTCATCAATTTGATATTTTCATACAGCTTTTTGGTTCAGATGAGACAAGATGTAGCAGACACGAGGGGACAACAAAGTCGTTTTTGTCACTGCAAGTCATTTGCCATCAGTTTTGTGTGTCCTGGTGTGGCGAGGGGGCGGGGCTGAGAGCCATGGGAACGGCACGAGGCCGCCATGTAAGTGAACAATGAGAAACACCTGTGACGCACATCAGCCTCGAATCCCACGGAAGGAGCTCTGGAATATAAGAGGAGGAACGATGGCAGAGGAAGCCGAGAGAGGACCGGGCCCGGACATATTGTTTTACTTTTACTTTCAGTTTGACAGCAGTCTCCGTTTTATTTTCTTATTAAAAATTATTTAAAACTTCGTCGGTTCTCCGCCTCCTTTTTTTCCGGCGGCCAGGTGGCCGTGAACTTTAATACACCCGGTCCTCATCCTAAATTTACTTGCGGTGTAATGCAAGTCAGTTTACTCTTCAGCCAAAACTCAGGGCCCAATACTATTTCCCAAAAAAAGAGCTTTTAGAAAGGATGGGTCCTGAAATATGTTTCCACACACTGGTATCTGCAGTGTACATTCATGAGTATGTTTTCAGATGGCCATAACTAGTAGGCCTCCAGAGCCTACACCAGGGACTTGGCTTTTGACGCAGAGGTTACAGTAGATAATTTGCCACAGGACACGAGACAAAGAGGTGAAGCGCGCTGTGGAAGTTAAAGACACGGTCCAGAAGATGTGTCATAGGGAAGTTATGAGGCGTTTAAAGACAGTGAAGAGTTTCTCAGACAACATGGGGATTCAAGGATCATTTAGATTCAAGGTTATATCAACAGAGCCCCTCCTCGCTTTTACATATTACCGCTTTTATGAAATCAATTAGAACCGAGAGGGAGTGAAGGAATGCTCAAAGCGAATGTTCGGAAAGGTATTAAGGTCAATGGAACTATTCCTTTTCCAAATGGATCTCCAAAACTTCTGGTATGAAACCTTGTTCTGGGAGAAATTACTTCTGCGGATGACAGCCAGCTCATTAGACAGTCTGCATGAGCCACTAGAGAGCATTTATCCCAGCGCTCGATGTGTCAATAACAGACTTGAAGGCGAAAGTCAGAACGCTGGTACATTTTTTTCAACTCCCCCCCCCCTCCGTGAGTCTCCAAACTCTTAGGAGTCTTCTTTTGGCAAAGTCCTGAGACTTTAAAAAGGAGGATCAGGAATGTAGGGTAAGATGTCTCATAATGTTGTGTTCTGGAATGATGTTTACAGCAGTAGTCAAGCTGAAAGATGGCCGGTTTGAGGGAAAAATGCCTTTTGTTTAACTTCTCACTGATGTTATCAGACACGGCGCAGCAGCTCAGCCACCTACAGCGCGGGGATGTCAGCTGATTTAGATGTCTGACGGATTCCCTTTCTTTCCCCCTTTTTTATTATTTTATCCTCGAGGCTGAATAATAGCGGGCCATATTTTTTTTCACATGGGTGTCCCCTCCAAGAGTTTCTCAGGCCAGACGGATCCTAGAAGATCCTCAAGTGTTCACGCACGGGAGTCCGTCCAAGCGGTGCTGCTGTTTTGGGTTTACTTTTACTCAAAACTCTCTTTTTTTCACACACATTTTTGGTGATGGGGTGAGTAGGAGGGCTGATGCAAGAGGTGATAAGACTTAAAATGTTTCTGAAAAATATGTACACATTAAAATACACAGAGACATGGGTTTTTTCTCAATCTCTGAATGAATGAAAAAAGCAGTGTAATTTTTACAAACAAGTTTCTTTTTCTGTGACCATTTCACACTAAACACTATTTATTTTATGTGTCATGTTTCGAACAAGTATCTTTTGATGACAGATTAAGTGCAGCAACAAAAATACTGATAATGTGATTTTGACCGTACTTTAAAATAGTAGGTTTTTACATATCCATCAGAATTTTTATTTAAAGGTGCAGTAGGTGCTCTGCCAAAATGCAAATCGATTAGCATAATATCTTTCAAATACATTCCCTCCCCTGTCGTCCATAACGTCGATCGATAACGCGCACAATAAAGATGACAGAGACCCATTAGTTCATTAGATCCCAAGGTTTTCTGGACCAGCCCGTATCCTGAGCAGCTGCTGTGGTGGTCATCGTGGAGTGAGAACATGAGACTGACTCCTGTGATGCTCCAAGGACAGACGAGTCTTCGCTGAGGTCCAGCTTCCTGCGCCTAGACTGCAGCTCTGCACAAGACGTTTGGCCATAGGGGAAATGGTCGTGCCCAACTGAGCCAGGTTTCTCTCGAGGTTTTTTAAATCTTCGCTTTCGACAATTGGTGAATTTTTTTCCTTGCCGCTGTCGCCACTGGCTTGCATGGTTCGGGATCTGTAGAGCTGCGCATCGATGGATTTTCTCTTCAGTGTTTGAACTCTCAGTAGTGATTATTAACCCACACTGAACTGAGCTAAACTGAACTGAACTTAATCTCTGAAAACTGAACTGACTCTGTTTCAATTCACTATAATCTTCCATGTGAAGCTGCTTTGACACAATCTACATCGTATAAGCGCTATACAAATAAAGATTAATTGAGTTGAATTCATGTCATTCGCCAGTTAGAAAACTTTATAATACTTTATAATACTACAATTCTAAACAAAAAAAAAAACTATTATTTATAGCACAGTTATGTAGATAGTAAGTAAAACTTGTTATCACTCTCTTATCAGTCTCACACGATTTGTCCTGAAGAGACTACTGTATGCTTAGTGGTTGGCCGGCAGGGTGCAGGAATTAGACTTATTACTAAGCCATACTTCCATGCTGTTCCAGACCGAATATTTAAAGTAGCATGGTATACAATATAGGGAGCGTGTCACAGGTTGTCATTGTTTAAAAATGAACCAATGTGAATATAATACTTTACCTCAGTAAATAGGTGGAATAGCGCTGTTTGTTTATGTTTTGTTGTTAAACTAAATAAAAATCTACATTATCGATGCTGGGCAACCCAGTGGCGCAGTAGGTAGTGCTGTTGCCTCACAGCAAGAACGTCGCTGGGTCGCAGGTTCGAACCTCGGCTGGGCTGGGTCAGTTGGCGTTTCTGTGTGGAGTTTGCATGTTCTCCCTGGGTTCGCGTGGGTTTCCTCTGGGTGCTCCGGTTTCCCCCACAGTCCAAAGACATGCAGTACAGGTGAATTGGGTAAGCTAAATTGTCCATAGTGTATGAGTGTGAATGTGTGTGTGGAAGTTCCCAGAGATGGGTTGCGGCTGGAAGGGCATCCGCTGCGTAAAATCGTGCTGGATAAGTTGGCGGTTCATTCCGCTGTGGCGACCCCGCAAGGGACAAAGCCGACAAGAAAATGAATGAATGAATGATTATCGATGCTGTAAAAGGATCTTATGAAATTGAAAGTAGTCGCATCAATCGTTCGCTTTCAGTGGCTGAACAACACTTCTGTGCATATAACCCATTTGTAACAACATAATCTACATAAGCTTTGCATGATTAAGAGTTTTAAAACATAACCTTAGCTGTCTAAAAGAAATACTTCAGCCATGACGTCATACTTCCTACAACCAAAGAGTTTAGAATCACCAAGAGGCAACACTCAATAGAACGTTCCATTGCAACAGCAGCACCCAGCAACAGCCCCTGGATTCCGCCATTCTGGAGTGAAAGCGATCGGCCACCCATTGGATCTTATTGCTATCGCGATGGCAAGCAGCTGCTTTGTTTTTTATTTATTTAAAAAGCGCATTAAAGCTGAGATACAACCTGAAAGATGACAACACAACACTTACTATCACAATCCTCAGCACTTTTAATAGTTTATTTTACAGACTTATAATATGCTGTTGTTCTATTGTAATTTTCATTCCAAAATGTCCGCCTCGTGACACTAGCAGCATCTAGTGGCTGTTTCCCAAATCGCACTAGAGTGCCGCCTCTTGGTGATTCTACGCCCTTTGCTACAGCGTGCAAAAGTAGCTCCAATATTGATTCAGGTGTTTAAAGTTTTGATTCAGCATTTGTTTTTGTCGCTGTCACTCGTGTCCACGTGACCACGGCCCAAGTGAACGTGCATCGGCAAACCTACATTTGTTGACAGACAGTTTGGGCTACTCATCAGAATTATGGGAATTGTCGGCCCGACAAATTTTAATTGGATGAACATTTTTTAGCTTTATGCCTTATCCAGAATATAAAAATACATAAACATACATTTGATCATTTACTTTAATCATCACTATTGGAATGTGAAGAGACTTTCAACCAACACAACACAAACTGTTTCTAAAGACAATCACTTACTGCACCTTTAAAAATATAGTACAATTCAGATTGTTCACTTTTATGAACTGTAATATGTTCAGGTCAAAATAAGTATGTTGTTTCTTTTTATCTTACTTAAACATAATATATAACTTTTCATGTTTTGTTTTTATAAATAAATAATTTGTTTTTATTTATAAAATTGAAGTATAGACGTTTATTTGCACATAATGTTTCTATGCATAGAAAATCACTTGTAAATTATATGGGACGTCAGTAAGATTTATAATAAATCTATGGCAAATAAACTGTTTTATACACTGGTAATAATAAAATTTTTGGTCACACTTTATTTCGATGGTCCGTTTGTTGAATTTAAGTTACATTGCATCTACATGTCAATTAATTCTCATTAGATTATAAATAGACTGTTAGGTTGGGGTTAGAGTTGGGGTTAGTGTAAGTTGACATGTACTTGCAAAGTCTCTTATAGTCAGTTAAATGTCTGTTGAAGGACTGTTAAATGTCAGTATCAACAGATATTAAGCAGACAGTCTACTAATACTCAAATGGACCATCAAAATAAAGTGTTACCAAATTTTTAATAATTTTTACAACAATCATGTGACACTCAAAACTGGTGAAATGAGGCTGATTCAGCTTTAATCCCACAGGATAAATCTTTTTTGTAATTATTGTATGTTTAATCAAATAATTAATATATCAATTAAAAACATTAAACAAAGGGTTATTTTCATGTCCATCCACATTCAGAATAGTTGATGTCCACTAAATTATTAAGCAAATTATATTTATATATATATATATATATATATATATATATATATATATATATATATATATATATATATATATATATATATATATATATATATGTATATATATATATATATATATACACTCAAAAAAATGTTTTTTTTTTTTTTGTGCTCGTTCAAATTACTCATTTAAAATGAGCTGAAACAACACAATTCCTCAGATTTTATTGGGACAACTTAATTTTTTTTTTGTTCAATCCACATAAATTTGATAAAAGTGTTAAGTTAATTTGTGTTGGGACAACATGAAAGAATTGTGTGGAACCCTGCATTTTTTACAGTGTATATATAGATATTCATTCATTTATTTTACTTTGGCTTAGTCTCTATTTTAGAGGTCGCCACAGTAGAATGAACCGCCAACTATTCCGGCATGGGAAATACCTATACACACTCATTCACATACACTCATACACTACGGCCAATTTAGTTAATCAAATTCAACTATTGTGCATGTCTTTGAACTGTGGGGGAAACTGGAGGAAACCCAATCGAACACGGGGAGAACAGGTAACCTACACACAGAACTGCCAACTGGCCCAGCCAGTATTTGAACCAGCATTTCAAACTTGACATGACTAAATAAAACAGTAATGAAAGCAATATTGTAAAAAATGAAATTGAACAAAAATATTTTAAAAATAATAAAAAAAAATCTGTGTAATTAGTTACTAAATAATAATTAGTTCAAGGTATATATATTCATTCATTCATTTTCTTGTCAGCTTTGTCCCTTGCGGGGTCGCCACAGTGGAATGAACCACCAACTTATCCAGCACGATTTTACGCAGCGGATGCCCTTCCAGCCGCAACCCATCTCTGGGAACTTCCACACACACACATTCACACACTACGGACAATTTAGCTTACCCAATTCACCTGTACAGCATGTCTTTGGACTGTGGGGGAAACCGGAGCACCCGGAGGAAACCCACGCGAACGCAGGGAGAACATGCTAACTCCACACAGAAACGCCAACTGACCCAGCCCAGCCGAGGTTCGAACCTGCGACCCAGCGACGTTCTTGCTGTGAGGCAACAGCACTACCTACTGCGCCACTGCTTTGCCCAGGTGTGTGTGTGTGTGTGTGTGTGTGTGTGTGTGTGTATATATATATAGTTGAAGTCAGAATTATTAGCCCCCCTGTTTTTTTTTTCCCCGTTTTCTGTTTAACGGAAAGAAGATTTTTTTCAACACATTTCTAAACATAAAAGTTTTAATAACTCATTTCTAATAACAGTTTTGTTTTATCTTTGCCATGATGACAGTAAATAATATTTTACTAGTTATTTTTTAAGACACTACTATACAGCTTAAAGTGACATTTAAAGGCTTAACTAGGTTAATTAGGTGAACTACGCAGGCTAGGGTAATTAGGCAAGTCATTGTATAATGATGGTTTGTTCTGTAGACTATCAGAAAAAAAATTGCCTAAAGGGGCTAATAATTTTATCCTTAAAATAGTGTTTAAAAATTTAAAACGGCTTTTATTCTAGTCGAAATAAAACAAATAAAATATTATCAGACATACTGTGAAAATTTCCTTGCTCTGTTAAACATATAATTTGGGAAATATTTAAAAAAAGAGAAAAAAATTGAAAGGGGGGCTAACAATTCTGACTTCAACTGTATACACACACACACACACACACATATATATATATATAATTATTTTTTTTCTCTTAGAAACATCACAGATCCTAAATATTGTAGCATAAAAAGTATCATTTGATGCAACAAGCTTTTAACTCCAGACTCCTGCCTGCTTTACTCCTTCGTAACCTTTGATCAGCGCAGGACGACCCTGGAATTGACCCAACGTGTTGAAATGAATCCTCCAATCTCTCTGCTGCCGCTCCTTTCAGGCTCTGTGAAGTTCACCGCAGCAGCCGTCATCTATTCTTATCCAAAAGAGCGCTGACTCCATCATGGGAGACTCCAGCAGGGCATGACTGTCCAGGACGCCACTTTTGCTTTCGTCTCTGAAAAATATTGCACTCTTGGGTCAGCTTTGGGTAAGAGCTGTAAATAAGGGTCATGTTTTCCACGGCTGGTGGGTACCAGTCAGCACTTGTTTTCTTTCATGAGCGACAAGCAGAAAATAAGGAGAGAGGTCACTGTTGCGCACAACTCTCTTTGCGAGAAAGACGCGGGGCCAAAGATTGCTCTCTCAGCAACCACACACTTAATAAAGGGCCATGTCAACAGAAATATGGTGGCCCTCTATTCTCGACACAGAACAACCTTTGTCTTCTTAAATATTATTTAACTTCGCCTCAGGCTTCTAAGGGGGAACAAACATGCGAAACCAAAATAAAGGTTGACCTCTAATATAATCCCAACTGTCACAGCTCTTTGACTGTCGTTTTTCTTTTTTTTTGTGAAGCCACAAGCTTTCGTCTCTCTTCTCAGTGAATCTGACCACAATTGGCCTCCGTGAAACGCACAGAGAGCGTTTTGTGATTCCCTCGCTGTCTTTATGGCCGGTCGCATATGCGTAGCGGAGTACTGTTTTTATAGGATTACATACGACAACTATTCTGAGAAACATCTGAGACGTTAAGTGTTCAAGATCTGTGGAGAGCCAATAATGGAAAAAGAAATGGACAGAATTCTATATATGCACTACATTTCAAAAGCTTGAGGTTGGTAGGCTTATTAATGTTTTGAAAGACGTCTCTTATGGGCTGCATTTATTTGATCACAAATACTGGACAGTATTGTGAAATATTATTTAAATAAACTTTAATTTACATTTTTTTTGTTTACCACTTCCAAATGATAAAAAATTACAGTACAGAAAAGATTACAGCAGCTCAAAGGACATTACTAGTCTCTCACAGCACATTACTAGTTTCTAGTAGACAGCATTAATCTCTCACATGACATCACTAGTCTCTTACCGACATCTCTAGTCTTTCACAGGACATCACTAGTCTTTCACAGGACATCACTAGTCTTTCACAGGACATCACTAGTCTCTTACAGACATCACTAGTCTTTCACAGGACATCACTAGTCTCTCACAGATATCACTAGTCTTTCAAAGGACATCACTAATCTCTTACAAACATCACTAGTCTTTCAGAGGACATCACTAGTCTTTCTCAGGACATCACTAGTCTCTTACAGACATCCCTAGTCTTTTACAATACATCACCAGTCTTTCACAAGACATCACTAGTCTCTTACAGACATCCCTAGTCTTTCAAAGGACATCACTAGTCTCTTACAAACATCACTTGTCTTTCAGAGGACATCACTAGTCTTTCTCAGGACATCACTAGTCTCTTACAGACATCACTAGTCTTTCACAGGACATCACTAGTCTCTTACATACATCACTAGTCTCTTACAGAGATCACTAGTCTTTCTCATGACATTACTAGTCTTTCAGAGGAAATCACTAGTCTTTCTTAGGACATCACTAGTCTTTTACAGGACATCACTAGTCTTTTACAGACATCACTAGTCTCTTACAGACATCACTAGTCTTTTACAGACATCACTAGTCTTTCAAAAGATATCACTAGTCTTTCACAAGACATCACTAGTCTCTTACAGATATCACTAGTCTTTCAAAGGACATCACTAGTCTCTTACAGACATCACTAGTCTTTCAGAGGACATCACTAGTCTTTCTCAGGACATCACTAGTCTTTCACAATACATCACTAGTCTTTCAAAGGACATCACTAGTCTTTCACAAGACATCACTAGTCTCTTACAGACATCACTAGTCTTTCAGAGGACATCACTAATCTTTCTCAGGACATCACTAGTCTTTCACAATACATCACTAGTCTTTCACAGGAAATCACTAGTCTTTCTCAGGACATCACTAGTCTTTCACAATACATCACTAGTCTTTCACAGGACATCACTAGTCTTTCTCAGGACATCACTAGTCTTTCACAATACATCACTAGTCTCTTACAGACATCACTAGTCTTTCAGAGGACATCACTAATCTTTCTCAGGACATCACTAGTCTTTCACAATACATCACTAGTCTTTCACAGGACATCACTAGTCTTTCTCAGGACATCACTAGTCTTTCACAATACATCACTAGTCTTTCAAAGGACATCACTAGTCTTTCACAAGACATCACTAGTCTCTTACATACATCACTAGTCTTTCAGAGGACATCACTAATCTTTCTCAGGACATCACTAGTCTTTCACAATACATCACTATTCTTTCTCAGGACATCACTAGTCTTTCACAGGACATCACTAGTATCTTACAGACATCACGATTAAAATACATAAAATCATCATTTCGGAGTATTTGTACAAGTCGGGATTCGAACACAAAAGTCATTTGAAGCACAGTAACAACGTGCACACGCACAGTCCACTAGGCCATTTTGTGACCCTGTCAGTCAAATGCAGATTCGCCAGGTCTCGAAACGCTTCTGAACTGATCGTTGCTTTGAACCGCTTTAGTCATGTAACCAGGTGTTTCGAAACACTTTAGTCATGTGACCTGGGTGTTTCGGATCATGCTTCGGTGCAGTGTTTCGAAACACTTGCGGGATCTCGACACTGTGTCAAAACGTCAGTTTCACGTCAGCCATCCCTACTGAACAATATTTTGCTGAATGAAAGTAAAATTGCAGAACTGCAGTTAAAGTCAAAAAATTAAATATGAAACAACCGAAATTACATAAAACTCTGTAGGAAAGGCTGGATAGCGTGGTGATGCAATGACATTAATCCTTTTATACTGAAACTTTCCATCTAAAAGTCCTTCCCTTAGTCTTGTCTATATTTCTTTGCACGTTGAACACACGTCAGCCACAACAAGAAATAGAAAAAACCACGTTAATGAGTTATTTTATTTTACCGTGTTAAATATTTCAAATTAATCGCATGCGTTAACATGCAAATTTTGACAGCACTAATAATAACATAAATGTTTTTCCAAGCGATGCACATATATCTATAGATGTGTTAGTATGTGATATCATATACCTCACTCCTTTATTGTGAATCACAGGGTCCAGACTGAAGTTCTCTGATGACCCTGTGTATGTTTTTGACAAAACAAACATAGGGATTTTCCCCCTGGGCATCTGAAGAGAGGGTCTGTGTGAGGGGCGACGGGCAGCTGGAGGGGGGTCAAGAGGCTTTTGCCATCAATGGGAAAGTACTGATTAATTTTGAAGAATTTCTGTGAGAAAAAACGCCCCGCGCACAGTTCACTAATTACAGCCCTGCACAACGCACAACAAAGGGCCATCTCATATCGCAAGACAATGAGGAGCCCGACGGAGCGAGGGAAACAGAGAAACTAATGAGATGAATCACCTGTCAGCACAAGAGGATTCGGGCCCCTGGTGGCCCCCGGGAGGAAGGACATGCATGAGGGCCCAAACGCTGCTCCTCATCAGGCCAGATCGTCCCCCCGTCCCATCATGACAGATAGAATAAAGCTCAGAAGATGCACTTCTGACAACAACCTCACTCGGGTTTATTTCATATGCGTATTGAGACACAAGATCATATAGTAGCTTAACCTGTCACAAGCAATCTCTACGGAGGTACACCAAAAACTGTCAGCTTTTTAGAGAAAACAGGAATAATCAAAAATCAACCATGATGTTTAGTGTGAAACAAGTTCACTTTGTAAGGTACATATAGTTCCACAGAATGCCAGTTTGCAAAATAATGCGAACCCATCAGCCAAAATGATAACTGTTTTAGGGTTTCCACAATTGTGGCAATAGTAAATGCAGTAATTTAATGCTGTTGGATGTAATCATTGGTTACCCCAATAATAGCTTATAAGTAATTATAGCTTTACCATTGTGATGTGCGTAGAGGTTTCTCTACACCAGAGATGGCCCATTGTAACCTTTGATTTGGAGAATGATGGAGAGGGTTGGGTCGAATGCCTTTAATAGAGATCGTCATTTCTAATTTGACGTAACCTTTTTTGAGTGTTTGTTTTGTTGCTGAGCTACAAAAATAGCAAACTGAAATTGAATGTTTCAATTAAATGTAAATTAATCTAAGTTTTTAAAATGTAAATACTGTGGCTCGATACTGTTGATTATGCAGGAGACATGGGCGACCAAATCAATGTTTTTGTTTTTACTTTAATTTCATTAAACTGTACTGTAAGTTCATTAAAAAATGAAAAAATATATACTCATTTTCTTTTCGGCTTAGTCCCTTTATTAATATGTGGTAGCCACAGCGGAATGAACTGGCAAATTATCCAGCATATGTTTTATGCAGCGGATGCCCTTCCAGCCACAACTGATACACTACGGACAATTTAGCCTACCCAATTCACCTGTACTGCATGTCTTTGGACTTGTGGGGGAAACCGGAGCACCCGGAGGAAACCCACGTGAACACAGGGAGAACATGCAAACTCCACACAGAAATGCCAACTGACCCAGCCAAGGCTCAAACCAGTGACCTTCTTGCTGTGAGGCGATCGTGCTAACCACTGCGCCACCGCATTTCTGGAATATATCCATTTCATGCATGTGCAGTGAGGACACAAACACTGATTTCTCAATCAATTCATAGCTTTGATTCAGTTGTGTGATTCGCTCATGAAGGCTGACCAAAATTTTTGACAGGAAATGTAGGTATGATCGAATATGTGAGAAAGTCATCTGACCAAAGACTGCATATTTACATGTTAAAATCCTATGTTTTAAATTTGCAATTAATCTAGATTAATCAGAGACCATGATCGTGATTAACTCTGTAACATTTTCAAATTGATCAACAGCCCTAATATTTATACTATATAATATATACTATAGTCAGGGCTTGACATCAACTTTTTTGATCACCAGCCAGTGTGGCTAGTAGTTTTCCAACATTACTAGCCACTCGCCATTTTCACTAGCCACAATTTTGTTGTTGGGAAAATATATTTTATATGCATAAATATGACTTTGACATGCTAAAATTACTTGATTTAGATTTTGTGGAATGTTCCCATGCCTTCTAATTCATTTTCCTTTTTGGACATGTTGTGTATGAGCTTGCTCAGTGAGCATGAGCACATGGGTCATGGTTTCATAATGTTGTATTACAATTAGTTTTTATTTCACACGATTTTTCAGAGCTCAAAGGATTTATCAAATTTACCACACTAAAAATAAATAAATAAATATTTCTTAGCCACAAATTTTAATTAATGTGTCAAAACAAGCTAAATATAGCTGTATACTATACATTTTATTTAACAAAAGATTTCTTAAAAAAAAACTGTTAACATCAGTTAACTACACATAAATGGGAAGTTAATATCCTATATCCTATATATACGCGCACGTGTTTTAAACTGTCGCGCGCATCACATCAGCTGTTGACGCGAGTGATTATCCTCTAATTCGGTAATCAATTGGCTGTCGTGCTGCTTCTCGAATCTAAGATCGCATTTGCACGAATATTGGGCCATCCTTATTGTCGAACCTTGCTTTTAGGAAAACTACAATTTAAAAATGATTTTCAACCAGCCAAAGTGGCTAGTGGAGGTGTCTGTTTAACCCGCCACAGCTAAAATCTACCCGCATTTGGCGGGTTGGCGGGTGTTAATGTAGAGCCCTGATTATAGTCAAATATTGTAAAAGGAATTCTCCTTATTCCTCTCTCTTTTACTTAGACCTTATTAACATTGAGTGTGTTCATCTGTAGTCAATGACCTGAAAAGACAGCCAAATGCAGGTCATTCATTTGCAGATATTTACACATAGGCAGGCCGCGTTGTTTCTGCTTCAGTTTTGCGGGTGGCCAGACCCACATCATTTTTTCTGCCCCACTGATAATTATCAACGTCACCTCCAACCTAACATGTAATTAATCAGAAAAATGAGCCGCTGGTATCAGGTAGCAATATCATCTTGAATGACAAAACCAACTCAACACAAGGTTTTTCGCTTTTCACAATGAGCTTTTATTACAGGTTTCCCAATCACTGCGCTCTTTCTTCATTCATCATCCTAATCCTGCTTTTTAAATGCTCTCACAATGCGCTGTTTGTTTTATTAAACGAATAAAGTGCCTGGCCTGATTTTGTGAACATTGTACAGCAATAAAGCGGAATGATGCATAGATGATTATTGAAGACCAAATAACTGTTACTGAATGCAAAGATAATTCATTCATTCATTTTCTTTTCGGTTTAGTGCCTTTAATAATCTGGGGTCGCCACAGCGGAATGAACTTATCTAGCACATATTTTACGCAACGGATGCCCTTCCAGCTGCAACCCATCACTGGGAAACACTCATACACTCTCATTCACACACATACAGTACGGACAATTACACAATTCACCTGAAACGCATGACTTTGGACTGTGGGGAGCACCCAGAGAAAGAGGAGAGAACATGCAAACTCCACACAGAAATGCCAACTCACCGATCTGAGGCTCAAACCAGCGACCTTCTTGCTGTGAGGCGACAGCACTACCTACTGTGCCACCGCGTCGCCATGCAAAGATAAGATAAAATAAAATAAAATACAAATAATGTGCTGTCAGTGGTGCATATAATGTTTGTTGCATGGTCAAACACCTTACATCAATCTTATAAAGGTAAATGGTGCAATGGTGTTTTTTCTTCTTTTTTTTCTTTTGGTATCACTGAGAAACATCCCAGTTAAATTGGTGAATGGAATTTTGAATATTGTCAAATCTTGCAAATGTGCTAAGTGTCGTTCAGTCTGCACCTCTACAAATGTCTGTTAAAGATGTGCCATGTACTAACACACAGTAGGAGGCTCCTTCTAGAGTTAGTCCTCTATCCTGGGGGCATGGCTTGGCTTCCACCCCAGGGTAAGGGTACGGCAAAGTGTGGTATGCCAAGACAAGTTTATTTATAAACCAATTTCAATTATGATTGACCATGGTTGGTCCCACTTTAGCTATCACATGATATACCAATCAGATGAATCCAAACGCACATAAACAGCTGGATTTCCTTACCTTAGCCATCTTTGTCTTGAAGAATCCCCCTATCCACCCAGACTCCTTACCATCTTTCCTAGCACAATATAGGGGAGTTTCTATCTTTTAGCAAAGCATACACTCAGTGCATTACATAGCGGTATGACGCATAATGTGCCCCACACATGATTTTGGTACTCGTTTATATACACTATGAACAGCAGCTATGCTAATTATTCTCCTTATTCTGTATTTCCACCTGGGGGTACTCATCTCGAGGCCCTCAGACTATGCAGTGCCACTGACACGATCCGAGACCAGCGACGAGATGATCCCAAGGTTTTCTGGACCAGGCCGTATCCTGAGCAGCTGCCGTGGTGGTCTTCATGGAGTGAGAGCATGAGACTGACTCCTGTGATGCTCCAAGGACAGACAAGTCTTCGCTGAGGTCCAGCTTCCTGCGCCTAGACTGCAGCTCTGCACAAGACACTTGGCCATAGGGGAAATGGTCATGCCCAACTGAGCCAGGTTTCTCTCGAGGTTTTTTAAAATCTTCGCTTTCGCCAATTGGTGAAGTTTTTTCCTCGCCGCTGTCGCCACTGGCTTGCATGGTTCGGGATCTGTAGAGCTGCGCATCGATGGATTTGCTATTCAGTGTTTGGACTCTCAGTAGTGATTATTAACCCACACTGAACTGAGCTAAACTGAACTGAACTTAATCTCTGAAAACTGAACTGACACTGTTTCAATTCACTATAATCTTCCATGTGAAGCTGCTTTGACACAATCTACATTGTATAAGCGCTATACAAATAAAGTTGAATTGAATTGAGTTCTCGAGAACTACCTGAGCTCAGACTCCCTTCTCTCCCTATGAAATGGGAGGGAGCCTCAGGCTCGAGGATCTTCTGAGTTTAGGGCTCTCTCCTGGGACAGCATGTCAAACACGCATTTACTTATCAATCATCAGCTAATTGTGAACTTTTGAAATTGCCCCGAAAGGGCACATAATAATCTCAGGATAATGTGAGAGTTAGCTGACCCAAACTCAAGGCATGATTCGTTGACCAAAAATGCCTCCAAGTCTTCCACCATCTTGATGGAAGCCAAAGTGACCAGGAGCACTGTCTTAAGTGATGGGATATTTTGCTGGTAACACTTTATTTTGATGGTCCATTTGAGTATTTGTAGACTGTCTGCTTAATATCTGCTGATACTGACGTCTAACAGTCCTTCAACAGACGTTTAACTGACTATAAGAAACTTTGCAAGTACATGTCAACTTACACTAACCCTAACCATAAACCCAACCTAACAGTCTACTTATAATCTAATGAGAATTAGTTGACATGTAGATGCAATGTAACTTAAATTCAACAAACGGACCATCAAAATAGTGTGACCATTTTGCTTGACTGATTTAACTGCAGTTTGGCACTTTCACTTTTTATTCAGGAAGATTTCCTGCATGTCCCCTGTGAAAAACAAGATACTGAAAGAGAGGAACTGCTGTAGTGTGGAGTTTTAATGGAATGTTTGATACCGCACAGCACAGTACCGCACATTTCTCGGTAACTTAGATGCACTCGGTAGGTAGCGTCAAAAAGCCGTGTGTGTATAGACTATCCTGTCACAAAATGCGGCGAAAATTCTACACAACAGTAATAGTTTGATTGCTGTGTTTACATGTTTACATTCGGAGAGCAGCATTTACAGCGAATCTTTTAGTCTATAATATTGTACTATAATATTGCAGTGATATTAACATACTGTAAACTTAGTAACTAAGTCATTTTGACTGAGGTATGTCTTTAAAAACTGAAAGAGCACTGCTGACGATATGAAGTAACTGCAATCTAAATGAAGAAACTAAGGGCACTGCTCTCACACACACTTACCAAATCTGTAGAGACAGGACAATCAAACTGGAACTGTGTCTTTTTTTAAAAGGAGATGAGCGGCAAATGCGGATTTCATCATTTTCATCAAGCTCTCGGGTAAAAAATGTTTCTTACAAATGCATTTCTGCCGCGTGTACTGTATTCCACACGCAAGTCCAGCTGTGCTCTCATAGCAGAAAAATTAAAACAAAACCATCGTTGCAGCACATTAATAAATGCAACACTGACGACCCATGTCTCCAAATTCTTGTTCTTCCACTTGTTTTGGCAACACAGCGTCTCTCTGTCGTCTGAACACTGTAACAGGTAAAGCAGTCTTCGAAGCTATCATGCATATTAATGAAGTTGCACCGCATACACAATAGAGCGCGCTGATTGGTTTGAACCAAGTCTTTCTCATGAATTAATGCCGCGCACTCAGAGACGTCACGATGTACTCGCAGGTACAGACATCCACTCTCCTTGCTGGAATACACACAAGTATCTAATCGCCGTGACGCAGCTTCAAAAATTAGTTTCAAACCGGAAGAACGAATTTGCTCAAAATAACGCAAAAAACAACCAATTTTCACTTTTTAGTGCAATATATGTGTCCTAATAGTGTTTATTGTAGCGTGGGACACAAATATGACTGTCAACAGCTCAAAACATGTGTTTTGGTGTTTCGTGACCCTTTAATATAATTGACATATATGAGAAAGAAGTCACAAGGACATTTGAGACCTTGGGGGCATAAACTACATTCTATATAGACTACATCATGTAATAAGTTATTGGCCCTGCATCATTACCAACTGTTGAATATACTATACCAGGGCTATTCAATTAGTTTGTCATGGGGGCCAGTTTCATGAAAAGCATCCCAAACGAAGGGCCGGAGAGATATGACTTGCATAATAAATGATGACACAACTGCATGTAAGAGCCAATGATGTATTTTTGCTCCTTTAGACACCCACGTTGTATTTGTCTACATTAAAATGTTAATATATTGTATTTTGAAACTATGTAATATCACTACATTGTACAATAAGTTTTTTTAACAAACATTCAAATGTTGTATTTCACAGCACAACAAAATCACTGTATTGCTTAAGTAGGCTTCTTCTACATTCAGATAAGTTCATATGTTATGTTTTGAACTGCATAACAATTATGGATGCAACAATTATAGATTTTGGTTGTACAATTATATAGTGTGAAGAATAATCAGTGTTTCACAGTTATCACGTCTAAATGTAAATTTAAGCTTTATATTAGCAGGATTTAGATCTGGACATCCCTAACTAATATTAAAAAACCTTTAAAAGGCATTTTCATTAGTAATAGTTTTTATCCTGTAGGTTTTTCTGTGCTTATAGGACTACACAATTTATTTATGTTTGTGTTTATAGAGAGGAACGGGAGAAAATAATATAATAATACTAATTGTTATGAAGGTCGGCGCCAATATTTAGATTAACTGTTGTTATCATCTGCGTTCATACATACATAATCATTTTAATAATAGTTCGTCTAACATGTCTTTTGTTTACATTGCTCTGAAAGCTAAGCACAACTCTCACCGCTACAGCATGAGATGTTTTCTACTGCGTGCGCCCAGACAGCCGCGAGCGCGTTGCTCCACTTGCGCCCGCATATTGGCTTATATATTCTTACGACATAACAAACTTGCGCGCGGGAAAGACGTGATATGGGAACGGCCCGTGGCTATAGTTATTACAGTGTGCGTGCGTATTAGCTTCGGTGGACAAGCTCGGAACTTTAAACTAGCGCACAGTTGGCAACTTGGCGTAACTTTGTTCAGCAGTTTCGTTTCGTGCGGCAGAACAGAAATGCAGAAATGCGGCTTAGAAAACCCTTTACGATTAATTAACCATGACGAAATAAAGCGCAGTTAATAGTGAAATCGGTTAATCGTTCCATCCCTAATATCGATATCAGTGCATTGTACAAAAGACCTTTTCTACAAACATATTCAAATGTATTCGGCTGCTCTCGACACTGTCAGGTGACTCACGCTCTGCGCAGCTCATGCTGTATTGAACAGACGCACGTCACTTCATAACTGTAGCGGCCATTTTTTGACTGAACTAAATTTATTCTTGATGTCTTGGTCACACTATTTGGAGGGCCAGAACAAATTGCCTCGGGGGCCGGGTTCGGCCCACGGGCCGCCAATTGAATAACCCTGTACTATAGGTCTGGGACAGTCACATTAAATGTGTTTTTTAACACTTTTTTTGTAACTGTTAGCTGCTGGTTTTCTACAAAAAATTTGGTTTTAACTCTGGACACTGCAATTACGTAATGATATTGGTAAGGTGTTACTAATAAAAATAAGGATACTTTGGGATAATTTGATGGTAAAGAACAAGGAAATAAAAAAAGTTGTGTAAATTATAATTGATACTAATTCAGCAGTGCGGTTCTTTAAAAATAATTGCACACCTTAAAATGTTCATCAACCAACCAAAGTCAAGCATTCATCAGCTAAGTTAAACTAGCCCAAAAATAGTCGGACCTTTCACCTGAGAGCGAGAGCCGGCTCTGTGAGCGCTGATCCAACATGTGTTTTCATAAGCCAAGACAAGCAATCAGCCATTGTGGCTCTTCTCCAGAGCTAATGATGTCAAGTGAATCCCTCACAAAATCCTCTTTTTAACATGGAGAATGAAAGACCCCCCCGAAAGCAGAGGACAGAGGCGTGTACAGGCTGAGAATGAACCAGAAGACAAAAGCGAATCCAACGTGCCCCCAAAGACCCCTGTACATATCATATCACTCCACAAGCAGAAAAGGGCTCACTTCTTATTTACTCCAGCGCTTATTGCTGGAATATTGATTTTAATTGCTGCCCTGAATTTTCGGAGCTCGCAAGGACGAGTCAGAGGTCGTGGATGATTAATCAACGGAATGGAATGGAATGGCCCCAAACTGCAGGTCAGGGGTTGGACAATGTGAACGTTCAGCTACTTAGCTTCCTTTGCAACTTTGTGACAAAATCTGTTTGCCCAACACCAATTAGGCTGGCTTTCTGTGTGCTCCGCTGAATGGGTTTGACAGAGAGGGTCATCCTGCGACGTGACAGCTGGCCTGAGCAGGAACAGGCGGGCCTGTGTCCTCCGCCGCATAATTGGTGTCCCTTGCAACGTGCCGCTTCCCAGGGGCTCATCTCGCTGTTTCTGTGGAAGCCATAAATGAGTGGAATCAGGGCTTAATGGGGCTCCTGCGAGTTTTAAACAAACACAGCACAGCCCCCCACTGTTCTACATGCTGCACCCCACAGCAGGGAGTCTCACCACATCCCATCACTGCGACACGACTCGCCACACACTGTACAATTACATGTATAGGCACAATCTGTCTTGAATTGACACAATGCAAAATTCATTTTATATGAACACATACTGCGCATCACTGTTGTCTTTTGGCCAATAGACCATATGCACGGTTATTGTGGATTTTGATAAGCCAGCCTGTGCATTTCCAGTGACCTGGACACTTTATACTTACTGCATTTAAGATCGGCCTTGTTCGAAATCAATGATCTACACTGCCTAATTGACAGACTGAACCAAAATTACATTGTGCAGCAATACAGCTTTCAAGAGTTCACACTTAGCTGATGATCAATAAAGCGTAATTGGCATGCTGTCCCGGGAGAGAGCCCTGAGCTCGTATATCCTCGACCCCGGGGCTCCCTCCCGTTAGAAGGGCGAGAGGGAAGTTCGAGCTCAGGAAGGTCTCGAGAACTCCCCCGCTTATCGCCATGTGAAAAGTGTAAACTATAGTTGTCTTAGGCAATAATTTGGTTTGGTCGATTGGCTATGGTGTATGTTTTTGGACGGTGAGGAACCCGGGGGAAATCCACGCGAACACGGGGAGAACATGAAAACTCCGCACAGAAACGCCAACCGGCTCAATGGGAGGTTGAACTGGTGGCGTTCTTGCTGTGAGGCAACAGTGCTAGTCACTGGGCCGCCGTGTCGCCCTATAGGAAAGGGTGGAAGTAGGGGTGGAAGGAGGGGGGAACTTCGAGACGAAGATAACTGGAGTGAAATCTCTGGTTATTTATAGTGTGTCCGTAATCATCTAATAGGGCAGATTACGGAGCTGATAAGGTGCCAGCCGTGTTGATCATAAGCACCTGATCCTCTCGAAATTAGTTTATAAATAAACCACACTTAAAAACATGAACACTGTGTTTTCTAAGAATTTACAGCTAAATAATTTTACAACATGGTGGTGCATTGGGTATCGCTGTCGCCTCACAGCAAAAAGGTCGCTGATTCGAGCCCCGGCTGGGTGAGTTGGCATTTCTGTGTGGAGTTTGCATGTTCTCCCCGTGTTTGCGTGGGTTTTTTCCGGGTGCTCCGGTTTCCCCCACAGTCCAAAGACCTGTGGTATAGGTGAATTGAATAAACTGAATTGGCCATGGTGTATGTTTGTGAATTCAAGAGTGTATGGGTGTTTCCCAGAGCTGGGTTGCGGCTGGAATGGCATCCGCTGTGTAAAAACATATGCTGGATAAGTTGTCAATTTATTCCCCTGTGGTGACCCCTGATTAATAAGGGGACTAAGCTGAAAAAAAAAAATGAATGAATGAATGACTTTTCAGGTTTATTTAAGTGAAGTTTAATTGTAAACTAATTTCGAGAGGAGCACGTGCTCATGATTGACTCAGCTGGCCCACATTAGCTAATCATGATCTTCCAATCAAAGGGTCCCAAGTCACTATATATATGTCCTCATTTCCTTTCCACAACTATCTTTGTCTGGATGAACGCCCCTCCTCCCCTTCTTCCACCTTTATCCAGAATGGGCGGCACGGTGGCCCAGTGACTAGCACTGTTGCCTCACAGCAAGAATACCAATGGCGTTGGGTCCTTGCTGGGTCATCTGGTATTTCTGTGTGGAGTTTGCATATTCTCCCCGTGTCCGCGTGGGTTTCCCCCGGGTTTCCCGGTTTCCTCCCACCATCCAAATATGCTCTTTACTATAGATAAAATAAGCCTAAATCTTTTTTCTAATGTCTTACTCTCAAGAAGTTCACCTTGGCCTCAGCAGCGGGGGAGTTTGAGATCGACCTGAGCTCAATTTCCCCTCGCCATTTGAAAGGGGGCAGCCCTGGGCCCGAGGTTCCCTTCAGCTCAGGACTCTCTCCTGGAACAGCACGCCAAACAAGCTATGTGATAAATCATGAGCTAAGTGTGAACTCTTGAAATGGCAATTTTCTGATTATAAAATGTTTCACACTATTTACTTATGGAACCTTATGGAAACAGAGATTCCACCTAAAGTTTCATATTAAAAGTCCTGCACCTCAAACTACTTTAACTTTTTAGAAATGGAAGGGAAAACTTTTCCATTTTTGTCTACATCATTGACATGTTAATGTATACACAACAATGCTAATTATTTTCTTTCTTCTCTATTTCCACCTGGGGATACTCATCCAGAGACCTCTACAGTTTGTGCAGCGCCATTGATGTGATCCAAGAACAGATGATGCCAACCACAGAGCATATCTAGAGATATCCATAATCCCGGAGGAGGCCGTATCCAAAGCAGATGAGACCGATTCCTGAAAGACCCCAGTGACAGATGAGTCTTCGAATTGATCTCGTGGGCCAGCCTGAACACCCGCTGTGACTTTAGTCACACCTGCAGGTTCTCCACGATGGACGTCCAGCATTCTCCAGCCTCCAGTGCTTAGACTGCAGCCCTGCACAAGAAGTTTGGCCAGAGGAGAAATGGTCGTGCCCAACTGAGCCTGGCTTTCGTCAATAAGTGAAGGATTGTTCCTCGCCATGCCACTGGCTTGCTTGGTTGGGATTTGTGGAGCTGCCTTTAAATCAACACAGGTCTACATACCTAAAACATACTACACACACACATGACATCACTGTCTTAAAGTGTCCCATATTGGGTGTTTACTGTCAAACCCGTTTTAAAGATTATGCATTTTCAGCCTTCAAATTGCCATTATTAGCTAGACAAATAGCCAAAACTAAAACATTTATTCATTCATTTTCTTTTTGGCTTAGTCCCTTTATTAATCAGGGGTCGCCACAGCAGAAGGAACCACCAACTTATACAGCATATGTTTTAGGCAGTGGATGCCCTTCCAGCTGCAACCCATCACTAGGAAACATCCATACACATTTATTCACACACATACACTACGGACAGTTTAGCCTACCCAATTCACCTGTACCGCATGTTTTTGGACTTGTGGGGGAAACCAGGGCACCTGGAGGAAACCCATGCGAACATGGGGAGAACATGCAAACTCCACACAGAAACGCCAACTGACCCAGCCGAGGCTCGAACCAGCGACCTTCTTGCTGTGAGACCACTGTGCAGCCAAAAACTAAAACAGTTACTTGTTTTTTATTTTGCTTTTGGTTTTTTGGCTGAAACAGATTCTGACCCTCACTAATACCTTCTTATCTGGAATTTGTTCTTAAGTAAGAACAGAATATATGAACACTCCAGATCAGCCGTGTCCTCTGAAATGCATTATACAGTAATAACAGATACACCGATTACAGCAAATTCAATCATTCAAACCATTTCATGAATTGGCAACAGTCATGAAGTGTAATGTAATGTATATTTATATAGCACATTTCAAGTGTTCACACTTAGATATCGCTTGACACTATTAGCAGGTTTGACATGCTGTCCTAGGAGAGAACCCTGAGTTCTGAGATTTTTGATATTTATTGTAGGCTTGAATCAATCTGATTGGATTATTGCTGATTACAGACTTGAGTATCATGTATGGCCATACACCCAAAGTGCTTTACAATTGGGGAGGGGGCGCACCACCACCAATGTGCAGCATCCTCTTGGATGATGTGATGGCAGCCACAGGACAACAGCGCCAGTGCATTCACCACACACCAGCTATAGGTGATAGAGCCAATTCGAGATATGGGGACGATTAGGAGGCCATGATGGGTAAGGGCCAATGGATGAAATTTGGCCACCACACCAAGGTTACAGCCTTGCTCTTTACAAGAAGTGCAATGGGATTTTTAATGACCACAGAGAGTCAGGACCTCATTTTAACATCTCATTCGAAAGACGGTGGCCACTGGCAGTATAGTGTCCCCTTCAATTTTACTGGGACATTAGGACTCACACAGACCACAGGTTGAGCACCCCCTGCTGGCCTCACTAACACCACTTCCAACAGCAACCTAGTTTTCCCATGTGGTCTCCCATCCAGGTACTGACCAGGCTCAGACTACAGACAAAACAAGACAAGTCCTCCCAAATTTAAAAAAAAAAAAAAACATAT
The DNA here is from genome assembly GCA_903798195.1 of Danio kyathit. NCBI lineage: Eukaryota > Metazoa > Chordata > Actinopteri > Cypriniformes > Danionidae > Danio > Danio kyathit. The sequence goes on along the minus strand of LR812532.1, from coordinate 7,902,193 downwards.
TGAGAGCATGTTATAGACTATTTGCCATAGTCAGATATAACAGCACTAATGCAATATGCAATGGCAACACTACAGATCACAGTAGATGTTTGTTTCTTTCTTTTTACTTCATTTATAAATTTGTTCCTTTTGTTTAGTGTCACCTTAGAGCAAGAAGATCACTGGTTCAATTCCCGACTAGGCCAGGAGGCATTTCCTTGTGGGGTTTGTATGTTCTCCTCGTGTTTGCGTGGGTTTCCTCCAGGTGCTTCAGTTTCCCCCACAGTCCAAAGACATGCGCTATAGGGGAATTAGGTAAACACAATTGGCTACAGTCAATACATGTGTGCGTGACTTCCCAAAGTCATGCAATTGAGCCCTCAATCAAGACTTCATTTCTGCTTTGGAGAACTGAGAATGTTCTTGTTCTGTTGGTGCATTAATATACTTTTTTTTAGATTTGTTTGGCGCTGATGTAGCAGAATGTTAACTTGCAACTTAAACGGAAGGCTTCGACAACAGAGACACATCACAAAGCTGGAATGCACGTGTGCATTGCTAATGTGTTTGCACAGTCAAGCATGGCTTTCGGGCTCGTCATGGACAGCAGACTACTGGACTTTGAGAGCATACTTTGATTGCCTACTTGCTTGCACACCTCTCTTTCAACACTCGACGGCTTGAATGGTGTTGTTTTGGTGCTCGAGAGTGTTTGAACAGGGTCGAGAGGTCAAGGTGAGAAAGAACCCAAACCAAATAAAAACCCCTCAGAAGTTCAAACCAACCAGTGACCCTAAACAACTCTAGCTTGAAGAAAGAACCAGAGAAATGCATCCTTTGGGGGTGCTATCTGCTTCTGCCTTTAGTAGAATGACAATAATTGTCATGTATAATGATATTCCAATTAACAAAGATAGCATTTAACAGTGAACAAAGCACATAATCAGTACCTGAGGAGATAAATGCCATAGTAGAAAATTTAGCTGTGACTTTGCAAAAAAAAAAACTGTTTCTAAAATAGAAATTTCATGCCTCACTGTTGTCGATGGGTAAAGAAACTTGTTTTAACATGAAAACAAACCCTTTTATCGCATGTAGTTAGGCCATAGTGTTAGTCTTATTTAAAGTGATTCATTACAGGTCTTTGTAATGGAAGTTCCCCAAGCCAGAAGTTCATCCCATCATTTGAAATGCAGTCATGTACAGAAGAAGGTGTATAAAATGGCTTGTAGTGCAGGTTCATATAGAATAACATACACATGTTGACCTTTGCAACACTCCGTCATGTGTTTGGTTATGCTAAATGGGATCAGGAACTCGTGTAGAGTCTCTGGGCTTTACAGACTCGCTTTAGGGAATCCATCACTGCAGGAATGAGTGCGCAGGTTGGGTTTCCTTTTAATGAAACTGATGAACAACTAATCAAAACTCAAGCAGGGCAGAAGGGGATCAAGGGGACCAAAGGGACTGGAGAAACTCAGCCAGAGATGTTTTGTGTTCTTGCAGCTGCTTTCTGTCTCCAAACCCAGAGGCCCATTGCTAAGACGGCTCCAAATCCGGGACAGTAAGATGCATTATCTTGACAAAAGGGTCAAAGTGTTAGTAATTATATTTAAGACGGTAAAGCTTAACATATGGAATAATCATCAGATAAAATACTATATATATATATACTATATAAAATAAAAAAAAATAAAAAAAATTCCTTTTGTACAAAATATACAATCTAAAAAAGTTTGCATATGTGTTGAGTATTATCAGGCTTTTATAATAGCATGTCATGTAAATTGAAGAGATCCTAATATATATATATATATATATATATATATATATATATATATATATATATATATATATATATATATATATATATATATATATATATAACTCTGTTAATGTATGTCAAACTTCAGGTTGTGGTACAGCATTTCTATAAAAAATTTTTTGAATTTGTTATAAAGGACAAAGAATAGATTTTATATTTTTCATGTTTCAAACTGAACACTTAATGAACTAAGACAACATTTTAACAACAATACCTAATGTTAACCTCATTTTTGTAAATAGAAGAATCATGTTTCATATATGACACATCAGGCTTAAATAAATAAATATATATACAGTGCTTAATTTGTGAATTGCGAGGTCCCGGAACAGATTGGGGTAACGGATCCGGCATGTTACCCGAGGTGTCATGCACAAAAGTGGAGGGAGTGGCGAAAGGGTGTGTGGCGGACGAAAGTGAGCGGGGCGGGCATGTCGCGAACGAAAGTGAAGAGGGTTGAGGAGTTGCGGAAGAAAGTGAAAGTGAACAGCGGACGGGGGAGGAGGGCAGTTTAGGAGGGGGATCGGTAAAATGTGGTGCTGGATCAGATTTCAGAGGTGCCGGATCCGGTGTGTTCTGGCACAAATTAAGCCCTGTATATATATATTTCTTCCGCAACTCACCAACCCTCTTCACTTTCGTCCGCGACATGCCGGATCCGTTACCCCAATCTGTTCCGGGACCTCGCAATTCACAAATTAAGCACTGTATATATATTTATTTATTTATTTATTTATTTATTTATTTAAGCCTGATGTGTCATATATGATACATGATTCTTCTATTTACAAAAATTAGGTTAAAATTAGGTGTTGTTGTTAAAATGTTGTCTTAGTTCATTAAGTGTTCAGTTTGAAACATGAAAAATATAAAATCTATTCTTTGTCCTTTATAACAAATTCAAAAAATTTTTTATAGAAATGCTGTACCACAACCTGAAGCTTGACATACATTAACAGAGTTATATATATATATATATATATATATATATATATATATATATATATATATATATATATATATATATATATATATATATTTATTTTTTTTTTATTTTTTTTTTATTTATATATATATATGGCAGCAGTAATGCGGTCAATGTACCAGTCCATTGTGGTAAAGAAGGAGCTGAGCCAAAAGGCCAAGCTCTCGATTTACTGCTCAATCTATGTTCCTATTCTCACCTATGGTCATGAGCTTTGGGTCATGACCGAAAGGACAAGATCTCAGATACAAGCGGCCAAAATGAGTTCCTCCGTAGGGTGGCAGGGTGCACTCTTATAAGTAGGGTAAGGTGGTCGGTCACCCGGGAGGAGTTGGGAGTAGAGCCGCTGCTCCTCCACATCGAGAGAAGTCAGTTGCAGTGGTTTGGGCATCTGTTTGGGATGCCTCTTGGATGTCTACCTAGGGAGGTGTTCAAGGAGGCCTCACGGAAGACCCAGGACATGCTGGAGGGACTATGTCTCTCGGCTGGCCTGGGAACGCCTTGGCATCCCCCCGGAGGTGCTGGAGGAAGTTTCTTGGGAGAGGGAAGTCTGGGGTTCTCTCCTGAGACTGCTGCCCCTGGAAAAATAGAAGAAAATGAACGAATGAATAAAAAAATATATACATATACAATAACCAATACGTTTTTGACCTCTGAGGTTGTTAATCCATTGTATATGCTATATCTACAAAATCAGAGGGTTGAAACTAGCAAAGCATGCCAAATATAACTTTAGCTCCACCCACTCTAACAACGCATGGAAAATGAGGGAATATAATTGGCTTCCCCATGCTACATTTTCAAATCATTGTAATATTTGTATACATACATAGGCACTCAATAATACACTACACTAAAATGCCTTTTAAAATATCATTTCGACAACATTCATTCATTCATTTTCTTTTCGGCTTAGTTCCTTTATTAATCTGGGATCGCCACAGCAGAATGAACCGCCAACTTATCCAGCACATGTTTTACGCAGCAGATGCCCTTCCAGCTGCAACCCATCACTGGGAAACATCCATACACACACATACATTATGAACAATTTTGCCTACCCAATTCACCTGTACCACATGTTTTTGGACTTGTGGGGGAAACCAGAGCACCCGGAAGAAACCCGCGAGAACACTGGGAGAACATGCAAACTCCACACAGAAACGCCAACTGACACAGCCAAGGCTCGAACCAGCAATCTTCTTGCTGTGAGGCAAACGTGCTACCCACTGCGCCACCATGCTGCCCCATTTCGACAACAGAAGACATAAAATAGTTCATATGCAAAAGTTTTTCCCTTCTTTTTTGAATATCTTTACAATTCAGCAGCTTTAGTCGTTTGCGTATCATACACCTAATAAATGACTTTTGCTGCTTGTTCAAACTACTTTAAAACAAGTTGAAACAACACAATTCTTAAGCCCTTTCAGGATAACCTAATTGTTTTATGTTCAATCCACTTAAATTTGAAAAAACAATGACGTTAACTCAATTGATTTATGTTGAGATAACATGAAGGAATTGTGTGGAAACCAGCATTTTTTTTTACAGTGTTTATAATAAAGTAAAGTATTTAATTGGCGAGAAATCCATAAACGTGTGTGATCCAGGGCTGGTCCTCGTCTCTCCTCTGCATCTGTGAGGGTTTGTAGTCCACTAATGATTGTGACTGGATTAATGATTGTCCTGCTGTGGACCCTGCCGCTTGTCTTCTGCTGCTCTGTGTCTTATCAAAGCTGAGCCTGGAATGTGCCGTCTGCTACGAAACCGGGGGGTCTCGAATCTCGATATACCCACCCTTCGCTTACGGTAAACTCCACATACCAACCAGCAGTGGAGCAGCTTACCTGAAACAGCCAACAAACGAACACATGCACTTAAAAATGAGAGTTCCAACAGTCATGCCATAAAGGAGCTATTGTGGTACTACAGTAGTCAACATTTGAAGTGCATCAAAAAAGTTTATGAAAATGGCCTAAAACTATTAAACAATCCCCATTTTCATCAATTTTGACTCAAATCCACTTCAAATGTTGACTGCTCTATTGATTTTTTTTTTGTGTGTGAACAACATTTTAAGTCTAACCCAGCAGGCACAGGATATCAACATGACCTCAGATTAATGTTGTACCCAAATGACATTAAAAATTGGATTTTGGGTGGAGATGAAAATCGGGTTGACGTCAGAACTCAACATCAAGCCGACGTCACTGTCCAACGTCAGATGTTGGATTTTGGTCACTTTCCAATGCAACCTAGAAACAACAAAATATCGACGTCTAATGATGTCAATAGTATCTCGATGCAGCCTTTATGATCCAAGCTGAGATCCCTCAGCGATGCAATGTCAAACACAATGCACTCAAATGAAGCGAGTGACCTCATTGTGAGGGGTAGGGTTAGGGGTGGGGTTAGGTGAGCCCATTAAAAAGCATTGGATGCAGCTCAGATTGCACTGCACCAGGTCTGCATCCAGACCCCTCTCAATGATGTTACAGCTTGACCTTGTGTGGACTTTGCCACAAGCAGGGCTGCGCCCAGTCAGTACCTGGATGGGAGACCACATGCGAAAGCTAGGTTGCTGCCGGAAGTGGTGTTAGTGAGGCCAGCAGGGGGCGCCCAACCTGCGGTCTGTGTGGGTCCTAATGCTAAAAAGCGCTATATAAATGTAAGGAATTATTATTATTATTATTCCTATGTTGTCTATCAGACGTTGGATTTTGGTTGTCATACCTGATGAATAATTGTCAGTATTTGAAGTCAATATGACGTTATTTTAAAGATGTTGGCTCGACGTTAAATTTTGGCCACTTTCCAACACAACCTAAAATCAACCTAATACCAAAGTCATTTGACATCGTTATTGGACTTCAAAATAATGTCTTTAGATGCTGGCTAGACATTGGATTTTGGTCACCTGACATCACGACCTAAATCTTACCTAATATTAACATCTTATGATGCTGTGTGCCTGCTGGGAAGTAGCTTTTTCTCTACAAACACCAGAGGTGGGTAGAGTATCCTAAATCTATACTCAAGCAAAAGTAGAAGTACTTGAGAAAATGTTTACTCATGTAACAATCTTAAAATGTTATATTTTTAATTGGTAATAGTGTAAATGAATACTATGTGAATAATCAATTCTTCTTTTTAACAGCAGTTCCTTTAAAAACATACTTTATTCTTACATATTTTATTTACTGCAATGCAATATTTCCTCAAGATATTTGCAAAAAAAGTCATATTAATCATATTTACTACCAGTTGACAGTAACGGAGGAACGCCACCAAATGTAGTGAAGTAAGAGTAAAGTATTATCATTCATTCATTTTCTTTTCGGCTTGGTCCCTTTTATTAATCCGGGGTCGCCACAGCGGTATGAACCGCCAACTTATCCAGCACATGTTTTTACGCAGCGGATGCCCTTTCAGCTGCAGCCGATCTTTGGGAAACATCCATACACACTCATTCACACTCATACACTACGGACAATTTTAGCCTACCCAATTCACCTGTACCGCATGTCTTTAGACTGTGAAGGAAACCAGAGCACCCAGAGGAAACCCACGCGAATGCGGCGAGAACTCCACACAGACCCAGCCGAGGCTCGAACCAGCGACCTTCTTGCTGTGAGGCGACAGCACTACCTACTGCGCCACCGTGTCGCCCTTTATGATAAACGATACTAGCAGCAGAGCTGTGACACAGGGAAGTGTATTAGCTGTCAGATGAAGGAATTCAATAAGTTTACAGCACCTGGTATTCCCAGGCAGTCTCCAATCCAAGTACTAACCAGACCCAACCCTGCTTTACTTCCGAGATCAGACAAGATTGGGTATACACAGGGTGGTATGGCCATAAGCGTAAAGTATTTTAAACTTTTTAAACTCTAAAATACACATCTTTAAATGTACTCAAAAAGTAGTTACCCAACATATTTACTCAAGTAAATGTAATGAAGTAAATGATCAGATTATCAACTCCTTTAGAATTAGACTAAATATTCACATTGAGCTCGTTAAATGGACAGCGATGTTTGCGTGAAGAATTTTCAATCTGATCAAGCCATAAGTCCATAGTTGATCATTTATTTCTAAATTGCATTGGAGGTTGTTTTTCCATTAAATGTGACTTTGTTAGTTTTGTTATTACAAATAAATGCTGTTGTTTCTTTTTTACTTTCTATTCTATGAAGATTCCAGAAAAAAGTATTATTGTTTTTAATCTATTTTTAACTGTGCTGTTTGACATTGGAATCATAAAAGTATGGCTAGAATCATGGTATTTCACATATTATTATTATTATTATTATTATTATTATTTTACCTCAACCGCTAACAAGAATTGTGCAGTACTGAAGCCACAAGTTCAAAACTCTTCACACAATCAGCCAAACAGAAGTCTATGAAGAGCAAACTATGAATAAATGTACAGTGCAATAAAATGCATGCAATAAAAACATTTTTAAAAACAAAACAAAAAACAAAACAAAAAAAAAAATACATTTTCAACACTTTTTGCATGCAAACAAAATCATTTCAAAACTGTTGGATGAGCTATTTGAGTGCATAGCTGATGTTTCATCTCTAAATTGCATTGGATAAGCATCTGAGGTTGCTTTTGAATTAAATGTGACTTTATTTTTTGCTTGTTTTTAGGACAAAGACCTTTCAAACATTAGGCAAATGCAGCACGATAGCGACCCCGTTCCCATTAAATGTGCCCTAGTTTAGCACGTTTCCTCCTCAGTCGTTGGATGGGAACAAAGTGGCTTTGCATCTGCCCTTTAAAACTGTTGGTCTTTAACTAGGAACAGTTAATGATGTTGTAATGGAATGTATATTCAGTTGACAGTTTTTAGCCACTAATCTTTAGCCATCTGAAATAATATCAGGCTTTTTAAAGGGCTATTTCACATATCGAAATTCAGCAAATTTTATATATATATACAGTTGAAGTCAGAATTATTAGCCCCCCTAAATTATTCGCCTCCCTGTTTATTTTTTTCCCCAATTTGTGTATAACGGAGAGAAGATTTTTTCAACACATTTCTAAGCATAATAGTTTTAGTAACTCATTTCTGATAACTGATTTATTTTATCTTTGCCATGATGACAGTAAATAATATTTTACTAGATATTTTTCAAGACACTTCTATACAGCTTAAAGTGACATTTAAAGGCTTAACTAGGTTAATTAGGTTAACTAGGCAGGTTAGGGTAATTAGGCAAGTTATTGTATAACGATGGTTTGTTCTGTAGACTATTGAAAAAAAATATAGCTTAAAAGGGCTAATATTTTTTTTTTCCTAAAATTGTTTTTAAAAAATTAAAAACTGCTTTTATTCTAGCCGAAATAAAACAAATAAGACTTTATCCAGAAGAAAAAATATTATCAGACATACTGTGAAAATTTATTTGCTCTGTTCAACATAATTTGGGAAATATTTAAAAAGAAAAAAAGAATTAAAGGGGGGCTAGTAATTGTGACTTCAACTATATATATATATATATATATATATATATATATATATATATATATATATATATATATATATATATATATATATATATATATATATATATATATTGTTTAGAAATGTGTTAAAAAAGATTTCTCTCCGTTAAACAGAAATTGGGGAAAAAAATAAACAGGGGGGCTTAAATCAGGGGGTGGAATAATTCTGATTGCAACTGTATATATATATATATATATATATATATATATATATATATATATATATATAGTTTTTTTCGTTTCAATTTTAGTTTCTATTCATCGAAATGTATTTTTTTTTATTTATACCATATTTTCGATACCATACCGTATCATGTTTTTTATCACTATTTTTTATTGTTATTTTTATGTTTCAGCACTTTTTTTTTCCTTTCCTGCTCTTGTGTTAGATGAAAGTCACTAAACTGTACTTGTTAACGAAGACAAACATGGCAGACAAAAATTTACATTTCAAGAATATTTTGGATAAAATTGACCACTTCAAAGATGTGTTAGACTTCATTCATTAATTTTTCTTCGGCTTAGTCTCTGATTTATCAGAGCGGAATGAACTGCCGACTATTCCAGCATATGTTTTATACAACGGATGCCCTTCCAGCCGCAACCCAGTACTGGAAAACTATGTTAGACTTCTTTCTTAGAATTTAGTTTCAAAATCTGAGGTATATTATCCATTATTGCTATTAAATACATGAAAAAATTTAATTCAAGCTCAAAATATTTTGTTATTACGATTGTTTTTCCAATCATTACAGTTCGGGAAAATTTAGCTTTTTAGTCAGTGAATGTCAGGGGACAATCAGGGAATTGGGCATTTGGCTAAGAGTGGGAACTAAAATAATATGATTTTTATCTAATTTGATTTGAAAGCTCTTGGTTATGTGACGTGTGATGAATGGCCAGGAAGCAACATGCAGTCTGACATGTTTCTTGTCTATAAAACAAAATGGTATAACCTGTCACAGTGACAGGCAAAAACATTGTGTATCTTAAACCTGGCATTAAAAGAAAAAAAAGGCAGTCATTTGAAAATTTCCATCTAGTTTTGAGAATGATAAGTAAGTGATTAAGCTTTGTTGGTGAAGCTAAATAATATAAATTGCTGCCTAGACCAGCCCTATATACTGTAAAGTTCAACGGCATTAACCCATACATCATAATATTGCTAAATTAAAAATGTGAAACGAGGATAAACGTCCTCAACTTATTTTTTTCATGGGATAGTTCACCCAAAGAAATGAAATTTGGTCATCTGATGGATCACTGTTTATTCGGTTAAACGTGGGCTTTTGTTTGCTGATACACGCTGAACGTTATCATGTCAGGGAAAACAGGTGATCGTTATCTAGCAGTAACTCTTTTTATAGGTCTGAAATAATAATTAGAAAGACAGGCTATGTCCAGATTAATCTCCTGTAACGTTATTTGAACTTGAATTAAAGGACGTCTCGGACATTTTGAGTTTCGGCATGTTATCAAGTTAATCTACTGAATTTGTGGTGCAGTGGGAATCGCTCTTGCCTCATAGCAAGAAGGTACGCTAGTTCAAGCCTCGGCGGGGTCAGTTGGCATTTCTGTGTGGAGTTTGCATGTTCTCCCCGTGTCCCCGTGGGTTTCCTCCGGGTGCTCCCGTATCTTCTACAAGCTCTAGGTGAATTGGGTAAGCTAAATTGTCCGTAGTGTATGTGTGTGAATGGAAGTGTATGGGTGTTTCCCAGTGATGGGTTGCAGCTGGAAGGGCATCCGCTGCATAAAACATATGCTGGATAAGTTGGCAGTTCATTCCGCTGTGGCGACCCCAGATTAATAAAGGGACTAAGCTGAAAAGAAAATGAATGAATGAATGAAAACAGAAGCAAAGAAAAAATTATAAATATTATACAAGCGATGTTGCAGCAGTTGATAGACGTCGATTGATGTATTAATACTGCAAAGTTTATTGTACAAACTGATAAGGACTATTTTATATAATGCTGGGATGTAAATATCCTGTTGATATTTAGAATTATTGCTTTATTTTTTGTTAAAATAAACGCACGATTTTTCCCGCATGGCAAATAGCTGTCGATGGTGTGTATATTTTGGGTCCTGTTGATTGTTAATTAAAAATAAAAACCTTTAAAAAAATTAACTTAGTCTAATTTAGGCTTGAGATGGTAGAAAGATTGTTTGTTTTGCAGTCCAATATATGTATATATATATATATATATATTTTTTTTTTATTAAATTATTAAAAACAGCTTACATCACACAGTTTTTATTAATCATATATTATTATGTGTTTTTAAATGTAAGTGCTTATATTTATTTAGCGAGCCTTTGTTATAGAGCAGATACGGGTGGTCAAATGAGAAGTTCGGGGGGTGTGGTTGATTTGACATACAAGCATTTGATTGGAAGTTTGATTCCGCGGCTCCACCTCTGGCTTCATCAGGTAGTTCTTCTGTGCATGCCCAAGCTCCAATTTCAGCAGTTTTTTGCGAAAGTTTGTGCCCTTCATGAGGCGTTTTGCATTCAAAGCGCTCAGTGGGAAAAGGCGCTGTCACGCTATATCCATATTTTTTACAGTCATTGGGCTGATCACACCGGTGTGATCAAATGCGTGAAAGGGTTAAACACAAATGAAAACATTTTGAAAAATGCTAAAAACCTATAAACATTGACTTCCATAGTATGCAAAACAAATTCTAAATATATTTCTAAATATCTTCTTAATATGGTTGCAGTTTTTATAGTTCAGCTTTCTTTGGAATATCTTTTTTGTGTTCAACAGAAGAAACTCATAGTTTGAAACCCCTTAAGGGTGAATTAATACTAAGTACATTTTCATTTTTGGGTGAACTATCCCTTTAATTAGCAGATAATCTGACTTAGTATGATTTGAACACTGTCATTCTGGGTAGCAAGCAGAAATATCATATACAAACTTTTCCCTTTATTGTTTCTTTTTTTTTTCTCCACAATTCCCTAAATGATGTCCAGAGGAGGAACTTGAGCTTGAGTGGAGTCTCAGGACGGAGTTCTTCCTCTGCAGACAGACCCTCATCCTTTAGATTATACGAACATGTAAACTTGTGAACTCTTGTTTGTCTTCGCCCTGGAGGCCTGAAAACTCTCATCCGTCTCCCACCAGCCTGCTTTACCTTTAACCAACATCACACAGCAACCTGGGAGGGAAAGAAGCAGGATTAACCATGAATGATCACTAACACAACAACCAACATCAGCAGGCTGACAGAGGAACTTCACAGAGAACACACACACACACACACACACACACACACACACACACGCACCCTGATTGACAGTTCACTACAGGAGGGAAATTCCCACACCCTGCGCAATTTGTAGAAGAGCCAGCATGAGCACACAAACACACAATCACATACACACACACATGAATGCATTAAAACAGAAAGACTAACCCACACTAAGGGGAATTCACTAAGAATGAATTGTGCTTCTTCATAGTATTTATTTGCATACACAATCTGTATTGTTGTAGAATTCAATTAATTGAAGTTATTATGCAAATGAGTCATAATTCCTGTACAGCATTTATGAGTGTGTGTGTGTGTGTGTATATATATATATATATATACACACACACACACACACACACACACACATTATATATATTCATTCATTCATTCATTCATTTTCTTGTCGGCTTTGTCCCTTGCGGGGTTGCCACAGCGGAATGAACCACCAACTTATCCAGCACGATTTTACGCAGCGAATGCCATTCCAGCCGCAACCCATCTCTGGGAACATCCACACACTCATTCACACTCATACACTACGGACAATTTAGCTTACCCAATTCACCTGTACTGCATGTCTTTGGACTGTGGGGGAAACCGGAGCACCCGGAGGAAACCCACGCGAACGCAGGGAGAACATGCAAACTCCACACAGAAACGCCAACTGACCCAGCCTAGCCGAGGTTCGAACCTGCGACGTTCTTGCTGTGAGGCAACAGCACTACCTACTGCGCCACTGCATTGCCTATATATATATATATAGTCAGAATTATTAGCCCCCCTCCTTTGAATTTTTTTTTCTTTTTTAAATATTTCCCAAATGATGTTTAACAAAGCAAGGAATTTTTGACAGTATGTCTGATAATATTTTTTCTTCTGGAGAAAGTCTGACTTTCGTTTTATTTAGGCTAGAATAAAAGCAGTTTTTAATTTTTATAAAAAACATTTTAAGGTCAAAATTAGAAGCCCCTTTGAGCTATATAATTTTTCGGTAGTCTACAGAACAAACCATCTTTATACAATAACTTGTCTAATTACCCTAACCTGCCTAGTTAACCTAATTAACCTAGTTAAGTCTTTAAATGTCACTTTAAGCTGTATAGAAGTGTCTTGAAAAATATCTAGTAAAATATTATTTACTGTCATCATGGCAAAGATAAAATAAATCAGTTATTAGAAATGAGTTATTAAAACTATTATGTTTAGAAATGTGTTGAAAAAATCTTCTCTCCGTTAAACAGAAATTGGGGAAAAAAATAAACAGGGGGTAATAATTCAGGGGTGCTAATAATTCTGACTTCAACTGTATGTATACACACTACCTGACAAAAGTCTTGTCTAAGATTTAGGAACAACATATAATAACTTGATTTCTAGTTGATCATTTGGTATCAGAAGTGGCTTATATGAAAGGCAAAGGCCTCTAGATTACACTTCTTTTACCAAAATGAAATATGATCATGCCTTGATTTTTAATGATTTCATTAGGACACTAAGGTCTGACTTTGCTTAGACAAAAGTCTTGTCACTTAACAGAAATAATGTACAGTATAAAATATAAAGTCATGGTGCAGTGGAAAAAGAATTATTATTATGTATGACTCCCATGAGCTTCCACACATCTCTACAATGACTCAAGTAACTTAAAGTCATATGATAAAGATATGTGAAATGGCAAAGAAAGAGTTCTTGCAGGACTCCCAGAGTTCATCAAGATTCTTTGGATCCATCTTTAGTGCCTCCTCCTTCATCTTACCCCAGACATGCTCAATAATGTTTATGTCTAGTGACTAGACTGGCCAATCCTGGAGCACCTTGACCTTCTTTGCTTTCAGGAACTTTGATGTGGAGGCTGAAGTATTAGAAGGAGCGCTATCCTGCTGAAGAATTTGCCCTCTCCTCTGGTTTGTAATGTAATGGGCAGCACAAATGTCTTGATACCTCAGGCTGTTGATGTTGCCATCCATTCTGCAGATTTCTCACACGCCCCACTGAATGTAACCCCAAACCCCGATTTTTCCTTCACCAAAATGATTGGGATGCAGTTCAACAGATGATTCATCGGAAAAATCTACCTCCTGCCACTTTTTCAAATTATAAACTAGAAGTAGACTTAATATTTGTTGCTCCTACAATTGGGATCGACGGCAAGACTTGTCAGGTAGTGTGTGTGTGTATATATATATATATATATATATGCCCGCTGGCATAATTAATAGAAATATTTGTATGAAATATGAAAGCATTGTTATTTCATGATACATTGTGAATAAACTTAATTTATATAGTAAAAAATGCCATAACTCTAGGTGCAAAAATAACATAACTCTATGATTAAAATAATAAAACGATTCTGAATTTGAAGTTTATACACATATTGTACAGTCATTTTGTTGAAGTTGTAAATAAAACAAAGATTGCATTTTACAAGAAAGCACTATTTATCGAATTCACCCTTCCATGCATCATATACAGAGACTTGCTCTCTCCTTTCTCTCTTTGTGTCTGTAGGAAACAGAGCTTGACTTCTCCTTCAAGTCTTGGTTTGAATGGCATTCTATGAGCTGAGCCTTTCGCTTGCATTACAGTGAATCTCTTTGGGGTCTCCATTTGTCTTTCGACCCCCCTTGGTCTTTTTACTTTTTCTCTCATCCGTCACTACGGATGGACAGCTCGCTAATGAAGGAAACTGAATGGAGTGCGGAGGCATTATCCCGAACTTCTCATCCATTCAGAACGGCTTCTAGTTTAATGGCTCAGGCCACACAATGGCAGATGTAAATAAAGATCAAATGAAAGAGGCCATGACACACTCGAATAGCCACGGAGAGATGTTATCTACACAGGCTGATATTCAAAACCTCTCGGGAAGGCGATAAAGGACCTTTCCTTGTTGAAGAGTGTCTACCTTTTTGTTTTAAATGCTGGATTGGGTTACAGAGAAGACTGAACAGGTTATGGAGTTGACTGAGTGTGTGAGACAGTTTGAGAGTGAAAACAGACTCTGTACTGTAGGACCAACTGGAGCAGACAGACAGAAACATGACAGACCACCCTTACAGTGGTTATGCTCAGCACTCTTCAAATTCAGAAAAATGTTTGCAACCTAATCTATGAGTTGGTGTAATTTACTTCAAAGTAAAAATTGTATTTATTTATAACAGATTTTAAAAAGTGATTAGCTGACTAATAAAAGTGAGTAAACCTGTTGGCTTTAAAGTGATTAGTTGACTTTTAAAAGCGAGTAAACTTGTTGGCTTTAAAGTGATTAGTTGACTATTAAAAGTGAGTAAACTTGTTGGTTTTAAAGTGATTAGTTGACTCTACTTAAAAAAAGAAGAAGAAGTGCATAAACCTGTTGGTTTTAAAGCGATTAGTTGACTCTACTTTAAAAAAAAAAAAGAAGTGCATAAACCTGTTGGTTTTAAAGTGATTAGTTGACTCTACTTTAAAAAAAAAAAGAAGTGCATAAACCTGTTGGTTTTAAAGCGATTAGTTGACTTTACTGTAAAAAAAAAGTGCATAAACTCGTTGTTTTCAAAGCGATTAATTGACATTAAATTAAAAAACTGTATAACTCGTTGTTTTTTTTAAGCGATTAGTTGACTTTACTTTAGAAAACCGAGTAAACCTGTTGGTTTTAAAGCAATTAGTTGACTTTCCTTTTAAAAAGTGAGTAAACCCGTTGGTTTTAAAGCAATTAGAAGACTTAACTTAAAATAAGTAACCGGTTGGTTTTAAAGCGATTAGTTGACCTTACTTTAAAAAAATAAGTAAACCTGTTTTAAAGTGATTAGTTGACTTTACTTTAGAAAAGTGAGTAAACCTGTTGGTTTTAAAGTGATTATTTGACCTTAAAAATTGAGTAAACCAGTTGGTTTTAAAGCGATTAGTTAACTTTACTTAAAAAAAAGTGAGTAAAGCCATTGGTTTTAAAGCAAATGAAGTTTTATAAACTAATTTTAAGAGGAGCACATGATATGATTGATCATGGCTGGTCTCCCGTAATCAGCGATAAAGCAATCAGGGGTGCGTTTCCCAAACAACGACGTAACTCGCGGCTGAACTATCATAGTTCGATTCATCGTTTGGCAAAAAAACGATGTAGTGACGAGTGTTTCCCAAAACCCGTAGTTTCTCTGTCGCAGATCCATCGCATGAACCTCATTAGTTATAACGTAAAACGCCCATAATGATGCTCTAAACGGGGTGGAGTAACTTTTTTAGAGAACAATCCCATAATTTCTCTGTGCAAATTATATTGTTTTACACAAACACGCATTTAAAATAAAATCCAATATTAGTTTTGGTAAAAACATGCACTCGCTTTCCATATTAATTAAAATAAATGTAAATGGCACATATAGGGCCAATGTTTGCTTTACTAATATTATTGAGAAGTTGAACATTACATATTCTATTCTAAAACATAAAATCACTTACAAAAGCTAACACTATTCTAATATCATATATAAATCATATAAATAAATAAATAATGAGGCGATATATTATAAATATATTTACTTTAATAATAATATTAATAATATTAATGATGATGATGATTATTATTATTATTTAGGATATTGTTTATTTATTTTTTAAAAATTACAATTTGACACATGTAAACCACTGCAGAAAGTTCTAACCAACAGGCCCATGTCATATACAGCAGAGAAACTTAATAAATAACCCACTATAAAATAAAAGAATTAACGTATGCTATGTTTTTTATTTTCACAAGCTTTGGAGACGTAACATAATTTCCGTTTTTAAATATACCTATAGCTTTCGCCATGAGGCTGTGTTCAAAATGTTATCAATGTTTTCAAAGTGCACCGCGAAGGGAGCACAATTGTAAACATGAAGATCGCTAAAACTGAACTGTAAAATACTTTGAAAGCAAATTACACCTAAGAGAGATGACCTTAATGCTTTTTTACTTTTAATAATTCCAACTTTGAATGTTAGAATGTTCTAAATGAATAGGGCATAGGGGGGATAAGTGGGAATAGAACACAGCCAGGAACTATGTTTCTAATTACAGCTCCACAGGTGTCGTTTCAAGTGCTCAAGTTTCCGACGCAGTTTGCGAATGTTCGTTGGAGCGATGGATTTGGGAAACAGCAAATCAACGAACTATGTTTGTAACGACGGAACTTGCGACCTTAGTTGGCTAACGATGGTTTTGGGAAACGCACCCCAGATTTATCCATGCCTACAATTAATAGACCAATTTCACCCTACTTGCCTTGTCTTTGTTTTGAAAGAATCCCCGTCCACCCCACCTCCTTCTTTACCAGGTGGAGCTCTCGAGACCTACCTGATCTCCAGGCGGAAGCCCTGGGCTCAATTATCTCCAAGCTCAGGGTTCTCTCCCGACACAGCATGCCAAACCTGCAAATAGCATCAAACAATATCTAAGTGTGAACTCTTGAATTAGTTGTCTTCACATTTTTTTTTTTATTTGTTTTTGCATAAAATCGTTTCTTTTAAAAGGATTAGTTACTTTACCTAAAATTAGTGAGTGAACCTGTTGGTTTTAAAGCGATTATTCGACTTTACTTAAAAGAATTCCGTAAACCAATTCGTTTTAAAGCAAGAAGTTGACTTTACTTAAACTTTTTTTTTTTTTTTTGCGATACTTGACTTAACTTTAAAAAAGTCTGTAAACCTGTTGGTTTTAAATAAATTAGTTCACTTAAAAAAGGTGAGTAAAGCTGTTATTTTTAAGGGATTAGTTGACAACTTTAAAAAGTGTGTAAACTCATTGGTTTTAAATTTATTAAATTTATTGACAAAAACCAACAGGTTTATTCACTTTTCTTTTAAAAAGTTATTAGTTAACTTAACTTCCAACAAGTGAATAAACCCATTGCACTCTTTTTAGTAAAGTCAACTAATCGTTTTTAAAAATTGAGTAAACCCATTGTTTTTAAGGCGATTAGTCAACTTTACTTAGAAAAGTGAGTCAACCCTTTACCTTAAAATTAAGTAAATGAGCTGGCAAATTTGGTATAAGTTTTCAACTTAACGGTTCCATGTTACAACAGGTTTACTCACTTTTTTATGTAAAGCCAACTTGTTGCTGTTAAGGCAACAAGTTTACACGCTTTTTAAAAAGTAAAACAAACAATCACCTTTTACAGTGCAGATTTTAATTCTGAAGAATTTTGTGTTCTTCTGTTAGATCATTTAATAGCATGAGTGTCTGCATGCTAAATAAAACTGAACTTACCATAAAGAGTTGCAATGTTGGCATATTGTAAGCCAACCTGCAAGTTAGCATCATCCTGGTTCACTCATTACACTTAACCTGCGGAATAAAAAACAACCCGCAGACACGTATCAAAAGCAGCTGAATTCCACAGGAAAACTGCAGACTTGGCAACACTGGCCATCATTTGTCTTGTGTTTATTTCATTATTCAGAGAGGTAGACAAGCAGAATGTGACCATGGACCACAAAAAGTATTATGTTGCACATGTATATTTGTTAAAAAAGACACAGATAGACTGTATGAGTCAAAATTATAGACTTATATTTTATGACAAAAAGTATTAGAATAGTATGTAAACATAATCTTTATGTAAGCAATTTAGCACATTTTATTCTGTAAGCATAGGCATTTAAAACAGATTATACATTAGTGATATACATTACTAAAAACTTAATTTTGACTAATTTAAAGGTGGTTTTCTAAATATTTCTATTTCTCCAATTCCTCAGATTCCAACAGCTGTATCTCAGCCAAATCTTATACTAACAAACCACATATAAACAAAAACCTTATTTATTTTGCTTGCAGATGATATGTACAGCCTAATCTCATGAGGAAATGTAACTATTTTACTTATTAGCAGAAAAGTGACTAATTCATTTGATTTCATTTATACGAAAATTTGGCAACGCATTGGCGCAGTAGGTAGTGCTGTTGCCTCACAGCAAGAACGTCGCTGGGTCGCAGGTTCGAACCTCGGCTGGGCTGGGTCAGTTGGCGTTTCTGTGTGGAGTTTGCATGTTCTCCCTGCGTTTGCGTGGGTTTCCTCCGGGTGCTCCGGTTTCCCCCACAGTCCAAAGACATGCAGTACAGGTGAATTGGGTAAGCTAAAATTGTCCATAGTGTATGAGTGTGAATGTGTGTGTGGAAGATCCCAGAGATGGGTTGCGGCTGGAAGGGCATCTGCTGCGTAAAATCGTGCTGGATAAGTTGGCGGTTCATTCCGTTGTGGCGACCCCGCAAGGGACAAAGCCGACAAGAAAATGAATGAAATTAATGTATACGAAAATTTGCAATTTTTAAATGAAGCCGTGACCCTAAACCCTACCCCTAATCTTACCCCTCATAGGGAGATTAGCAATTGTATATGATCATACAAATTAATCTGAATTAGTCCCTAAATCAAAACGTTATGAATTACTGTGAGATTGTATTGAATGTAGAAAATAAAAAAAGTCTCATACTTGTACACATAGCCTGATCTCATGAGGAAATGTAACTATTTTACGTTTTGTCAGTTTAGTGGCTAATTAGTTTGAATTCATACAAGTTCAATCAAAGGAAAATGAAGGATTTATAAAAGGCATGGTAAGGCGTGCTAAACCACACCCCTAAACCCAACCGTCAATCGGGGAGGAGCAAATTGTACTAAATTGAACGAATGAGAATGTACAAATTCAAAAAGTTACGAATCGCCATGAGATTACATATGCAGGTATTTACATGTCATTCACTTTACATGCAGCCCACACACACACCCCACACAAACTCTTCCATACCCCACACTGCACACCATCAAGATGTAGCATGCACTGCACTTTAACAAATCCATACTTAAAACAATACTGCCTACGTATCGCTGTCAACATTGCCAATTTTACATTGTCTTGTTTTTTGTGAGTATGCTGTTGTATATTGCACTGTCTGTATTTTGCACTGTCTGTATCCTGCACTGGGCAACCCAGTGGCGCAGTAGGTAGTGCTGTTGCCTCACAGCAAGAACGTCGCTGGGTCGCAGGTTCGAACCTCGGCTGGGCTGGGTCAGTTGGCGTTTCTGTGTGGAGTTTGCATGTTCTCCCTGGGTTTGCGTGGGTTTCCTCCGGGTGCTCCGGTTTCCCCTACAGTCCAAAGACATGCAGTACAGGTGAATTGGGTAAGCTAAATTGTCCATAGTGTATGAGTGTGAATGTGTGTGTGGAAGTTCCCAGAGATGGGTTGCGGCTGGAAGGGCATCCGCTGCGTAAAATCGTGCTGGATAAGTTGGCGGTTCATTCCGCTGTGGCGACCCCGCAAGGGACAAAGCCGACAAGAAAATGAATGAATGAATGAATGTATCCTGCACTGTCTGTATTTTTGCACTCTCTGTATTTTGCACTGTCTGGAGCCAGCACCTAAGCTTTTCACTCATCATAGCACACGTGCTGCTGATGATGTGACAATAAAAGTGATTTGATTTGATTTTGATTTGCAGTTTCATTAATGGCCACCGGTGGCGCTAATGACTCAGGTTTATGAATTTATTAATTCAAGCACTTTAAGTGAACTGTATGCCGTTACAAAATTGCCACGTTTAAGGTCTGTTTACATTAAACATCAATGATCTTCACTGCTTGATTGATAAAAGATATAAAGTGGGTCTTAGAATGTACAAGAAGCACTGCATTAGATTCATTGTTCCGCACCATGTCTTTAAAATATGGAAATTTGATTTCATTTGTATGAAAAAGTAAGATTTTTAAATGGAGCCGTGACTCAAACCCTATCCCTAATTCCACTCCTCATTGGTAGATTAGCAATTCATACTAGATTGTATAAAATAATACAAATTAAGATGAATTGATTCCCAGAGATGGGTTGCGGCTGGAAGGGCATCCGCTGCGTAAAAAAATTGTGCTGGATAAGTTGGTGGTTCATTCCACTGTGGCGACCCCGCAAGGGACAAAGCCGACAAGAAAATGAATGAATGAAATTAAGATGAATTGGGGCAACCCAGTGGCGCAGTAGGTAGTGCTGTTGCCTCACAGCAAGAACGACGCTGGGTCGCAGGTTCGAACCACGGCTGGGCTGGGTCAGTTGGCGTTTCTGTGTGGAGTTTGCATGTTCTCCCTGGGTTCGCGTGGGTTTCCTCCG
Source organism: Danio kyathit (assembly GCA_903798195.1). Lineage (NCBI taxonomy): Eukaryota > Metazoa > Chordata > Actinopteri > Cypriniformes > Danionidae > Danio > Danio kyathit. The sequence goes on along the minus strand of LR812532.1, from coordinate 7,881,496 downwards.
GGTGCTCCGGTTTCCCCCACAGTCCAAAGACATGCAGTACAGGTGAATTGGGTAAGCTAAATTGTCCATAGTGTATGAGTGTGAATGTGTGTGTGGAAGTTCCCAGAGATGGGTTGCGGCTGGAAGGGCATCCGCTGCGTAAAATTGTGCTGGATAAGTTGGCGGTTCATTCCGCTGTGGCGACCCCGCAAGGGACAAAGCCGACAAGAAAATGAATGAATGAATGAAGATGAATTGGTGACTAAAACAAAAAGTTATGAATTGCTGTGAAAAAATTTAGCAAATTGTTCACATATTTACCAGCCTGATCTTAAGAGGAAACATTTGTCATTTTAGTGGCTAATTCCTATGAATTCATACAAGTTCAGTCATACGAAAATGTATGATTTATAAAAGGAGGCCTGGCACCAAACCCCACCACTAAACCCAACCCTCATTATTGGATGAACAAATCGTACTAAATTGTACTAATGAGATCGTAAAAATTCATGTGAATTAGCCACTAAATCAAAAAGTCACGAATTGCTGTGAGATTACATCTTAATTTTTAAAAATGTCACATATTTACCAGCCTGATCTCACGAGGAAACGTAACTATTTTATGTTTTTGTCAGTTTAGTGGCTAATTCGTATCCATTTAAACAAGTTCAGTCATACGGAAATGTACAATTTATAAAAGGCGTGGTACAAAACCCCATCCCTAAACCCAACCATCATTGGGCGATGAGCAAATCAAACTAAATTAAACAAATGAGATCATACAATTCATACGATTTAGCCACTAAATCAAAAAGTTACGAATTGCTGTGAGATATTGGTATTTACATATGCAGTTCACTTTGTGTGCAATCCCCTTAGCGGCCACCAGTGGCGATAATAACTTCAATTTAGTCCATTTAGTACATTGATTAACATTTGGCAGCTTTTGTAAACACTCAATTTAAATGTGTAAAACAATAACGTTGTCCACTTCAAGCTGGACTTCAGCGAGTGCTGGGGAATAGGGTATATGCAGTAGGACTTTTAACTTTCAGTAACCTGGTTCAAGCACTTCCGGTGAACTGTATGCCGTTACAAAATCCCAGCGTTTAATTCATCTTTATTTCTATAGCGCTTTTACAATGTAGATTGTGTCAAAGCAGCTTAACATAGAAATTCTAGTAAATTGAAACTGCATCAGTCCAAATTACAGATGTGAAAATTTCAATTTAGTTCAGTTCAGCGTGGTTTATTTTCACTGCTGAAAGTCCAAACACTGAAGAGCAAATCCATCTATGCGCAGCTCCACAAGTCCCAAACCAAGCAAGCCAGTGGCAGCAATGGCGAGGAACAAACTTCACAAATTGATGAAAGTGAAGGAAAAAACTTCGAGAGAAACCAGACTCAGTTGTGCACGACGATTTCTCCTCTGGCCAAACATCTTGTGAAGAGCTGCAGTCTAGGTGCGGGAGGCTGGAGAACTCTGGTCTGAGTAAGTTACCGACGGGTGATCAGGCTATCCAAAATATGACCTTTTTAAATACAAAATAGGTGCTTTTTTAACTGATTGTATTTTAATTACATTTCAACATCGATGCTGTAAAAAAAAAACATGAAATTGAAATAGTCACATAAACCTTTCACCGGAAAATTATTGGTAGGGGAAAAAACACTAGCTGTGCTTATACCCCATTGAGGCTCTTTGTGCTGCTGTTGGGTTTTATCTCTCCATCATAACTTCAATCACAGTGGAGCTTCACTTGATAAAGCAGCCTTAAGCAGATCTGCACTGATCTCAGTCCTGCGAAGAACTGTCATTGTGTGCCATCACTCAAACCTAGAGTAGCATTCTTGCGTTTTATAGTCTGGGGAAGTACCTACAGGTGTTGCTGCGCGAATATCGTCCTTCCACATGTTCAGAAATGATTAGAGCAGAGGTTTGCATGACAGCGCTTGGCCCTGGACCGGGAACGCTCATTTTCAGGATGAATCAGCTAAAACAATAACAAACAATGACATTCCGATCTTTATCATTCATACTGCAGCGTTTCACAATGCCTGTCAGGATTATCCAGGTATCTTACGTCGCACTGCGAGATCTGTGATGGTATTTACAAATAAAGACCCTCATCAGGAAGAAGAGTTCCTAGACAGGCCTCCTAAAGCATGCTAAAAATGTCTTTTCTCTTGTTTTCCAGTAAATGGTCGTGAAATAAATAAATAAAAAAAGGCATATTTTTATGCTTCAACACATCCAGTGTAAACATATTGCATGTGCAGAAATGTCTTTAAAAAGCTTCTGGTTTACATGCATAAAGTGAGACAAAGATACATACAGAAATGAATTGTATAGGTTTTTAGATTTTATACATGTATTGTATGCATCAATGTGAAGAATGTTGTAAAAATACTGTAAAAAGTACATATGAAAACAAGATTCTTTTATTATTAATAGGCATACACTTAGTTAACCATTTAAAATTCATTATTATGTTTATTTAAAATTAGAGTAAATGGCTTGTAATAATTCTGAATAAATTATTCATTCATTCATTTTTTTTTCGACTTAGTCCCTTTATTAATCCGGGGTCGCCACAGCGGAATGAACTGCCAACTTATCCAGCACATGTTTTACGCAGCGAATGCCCTTCCAGCTGCAACCCATCTCTGAGAAATGAATAAATTATAATTATTGTAAAACTTATGAATAATAATATTGACAATATGTTTCTAAGAATGTAATTTAATTATTTATTAGCACATAAGTTAATTATTAATAGTTAATTACTCTAGTTTGAAATATAATTCATAACTATTTTTATAAAAATAATTGAAATTCTAAAAATTTTGACTGTGTGTGTGTGTATATATATATATATTAGAGATGCCACAATTCTCAATACAATATTGAACCGTTCGGTACGACATCCACGGTTCAATACGTGCTTGTGAATTGCGGTTTTTCCGGTTTTACGTTTAAATAATTTATGTGCGTTTTATTTCTCTCCGAATAGACTGTTTGTGTGTCCCTGTAAGTTTACGAGCAGAGATGAGGAAACTCCTCCCCGGGAGTAAATATTCAGTCACTACAGGGCTCGAAAATAAGGACTGCCCGATGGCCCGGGGCCAGCATGAGAGACGCTCGGGCCAGTGTCCAGAATGGTGCTGCCTTGTCACAAAAGTTTGGCTGCAACTGTCTGTCAATTGCGTTCAAATACAATCTTAGGATGCTTTCATACATAGACGTTTGTTTCGGAATCTGTCTCTTTCCCCCCGTTAGCGCGGTTCGTTTGGCATATGCGAGTCCAGGAATCGCGCTCAAATCAGCGCCAAATCAATCGCTCCGAGATCGCCTGAATGAGGTGGTCTCTGCTCGATTGAGCAGATCGATTGTAGTGAGAAAACAAAACAATTTAACGAACTAAGGACCCAGGCTATACCACAGTGTATTATGATTGTGTAATAGCCATATATACGAATGATGAGCAGGGCGGGATGTCATTCCTACCGGTAAATGTGCGTTTCGTGTCTAATGCGAAAGTGAAAGCATGCTGAAATAAAAACGAGAGCTGTTTATCAGTTAGGAAGATTGAACGAAGTTACCAACTGATAATCTTTCCATATTTTAATCTTATAATATGTTATATTAGGCCTGTTGTTTTGTTCATTTCTGCACTGACAGCTCGAAAGAAAGATCAACATTGATCTGCTTCATGATCTAATGCATCATCTGATGATCGGTTCATCTATTTATTTGTAATTTAAGCCTATAATGCATAATTCTAGCCAACGTTTCTTTAATAGATTAATTCAATAGATTTTTACAAAACTTGACAACTGAAATGAGGCTCTGTATGAGAAAGTCTGACCTCTCTGATTTGTATTTATGTCTGTGGGTTTCAAAATTAAAGTGCATATTTTCGCTTATAAAATATACACACAACTGCTCAAAAGTTTGGGGTCAGTGTGATTGTTAAATATTTTAAAATAAGCTTCTTCTGCTCACCAAGGCTACATTTATTTCATCATAAATATAGCACACATTGTAAAATTGTAAAATGTTATTGCACTATAAAATAACTGTTCAAAAGTAGTTTATAATTTAATTTAATCATTTATTCCAGTGATTTTAAAGATGAATTTTCAGCTTCATTACTCCAGTCTTCAGAGTCACATGATCCTTCAGAAATCACTCTAATATTAATTATTATTGTTTTTATTATTATTAATATTATTTTTAATGGTAATAGTAATAAAAGCAATAATGTCTGGAGTAATAATTTTATTTGAAACTACATACAATAAGAAAGCAGTTATTAAAAAGATTTAATTAATATTTAATGCCCAGTTTGTACATAGGCTACCAGCAGCTGTGAGATTTTAGTGTTAATTTTTTTTATTATACAATACACTAGGAACTAGTGTACCTTTATTGGCTTTAAAGTAAAATAAAGGAGTATTGCAATAAATAGTTTTTATGTTTTTCTCTTTCTTACTGTTCCTATTGCCTAAGCATAGAATAACAATAAAAAAAAACACTTATGTGTTAAGCCATCAGAACCGAACCGAACCGAAAACCGTGTTAAAAAACCGAGGTATGTATTGAACCGTAAGCTAACTGTATTGTTGCATCCCTAATATATATATATATATACATACTCACTGGCCACTTTATAAGGTATACCTTATTAGTACAAGGTTGGACCCCCTTTACCTTCAGAAGTCTTAATCCTTCATGACATAGATTCAACAAGGTACTGGAAATATTCCTCAGAGATTTTAGTCTATATTGACATGATACTATCACACAGTTGCTGCAGATTTCTCGGCTGCACATCCATGATGCGAATCTCCCATTCCACTACATCCCAAAGGTGCTCTATTGGATTGAGGATCTGGTGACTGTGGAGGCCATTTGAACCAGTCTGGGATGATTCACGCTTTATGACATGGTGCGTTATCCTGCTGGAAGTAGCCATCAGAAGATGGGCACATTGTGGTCATAAAGGGATGGACATGGTCAGCAACAATGCCCAGGTAGGCTGTGGCATTGACGCTCAATTGGTACTAAGGGGCCCAAAGTGTGCCAAGAAAATATCCGACACACCATTAGACCACCACTACCACCAGCCTGAACTGTTGATACAAAGCAGGATGGATCCATGCTTTTTTTTTTTTGTTGATGCCAAATTCTGATCCTACTGTACCATCCGAATGTCGCAGCAGAAATTGATACTCCTCAGACCAGGCAACGTTTTTCTAGTCTTCTATTGTCCAATGTTGGTGAGCCTGTGCAAATTCAGTTGTTCAATGTAAAAAGAAGTTTACATAAGTCTGTATAATTTACTCGCACAAACTGAGCCTATATTACTTTCACAAAGTTACTGAAAGTTCCCCTTCGGGAGGGGAACTTCAATGCTATGTGGAAAAAACTTCCACTATGGGGATTTCGCTCAGAAAGCCAATCGTCTGAAAGTGTATGTAAATGGGCCAATGAAATGCCAATGAGTTGGCAGCTTCAGCTTGCGCAGCTGAAGTAATAATCCTTTAAAACCTATTCTGAATGTAACTCCAGTTTTTAGCTGACAGGAGTGGCACCTGGTGTGGTCTTCTGCTGCTGTAGCTCATCCGCCTCAAGGTTGGATGTGTTGTGCGAAAGATGCTTTTCTGCATACCTCGGTCTGGCCATTCTTCTTTGACCTCTGGCATCAACAAGGCATTTGCACCCACAGAACTGCCGCTCATGGATATTTTCTCTTTTTCAGACCAATCTCTGTAAACCCTTGAGATGGTTGTGTGTGAAAAATACCAGTAGATCAGCAGTTTCGGAAATACTCAGACCAGCCCGTCTGGCACAACAACCATGCCACATTCAAAGTCACTTAAATCATCTTTCTTCCCCATTCTGACGCTCGGTTTGAACTGCAGCTGATCGTCTTCACCATGTCTAGATGCCTAAATGCATTGAGTTGCTGCAATGTGATTGGCTGATTAGATATTTGCGTTAACGAGCAGTTAAAGTGGCCGGTGAGTGTATATACAGTATATATATATATATATATATATATTCATTCATTTTCTTTTCAGCTTAGTCCCTTCACTAATCAGGGGTCACGCCACAGCGGAATGAACCGCCAACTTATCCAGCATCCGTTTTGGTCCCACTTTATATTGTCGCTTATACCTGTGAACTTACATGGTAATTAGATGTGTAAGTAGTATGTAACTACAGTGTATGTACACATTGGTACAGAGTATTTACTTGTGTATACTGGTGTAATTACACTCATGTAACAACCAACTGAATAGTATGTGTAAGTACAAATGTGTAACAGGACATTGGTAACAACACTAAGAAAGTACACATCTGTAACAAGAATTATGTAAGTGCATTGTGTAACAACAATATGTACTTGCAGATGTTTTCCCACTTCCACACCTGTTTGCAGATCATGCACTTGTGAACACTGTATGGCAGTATTAATGCTGCATTAGAAGGTTTCACCTTGTGATACAAGTGTACTTGCATGGTAAATCCACAGGATCCACTCAATATAAAGTGTAAAATGGTCACAAATTACTGTTCATACAGTCATTCATTTTCTTTTCGGCTTAGATGGGTTGCAGCTGGAAGGGCATTCACTGTGTAAAACATATGCTGGATAAGTTGGCGGTTCATTCCGCTGTGGCGACCCCAGATTAATAAAGCGACTAGGCCGAAACGAAAATGAATTTTATTTTAAACTTTATATTGTGGACCGTTCCTGTGGAGTTACCATGTAACTACACTGTTATTAAAGTGTTGCATAGAAGATATTTCTACAAGTTACACAGTAATTTGTGACCATTTTACACTTTATATTAAGTGGACAGTTCCTGTGGAGTTACCATGTAAGTACACTTGTATCACAAGGTGAAACCTTCTAAAGCAGCATTAGTTCTGCCATACAGTGTTCACAAGTACATGATCTGCAAACAGGTGTGGAAGTGGGAAAACATCTGCAAGTACATATTGTTGTTACACAATGCACTTACATAATTCTTGTTACAGATGTGTACTTTCCTACTGTTGTTACCAATGTCCTGTTACACATTTGTACTTACACATACTATTCAGTGGGTTGTTACATGAGTGTAGATACACCAGTAATACAAAAGTAAATACTATGTAAACGTGTGTACATACACTGTAGTTACATACTACTTACACATCTAATTACCATGTAAGTTCACAGGTATAAGCGACAATATAAAGTGGGACCCATACACTACGGAAAATTTTAGCTTACCCAATTCACCTATAGCGCATGTCTTTGGACTGTGGGGGAAACCGGAGCACCCGGAGGAAACCCACGCAAACACGGGGAGAACATGCAAACTCCACACAGAAATGCCAACTGACCCAGCCAAGGCTTGAACCAGCAACCTTCTTGCTGTGAGGCGACAGCGCTACCCACTGCGCAACCATGTCTAATGACTAGTCTAATTAATCTAACTTGCCTAGTTAACCTAATTAACCTAGTTAAGCTTTAAATTGTTTAAGCTGAATATTTAAAAATACCTGCAAAATAACTAGTCAACTATTATGTACTGTCATCATGACAAAGACAAAAATAAAATTGTAATTATTAAAAATAAGTTATATAGTTTAGAAATGTGTTTTCTTTAAACAGAACTTGGGAAATATTTAAAAAAGAATTAAAATTTCACTGGACGGCTAATAATTTTGCCTTCAACCTGATGTGTTGATATTTATAAATAAATGAGTAAATAAAGTAAACAAGTGTGAGGTCTTGATAGGAACGTGAAGGAGTTTTTGCATGGCGTGGTGATAGGCATCCTTCTGCATTAACAAGAAAAACAGAAATCATGCAGGCTGTTTTAAGCAGGACTTTTGATTTCTGATGAGCAGTGCATTAAAAAAACTCCTGCCTTCCTTCTTCCCAATGCTCGATCGGGACTTTCCACTCTCAGACACTCATTAATCAAAGCACAACTCATCAAAAAGATGACTGTCACATTTTAGTGATTCATTCCTCACCGAAAAAAAAGCCGCCCTGCCCCGAAACACTGATTTCACTATTTAGCAATTCAAAGCCAATTTGTAGGTGTTGCTTTGTCGTGTAGCCGCGCTTCTGCAAACCACCACCAGTGATTGATAACCTGTGTTTTCTTTAGTCTATTAAAGGCTGCAAGGTTTTCCTGCTCATAAGTTAAACAACAGCAAAGATGTTCAAGACAGGAGTGGTAGAAACTGACAAGAAAAACATCTGGGAATATATTTAATATCAATAGGAGATCAGCGCTCGAACAGAATTATTAATGAGTTGAATAACAATAGAAGCAGAAGGAGTTGTCTGTGTTTGATGGCTCTTTTCTTGGCACGGAAAAAGACGTTCAATTGCAAGTGGCGGACTCGGGATATTGATGAGTTTTCATTATGATGCGCATTCCCGAAGCATTCAGACTCACCGAAGCTCGGAGCGTGACTCAGGAATTGTTATTGTTGAGAAATCTGCAGGATAAAGCTGGAAAAGTCGAAGGGTGGAAATCCATTTTCTGCCATTCCTTGGCTCGGGGCGTCAGTCTAACCATAACAATATAAAAGAGTATCACTTCGCGGTGTCGGAGAAGTGTTGCAGATCTGTCCTTCCTTCGCTTAAGGAGTCTGTGGTTTGGGGGCCAGATTCAATTTATGCCTTTGTCTCCTATCCTGGGTTAAGCTGTGTCATTTGTAACCAAGACATAACATGAAACTCGAGGCCTTTTGTTCCAAAGTGCTATTCGGTGCTCTCTCCTTCCCACTGAGTTCACAATTTAATAAAGTCTGGAATATATTCGCGCACACTCCATAAACAAAAACGCACCATTTCTCAGGCCGTATCGTTCTGAACAATCTGTCTCTCTGTCTCGGCCTTATTCTCGCTTTTATTGTCGGAGGAGACAAAATAAGTGAAATTTCGCTGGCTTCGGATATCCTAGCCAGTCAAAATAAGGAAATGTTACATGACAAAAAAGTAATAGTTGATCTTTTGGCTAACGTTCTGGCAATATTCTCTTAATGTTCCTCCAGTAACTTAAATAGAGTGTTTGCTTCATCTTATTTTGTCTTTAATAGGTTTAACAGAACCTTGATCAGAAATCTGACTTTTAAACAGAACTAAATCGTAATTTAGGCAGCACAGTGGCTCAGTGGTTAGCACTGTTGCCTCACAGAAAGAAGGTCACTGGTTCGAGTCCCCGGTGTTCTTCCTGTGGGTTTCGTAGTGTGGTTTGTGAGAGTATGTGTGAATGCAAGAGTGTATGGGTGTTTCCTGGCACAATGCTGGGATGTGCCTGGAAAAGCATCCACTGCATAAAATATGCCAGAGTAGATGGCAGTTCATTCTGCTTCGGCGACCCCTGATGAATCAGGGACTAAGCCAAAGAAAAATGTATGAAATCATAATTTATACATTACTTATCGCTAGGCTCACACGGAATCTGTGCGCGCAGAATTCCGCAGATTTTCCGCAGATTTTCCGCAGATTTTTAGCCCAGCATTAATTCTGTTTGTTTACATAAAGTTAACTATTTACTGTTAATCTAATTGGATTTGCATTTTAAAATTTAAATAAAAGTTAAAAAGATCTAAATTTTTATTTCACATTTTAAGGTTTTAGTTATGTACTCCTAAAATAATTCCGCAGAAATCCGCAGATTTTTACCAAAATTCTCTGCAGAAATAGGAAAAAATTTCTGCAGATTCCGTCTGGCCCTACTTATCGCTTATTACTTTCTGGTGGATATTTTTCAGACATTTTTCAGACAGTTTCTAAACAACAACAAAATTTAATGAAAACAAAAAGTTGTGTGCCAGCTGTTCTTCCATTCTCCAGTGAAGCTGATTGGTCAGCTCTTGTCACATCACTCCCAGTGCGCTTGTGACATTCTAAAAATTTGAGATGTTTTCTACTAGGTGAAAAACTCCAGTGCATCGTGCCCAATATGTGAGCACAAGCCACGCGCCTCCATTGGAAATAATGAACTTGTGCATGCAAAATAAGCCAAATGTGAACAACTCCTTATGCAGCAATGTCCATTTTTCGGTGACCCTCCTCCATCCCAGCTCCACCAGTGTTTAGGAGTGCTTTCAAATTAGCACTTTTGGTCCACACCCGAGTTCGTTTGACGTCAGAGTACGGTACGTTTTAGCTAGTGTGAACGTATCTTCTGAACTCTGGTGCACCCGTGAACCGTACCCGAGTCTGCCTGAAAGAGGTGGCCTGGGGTATGATTCATGTCGAACTCTGGTCCGGTTCACTTCTGGTATGAATGCAATCGTACCAAATAACGGAAGTGAACCGCCAACTGTACAACAAACTATCGTTTTCATAACGTTCATTCGTGTGTGTGTGTGTGTGTGTGTGTGTGCATTGGTGACAAGCAGGACTGAGAGAGGGCAAGCACATTGTCTGCTTGTCTCCTCCAAAAACAGCTTCTGCAGACATCGCGTTATGGTCTGAACGTTTATATTTTTGCGGCAGATAAACACGAGTCGCTTTCTGTATGTTCAAAACCAAAAGATTCCGTACAAGCAGAATGACCACAATGTGCGTACATCTTACCATTTTGGTGCTTTGCTTTCGTGTCTGTCACCTAGCAACCGCCGTACACACAACAGCAGCTCGATGACGCAAGCGTACAGGGGTTCAGAAGGAAAAAAGACGGTGTGAACACAAACCAACCAAGAAGCTGACAAGGAGGAACAATCAAACTTGGGTATGGTCCAGGCAATTGAACCAAGTGTGAAAGCACCCTAAGTCTGCTATGGGGGTAACATACAGTATATTATGTTTGCAGCAGCAGTGTGTTATATCCTCAGACGCCAAGTCTGTGAATATACTGGCAATAGCAAGTCTTGGTACTTGCTCTGCCATAGTAATCAAAGCAGCAGCAGCAGTGTAGCAGATCTATTCCGCCAAGACCAAACACATCAACATTGCCATAATGATTTTTATTACCATACCAATTCTCTCAGAGTGCTGTCATGACAGAACTAACTTAATAGGAATATTATTAAAACATTTAAAGGTTTCTAAATAAAGGTCAATTTTGAAAAACTGAGAGGCAATTAACAGTACAGCCTAATTAATATTCCACTGAAAAATAAAAAGTTACCTACATCTTGGATGGTTCCCTTAATGTGTAATATAATCAATGGTAACAAAAATGCTCACCCAAGTCACCTTTTCCTCACTCTAACGAATATAAATGATGTCTATAAAGTGTTTATTGTTTGTGAGGTGAAATGGACACTAAGATAAAGCCACGTCCCGTTTTCTCAAGCACACTGGAGCTAATAAAATGTGGACCACTGCCAGCCCTAACTTATAGAAGCACTGATGTAATGTTTATACAATATAGGGTTATTTCACTTCGCTGTCAGGCTGCGAGCTCACCTGTGATTATTCCATCTGTGAGGAATCTCTGCAGGTTGAGCAGAAGGGCAGACACTGACGGCTCTGTGACAGAAGAAGCTTTGCTGGCTGCACGGTCCAAACAAACAGGTCCGCACAACGCTAAACTAATGCTAACACTGGCACCTGTTCAAGAACAGGGGATTTTTAGTGCTCGGATGGGTGGTGTGACCAAAGAATTTGGTTTGTGCTAGTTGTGTGGTCATCTTAAATGCGGCAGAGGTGTTTCCTCCTGAGAAAGACCCTGTGAGAAAATCTCTCTCAGTTAAGAGAGACCAGCTGCTCAAACATCCCAGAACTACAGGACTAGTGTTGAGTGAAATATTGCATGCATGTTTTATACAATTAAATGCAGGGAAACCTGTTTCAACATATTAGTTTCTGTTCGATTGGCTCTGGAAATTGTACACTTTTGTCAGTAGCTTTTGAAAACATGTGAAAGTAGAACCTCATGGAATTGTGATTCATGATTGTTTTGCATTCATTTACACTTTGAAATTATGTTATGGAATCTTGATCTTTACTCCGATAACCTTGAACATTGTTAAGTTTACATGGTACAAAAATTGGACAATGGGCACTTTTTCTTATGTAATATACAATTTCAAATTATTACTAGGGTGGCTCAATGGTTAGCACTGTCGCCTCACAGCAAGAAGGTCACCGGTTCGAGTCCCGGCTGGGTCAGTTGACATTTTTGTGTGGAGTTTGCATGCTCTTCCCGTGTTCACGTGGGAATCCTCTGGGTGCACTGGTTTCCCCCACAGTCCAAAGACATGTGCTATAGGTGAATTGGATTAACTAAATTGGCTGTAGTGTATGAGTGTGAATGTGAGTGTGTATGGGTGTTTCACAGTACTGGGTTGCAGCTGGAAGGACATCCGCTGTGTAAAACATATGCTGGAATAGTTTGGGATTTATTCCGCTGTGGCGACTCCTGATGAATAAAGGAATTAAGCCAAAGGAAAATGAATGAATGAGGTTATTACTATAAGTAAGTCACTTTGTTCAACTCTAGAGTTTAAGAGATCAAGGTCTCATAACGGAATCCAAAACTCCAATGAACTATTCGAGCAACTGTTATCAACTGTTATCTTTTTACTTTGATTAATATTAGCACTTTACCTGTGTTATATCAGCACTCTCAACCTCATTTGCTTATCTGTAACAGAGTATCATCTACCCTAATGTTGATTAATCTACCCAAGAGGCAATATATACATACTAAAAAGAGTAGGAGCCAATACTGACCCCTGAGGCACACCCTCCCTACAATGGAACAGTTTGTTTGCACCAGACAGGGGCGCCAGTACGAGCCCTATGACAACATTTTGTGGGTGTTGCAGACGAAAGTGAAGAGCGGGGGATGGGGGGGTCACGGACGATTAAGGCTGATTTAAACTTCTGTATCAATCACACGCGTATGCTACGGCACAGCCTACGCGTGGACGCATACCCCTCGCCGTGGCTGTTGTTGACGCGCCTCTCAAAAAATGTAACCACCGTAATGTAACTTCACAACGAAGCGTAGCGCAAACTCTGTGATTGGTCGGCTTGGTAGCGCTGACGAGTGTGGTGAGAGCTGCGCAAGCCCGATGCAGTGAGCGTTTACAAGTGTGGAGTCCAGCGAAGGAGCTCCAGATGGAGACTGTTGTTTTGTGTTTGTCTTTTGATTAAAGTTGTTGAACGAGAAATGAGCGAGTTTGAGCCACTTGTAGATTAAGGTAGCATTCAGAAAAAACAAAACACCAGCGAAGAAACTCGACACAGAGGAACATAAACACCTACTGCCAGCTAGCGTTTCGGAAGTGTGGGTCACGCCGATCATAAAGCAGAAGTATAAACCAGGCTTTAGGGTGTTGGGGGTGTCGGTTTTGTTGGACCCCTAGTAGTATCTCTGGTGTATGCCCTTAGTATCATCCTAATTCCCTCATACCCCCCAAACTCCCCACCTCGCCCCGCGCTCCCCTTTAGCGGGGCCCCTGGCACTAGAACACATCGGTTTGCACCAGAAAAGACAAATTAAGTGTGTTCTGAAAAATATGATTCAAACCATTTTAGGGCTACACTAAAAGACCAATCTAGTTTTTGTAATCTGTCCAGTAGCATAGTGTGACAAATAGTATTAAACTGGCACTGAGATCTAGCAAAACTAAAATGCCACAATCCCCAGAATCTGCTGCAACTAGAAAATCATTCATTACCCTAAAAAGTGCTGTCTCCATACTGTGTCCAGGCCTAAACTCTAATTGAAATGGTTCTAGTACAGTAATAAGTAAAAAGGCTGCAGTGTAGAAATGTTTCAATAAACTTCCAGTCCACTGCACTACTTTCCTATTGTTTTGCTATATAAACACACACTAGATGTGTTTTTTTTTTGCAGCATGCATTAAATGGCATTATACAAGCACACAGCTTTAGTTAAAAGAAGTTCAACAAAAAAGGCGTATTTATTTCATTATTCCACGTCTTGCATCTTTTGTTTTTCAAAGCAGAAACCTGTTCTCTGTTAATGACCCCTACATATTTCACAGTAAAACAGGATAATAAATGAGAAACAATATACGGTGGGATTTAACTTCATCCACTGGGACCCAACTGGACTGTGATATGTGGTCTTTGAGGAAAGCGGTTGTAAAATAAGAGGGATTGGCCAGATTATCTGAGAAAGTAAAGCTGTTCAAACAGGTTGGAGCAAGCAACTCCAATTTGGAAAATACACTGATATGCTTTCAAACTTTTGGTAATACTTCAAGATATGGAGAGGAAAGACAGTGGTAAAACCAATGTATGGGTATGATTATGAGGGAATAATAAGTAAGGGCCAACAGAGGAAATTTGGTCAGGACTCTAGGTTCACATCACTACTTTTTACTAAAAGTACAATAAGATTTGCAATGACCACACAGAGTGCGGATCTTGGTTTAAGTGTGCTTCTTAAAGTATAGTGTCCCTGCCACTATATTGGACTTTAGGACTCTCGTCACACGGGGATGATAATGAGGGCATAAGAGGTAAGGGCCAACAAAGGAAATTTGGCCAGGACACCAGGATCACATTCCAAGTCTTCACGAAAAGTGGAATAGGATCAATAAAAATGACCACACAGAGTCTAGATCTTGGTTTAAGGGTGTTACTTAAAGTCTAGTGTCCTCACCACTATACTGGGGCCTTAAGACTCCTGTTGCAGGGTAAGTACCCCTACTGGCTTCATTCTATTTTCAACCGCAACCTAGATTTCCTAAGTGGTCTACCTTCCAGGTACTGACCAGGCTCAACCTTGCTTAGCTTTAGTGGACAACATTTCTTAAGCTGCAGACTGATATGGCTGTGGCATACATGGCTTCTTGTCACATAAAAAAAAATTGATGCAAAATAGATTGGAGGAGAGTCTTTGACTCTGGGGGAGGACTTCATGTATCTTGGGTTTTGTTGATGAGTGAGCAAAGGATAGAACATGGGATGACAAATGGATCGGTGTAGCAAAGCAGTTAATGTACCACTCTGTTGTGGTAAAGAAGCTAGGCTGAAAGGAAAAGTTTGCCCAATCTGTTTCAGATGCCTCCTGAATGTCTACTTCGGGCTGTGTCCCAAGACACACTGGAGGGACTAGGTCTCTCTGCTTGCATGGGGATGATTTTTGGATCCCACGAATGAGCCGGAGGAAGTGTCTAGGTAGAGGGAAGTCTGGTGTTCCCTGCTGAGACAGCTGCCCCGCCCCAATAAAATCTGTAAAACAGAAGCAAGCCCAACCCAGATGGAAAAAAGCAATGCAAAAGTTACTTTGCTCAAAAGTATCTGTAATATTACTTTCAAAAGTAATTTTCTCCAATACCTAATAGTAACTATTGTGAATTTTTCTTCCCACTCGTATAAATTTGATAAAAAACATGTATGAAAATGTCATCCAACTTGCTGCAACAGTAAATTTTATTATCAAAATATTGTGTAAGTTTTGCAGTAGATAAAAACTTTATTCTCAGACTACACTTCTAATATTAGCAGTGACTGCAACACTGTAGTTATTTGTTTACATATCTATCTCATTCTGATACATACATGCTGAGAGAGAGA
This sequence comes from Danio kyathit, assembly GCA_903798195.1. Lineage (NCBI taxonomy): Eukaryota > Metazoa > Chordata > Actinopteri > Cypriniformes > Danionidae > Danio > Danio kyathit. The sequence continues at coordinate 7,865,984 of LR812532.1, read as the reverse complement.
GAGAGAGAGAGAGAGAGAGAGAGAGAGAGAGAGAGAGAGAGAGAGAGGGAGGGAGGGAAAGAAAGACGCAGACAGATAGACAGGTCACAGGTTAAACATTGCTCAGTCATGTTTCCTCCCAGCCCATTTTAGCTCCGCTATGCCAAGTGGAAGGCTCACGCTTTCAGTAATGTCACGGCTCTACTCACTCAAATACACCTTTGTTTAAAGCACACAGGCCTTTAATCTCTGATGGGGAGAATATTTCAGGCAGCAATTTCAGATGGAATCATTGGCCATCAGGTAAACTCCAAAATACCCCAATGTTTTGACAGATTCCAAGGTTACTGAAGTATTTTGATGGAAGCTGGAACAAAATATTTTGATAAGAAGGCCTGAATGATGAAATTAATGGCACATTGTAGAGGACCCGTCTTGATCTCAGGCATTATGCGAGCATGTGTAAAAAGATAAGGATTAGAGCTGGTAATGTACCGCTTGCTTTTAACGGTTTTGGCTACGGCATGTTGAGTGCAGCCTTGAATGAAGAGCATTAATTTGCGAATTTAGGAACGAGAGGGTCCGTAAACAAAGCTGTAGGGGGAACAGGACTAATCTGCTCCTATACAACATGAGCTTACGTGGGATCTCTGTCTTACTCCGCTTTGTGAGATTGAAGGGATTTCATCGGAAATCATTCCGTCATTTGGCGTGTTTACATACATGCTTATAATGCAGAGCTATTCTGGTGACAAGCTGCTGAAAGTTTTGGGTGTTCACCAAGTCCACATCATCTTCTTGTAATTATATTCGAAATCGCAACAACATCAGACGATTGCTCGACGTTATTAACAGGATGTTTGAGTACTTACTTAACTTGTATTGCTTTGTGTTGGAGCCATACCTGACAGGCCTATTCAGATGCATCACTAGATTTCTTTCTTTGAGTCATCGTTCTTGCACAAGCCGAAAAAACAAGTCACTAATTCAGAAAGTCAGTGATATCAACAAGGCATCATACTTTAATTGTTATAAATTGTTTAATCTGAAAATTAGATTAGTACAAAGTTCCTGACAAGTATAGAATTTGATGTGTATTATGCAAGTGGACCCAAACAAATCAATATTCTATCAATTATTAACATTTAATAGCACATTTTAAGGAATGGAATCAATGTGGCAAAATACGGGTTTACATTTTTACATTTAAAGGGGTGGTCCACTACGATATCATATTTTAAAATTTAGTTCATGTGTAATGTAGCTGTGTGAACATAAACAATAAACAATCTCTGTAATACGCTCAAAGTTCAATGCAAAGGAAGACATTGGTTTTTACAGAGTTAGCTTAGCAAAGCCTACAGCGAACAAAGTTTGGGGACTACAAAAAAATACATCCGGGTTAGTGAGATCACAAATGCTTCAGGATACGTCCATTCACCACGTGCATACATCCCATACACAACCGAAGGGGTGTGGCCAGAGGTGCTGTAATGTTATAGCATAGAAAGCTAAAATGCCAGTCAAACGCTGTAATTTCCACAGAGCTTGTTCTTTTTCTGTATTTGGGCTTCCAAAGGACATGACACAAAGAGAGAAGTGCTTACAATTTAATTTTAATTATGTTCCAGATAATTATTTTAAAAAATATATAGCTAGCATTTGACAAAGGACAGCTTCCAGAATCTCTCCCAGTCCAGCGCTGGATTTGGCTCAAAACTCCTCAAAGACGGAGCAGCTCCAACCATAATAGACGTAGCTGTGGATTGTGAGCCACGACCTGTATTTTTATTTGTTAAAATTAATCTTTTACATGCATAATTTCTAGCGTTAATTGCTAGAATTGCAGTTAAATGCTGTTTAACAATTTAGCTACAAATTCATATTTCCGTCAAACCCCTGTAAACACTCCCAAGTCCTAAAAACCTCCCAAGTCATTCACATAAAATATACACAACCTAGGAAGTCGAGAAAGGATTTGTTTAAGTTGCGCTATAGACACACAATGGCAATTTTTAAAAAGTGTTTAATATCATACATTCTTACATACAATATAGCCTCTTTAATAACTAGATTCTCACCAAGTTTTTTTTAGTTGTTGAGATTAATGTCTTGGCTCCTTTCATGAAAAACAAAGTATAGAACATACTGTAGGACAAAAGAAAATAACTTTCCCAAAATGTTTTACAAACACGCATATAAAGACATGTAAACATTTAAAGCAAAATGATCGTCGGGTCAAACGAATGACTTTAATTTCATTCGTTTGTGTGAATTTTACTCCAGCAGTAGATTTTCTTGACATATGACCAACTCCCTGCCTTACACCATCTCCCAAAACTGACATTACGAAAGACTCAGATCCAAACAGATTTCACTGCTGTTGCATACATAACGTCTGCACCTTGAAAAATTCTGTAAACCGCTCACTTGAAGCTTCTTTAGTGTTTCCATAAGGGCTTATAATAATAATAAGTCATGATAAGAACAAAATTAAGGAAAAAGACATGCTTCGTTCAGAAAAAAAACCCGTAGTGAGGCGCCCACAGAAGCAACATTTTAAAGAATCGTTCATCATAGCAAATCATGAGGTTCAGTGGCAATTAATATGTTTCCTTAAAAGGTAGCTGCCTATTTAGCCTGCTTACCGCATTTTGGGATATCAATATCATGTCAACGAGTTCATCCAAAGGGTAAACAGGTTTTCGTTTAGTGGCGCTGATACATCGCTGTGCTTTTAAATGGTGAACCAGGGTATTTTTGAGAGCTTTACCTTCTGAGTGATGAGACGATCTTCACCCTTCAAAGTGCGCAGCAAGTTTTGCGTGTCTAGTGTATACACTGTCTGATTCTAATCTAAGATTACAAGAGAAATGGCTCTCTAAAAGCAACATAAAATTTCCAGTAAAAAATAGTTTCCAGCCCATATCAAAGGCTCCCAGAATGCACAATTCATCCTTAAGTTGCCATTTAAACAACCGTTTTATAGTCAGTAGTCATTTAATATTAAGGCTGCCAAATGCACAGTGTTTTCCGAAGCAAATGAAACAAATAAAAAGCATGTTGCACGAGTTAAGGATTCATTTCAGCAAAAAAGTGTGATTGACAGCTCTAGTGTTTATGATTATGCTTCTTACTTGTTCCGTAAACCACCCAAAAAGCAAACCGCTTATATAACAGCAATCTGTTGATGGATGTTGTCATTTATTTTGGAGGGTAAAGCAGCACAGGAGTTTAAAGAACAAGACGGAAAGACGCAGACTAGCATAAATTTGATTGCGTCTCTTTGATCTGCACTAAACACTCCAGCCTATAATGGAGGAAAGGCATTGCTCATACTCTTTAGCGGTGACTAAGTAGTAAGGTAGTTGCCCTCTGGAGCGTACTGTACAACGGGATGAGCAATGCGCTGTGGCGGGGTTTAAGTGTTTGGGTTTACATAACCATTCCTGGAGTGTCCCTGCAATACTAGGTGGATGCTTGATCTAATTGGTCATGGGTTAGTTGGCCTTGCGAAGGGTTTGTAATTCATTTTCAAGAGCTGTCCCTGCTGAAAAAGACAAGCTAACAACAGCTTGAATTTCCAAGTTGTTTTGATGCGGTTCTTAAACTCTCTAAGTCACCATGAAACTACATTTGACAACTCTTCTTACTTTATGGGATATCGTTTACAGTGTTTATTATGAATGATAACTGTGTCTTGTGTGCATCATTCACTTTTTTCCAAATGAATGTGCCCTCGAAATCTTTAATCAAAACAACCCCCCTTTGCCTCTTGTGATGACAAGCAGGGCAATAACCTCATCCCTTCAGCAATCTGTAAAATAAATTGGAAAATGGAAAGCAAATTAATGCCATTTTTTTTTCAGTGGTTCAACAAATAATCTGTGACTGTAAAACAATCTGAGCAATGAGTCTTATGATCCATCGTATACATAATATTGTATGTTTTTTTCTCTACCAAAAACATATACAAATATAGTAATATATCATCAAATTTGTTCCGATACACAGCCCTACTGTGTCACAAAGATATACACAGGAGACCCAAATGCAAGTGAAAACAAGATGATTTATTTAAAGAGTCACAACTGGTATTGATCTCACCAGATAAAGTGTAGGGCAAGGATGCTCACACCAGAATACGACACGCCAACGGCGGTAAAGGTTAATCCGTTAACCAACGTCGTATAACAGTCTCTCATGGATATCTCACCAGATATCGAGGGAAGGGAAAGGTAGCGCTATGGAGCAGCTCTCAAGGAAATCGTCAAGTTTACCCACGGTAAAGTTCATTAGAGAAGCGGACTTGGGGTGAAGTCTCTCACAGATAATGTTGTCTTCAGAGCAGGCAGTAGTAACAACATCAAAGAAACGGAGACGAATGAAGCAGGCTATATCGGAGAGCCTCCACCAAAGCGAGCGAGAGAGTCTAACAGAAAGCAGACACAGGAGTGAACAACAACGGACTGACAACGCTAACTACAAAACACTGAACATATATAGCTGTGACTGATAACAAACACCTGTGTTGTGAGTAGTAACAAAACACGTGACCACCCAGCTGATGAATGTAAACACACATACACACACACACACACACACCACGTGGTGAAGAACCCAAACAAGACACACCCACTTCCCACACACACACAGACACCCACACACACACACGCACACACACACATGCAAGAAAACAGAAAGATCCACAAACGTGACATACTGTATGTCTATTGTAATACCCTCAACTCCTCCAAAACGTTATGAAATCACACAAAAACAGCAAATGACAACAAGTGGAAAAATCTAATTCCACATTTTTAGTTCAACAAACTATTTCGCTCTTCACTTTAAATATGGAGACGACACAGCGGCTCAGCCTCACAGCAAGAAGGTCACTGGTTCAAGTCCTGACTGTACCAGTTGGCATTTCTGTGTGGAGTTTGCATGTTCTCCCCATGTTTGCGTGGGTTTCCTAGGGTGCTCTGGTTTCCGCCGAAGACCAAAGACATGCGCTAAAGACAGGGGCGGACTGGCCATAGGGAGCGCCGGGACATTTCCCGGTGGCCTGGTGGTCAATCTGTCATCGTGAACGTGGCCTGACCTATACGACCCCACCACCTCCTATCTCTTCAATTACCGATGGTGCCACCTACCCCGCCCCTCTCTTTAGTTACCGTTCACTTAAGTTGCCTGATGTTTAATAACTGTCCTGGGCAAAAAATACTGTCCTAGTCCACCCCTAGCTATAGGTGAATTGAATAAACTAAATTTGCCGTAGTGTACGATTTTGAATGTGAGAGTGTATAGGTGTTTTCCAGTATTGGGTAGCAGAAGGGCATCCGCTGCATAAAACATATGCCAGAATAGTTGGTGGTTTATTCCGCTGTGGCGACCCCTGATAAATAAAGGACTAAGTCGAAGGAAAATAAACAAGCAGATTCATTTTAAAATAAGCAGAACCAATTAGAGAGGCTCATGAGCTCCTGATAATTTTTCAACTTGTCAAAATTGTTTCGGAAGCCGTCAACTTGAATTTGTGAGATGTGTGTGGTTGGACGAGCCGATCTGTGGCTGAAGCTGACCATTGACCAATCAGAAGGATAAATTTGCTGAACCACGAGCACTGGACTATGTGTCATAACCAGATGAGTTTTCTTGAGTACTTTTATGATTGTTGTTCAGTCTTTCAGATCTTTCAGTGTGGCATGAGAATAAAAACTGCAGTGCGTGTGTCAGGCTTTAGGGTTTCAAAATGCCACAAAAAGAGTAATGTCAAAAAACATTAAACATTTTTGGTTCCCCAAAGAACCTTTGAGTGAAATTTGTTTTAAGACTTCACACTTAGCTAATGCTTGATACTGATTGCAAGTTTGGCATGCTGTCAAAGGAGAGAACCCTGAGCTCAGAGATCCTTGAGCTCAGGGCTCTCGCCTGGTCATTTAGCATAGAAGGGGGGTCCGAGGTGAGGTAAGTCCCGAGAGCCCCCCTTGGTATAGGAGGAAAAGGGAGAGATAGGGTGGAAGGGGTGAATTCTTCAAAAACGAAGATAAGGAAGGTAAGTACAGTGTGCTTTTTATGTAGGCTTGAATTCTTCTGATTGGTTTATCGTTGATGTGAGGCCAGCCATGGTCAATGATAGTACGTCATCCTCTTGAAATTAATTTGTAAAACTTCACTTAAAGCCCTGACTTATGCCACGGTCACATTAGAGTTTAAGCATACAAAATTCTGTTGTAAGGCACTGCAAAAAGGGGTGATTTTTTTAATTTGCAATCAACAAGATGATTACAAATTAAATAAAGTGAGCAATTGGTCCATATTTTACATTTCTGTACAAAGAGGTCATGTTTTGATCTTTGAGATTGGTCTAACACAGTCACGTGATTTCACAAGTCAGAGTTCACCAAGCTTGAACTTTGCAATGCAGCGAACTGTGAAACTTGTCGCACTAGCTTGCGTTTCCGGTCTGTCGCATTCGTGTGAGTATGAATGAAAGTTCATGGGACGAAAAGTGCAGTGCGACCGTGGCTTAACTTCAAACTAAAGGCATTTTTGGAAAAAAAAAATAGGCAAAGTTTAAAGGCACAGGCATCAAAGTCATTTCCTGGTGGGTCACAGCTCTGCACAGTTTAGTTTAACTCCAATTTAACACACCTGATCATTCAAGTGTGTTTGAAATCTACAGGTAAATGTGTTAAAGCAAGGATGGAACTAAACTCTGCAAGGCTTCGGACCTCCAGGAACTGAGTTTGACACCCCTGTTTTAAGAAGTTTAAAACACCTTGCTAATGTGAAATGTTCCTAATGCCTTCTATATCTACCATTGGGCTGTGGTGATTGGTTAATATTTAAGGTTGTTCATTAGTGAAATAGAAATTATTTAAAAGGATCAAACTGTAACATTTGAAAGGCTTTATTTCATTAGTTTAGCTAGTAAAAAGCTTAGTATAAAAGATTTGCTAGTACTTTCATGTTGTTAAACGTTTCATGTTATTCAGTATCTCAGACCTTCCCTCAAAGTTCTGAAACAGATATACACGAGGAACACACCCATTTGTTTTGGTTTACACCATTTACGCCAGTCTGTATCTCACTCTGTGTGTGTGTGTGTGGATGTTTGTACTGCATGCCTGAGTGTGTACAGTGCCAGTGTCAGTGAAAGAAGCCTCTGAAACGCCTCAAAACAAGCGCTCCTGCAGTCTCTCGGGGTGGGAGTGCAACAGCTGATAGAATTATGATGTCACAATCAGATAACGCATGTGTGATGATGTCATATCTTACACACAGACAGGATTCAGGAGGGGTTCCTCATGACTAACTGGGTGTCCAGTGATGTGATCGGTCTGTCAGTATTGAGAGATTCCACAAGGTAAACATCGCCAATATTTTTTTGCATGCTATTAATATACTCCTGAAGACTGGTATGCAACGAAATATTAATCAGTCATATTGAAATGTGAAGATATCTCTTATCATTTGAAATATTCTGTTATGTAACAAGCTGCAGAAGTATATCTCTTCTGGCATAATTGATATTTGTAAGTGAATCTCAATAACAAAGTGCTAATAAGAATACGGTTCCAATGTCAATTTAGCATTGAGGGGGGTCGGTATGTATGTAGAAATCGTCATTTAGTAGATAATTTGTCAGCGGTGGTAAATATGTGCATGCAAACAAAATAAATAACTAGAAAGTAAGCCAATTATGAAACAGTCAGTTGTTATGTTTCCATCCAGAGTTCCAAAATGAATCACTGTATAATAATTTAATAATTTGTCAATAAAGTTCCAGAATTCCACGGCAGCATGATGTCTTGTCAACTATATGTTTTTACTATAGGTGGGCATAGATACATTTTTTTAATCTAGATTAATCTCACTGTAATCTTGGAATTAATCTAGATTAAAATGGCTCATTTGAATTCTGCCGAAGGCATTCAGAATATGTGTGCTACCCAAATAATGTCTAAACGTAAGTCTTTGAGAACGGATTTCTCAAGCCAGGTGGCGCATTAGACCAGTGGCTCATCTCCTGTTTCCAAAATGCATCACAAACTGCTTGAGAAACTGTTCTACTATGATAATTGGTGATGAAAATAAATGATGTAAGTTTATGTAAGTTTAAATAGCATTTTACGTGGCATTTATTGTCATTTCAGATCTTGAAAATAAAATAACTAGCAGACAGTTTAATAATGAGAGTCAAAACTTTGACTAGGTGCAATCCAACTACACCAGTCACTCAGTGGCCTATTAATAATATTAAAAAGGTTTAATATGTATTAATTTGAATAAAGGCCTTTAACATATGGTTGGGAGTGCGGTGGCTGGTATTGAAATGTTTTTGGCATGTTGCATCGCGTTTGGTGCAGATAACCAAATTGCTTGTCACTGGAATTTTGTTGTGTTGCGTGTTGTTAGGACATGGTGTTAAATTGCAGTTGTGTGAAAATGTTACTTTCAGCAGTTTATGATCTCCAGCTCTCTAATCTTGACACTTCAGGGCCTTTTGATTGCTCAAGTTGAAGAGGCTAAGGAGTTGTCATACTGCTACTGCTAATATCAGTAGCTATCAGTCTGCTGAGCAGCCTCCCCGTCCATTGCTCCACCTCATAACACTGCACTACAACCTTCTGATTGATGCCTGGGAAATAGCGCTAATGTAGCCGGGCAGGAATGCCATTACTGCAAGATTCACACACCCCTACGAGATTCCAGTGCGCCGGTGAGACGGAGCATCAGAGCCGGAGCAAGAAAACGCCTGGAATTTACATCAATTCATGTTTCAAAGCACAGGGAGGAGAAGGGCTGCTCTGAGGAATCAATTGAAAGCCATCTTTACTCTTTCTAAAACACCTCCACAAATTAAACTCACTCTTTCTTCATCTTTTTATTCTGTGTCACTTTTGATTCTCTGTAAACACTGAAATCCCAGTCATGAATCTGGCAGGTTGGAGAGGAAGGGATGCTCCCATCCAAATCATGACGCAGAACTACAACAATCTCAATGAAATCAAAGAATCTGTCTACACTGCAAGATTGTTATTTTTTTTAATAATGCATATGATCCATTATAAACCGAGCAAATATTTAAGACCAATGCAATAATAAGCTTGCATAATTTAAGACAACATTATGTAATTGGGATTTAAAATCTCTATCGTTTTCTTCAATTCACTAAATGTTTAACCATTTGTCAACATGTTTTTAAACATTTAGAACATGATTAAATTGAGTATGATCACTTCATGTTTCATGTTAGACTATTGTAATTCCTTGTATATTGGTCTCCCTCAATCTTGATTGGCAAGGTTGCAGTAGGTTCAAAATGCGGCAGCTAGACTTTTAACAGGCACCAAAAAACATGCTCATATTTCACCAGTTTTAGCATCCCTACATTTGCTTTGTGTTAATTTTAGAATTCAGTTCAAGATGGTTTTTAGAATTCAGTTCAAGATGGTTGAACCTAGGATCCAGGAGGAACAATTCGCTTTTCATCCAAGCTGTAGTACAATGGACCAGCTCTATACCCTCACCAGGGCGCTCGAGGGTTCATGGGAGTATGCCCAACCAGTCCACATGTGTTATGCGGACTTGGAGAAGACATTTGACCGTGTCACTTGTGGCATTCTGTGGAGGGTGCTCTGGGAGTATGAGGTCAGAGGCGCTCTGTGAAGGGCTGTCTCGTCCCTGTATGAACAGAGCAGGAGTTTGGTTCGCATTGCCGGCAATAAGTCAAACTTGTTTCCAGTGCATGTCCAGTGCATGTTTTGTCACCAATTCTGTTCAGAAGAGTTTCAGAATTCAAAGCGCAGCCTTGGACTGGAGGGGGTTCGGTTCGGGAACCACAGTGTTTTATCTCTGTTATTCGCAGATGATGTTGTTATGTTGGCTTCATCGAACATGGACCTTCAGCATGCACTGGAGCGGTTTGCTGTCGAGTGGGGCGCAGCTGGGATGTGAATCATGTTGGTGTTTTGTAACATTTAATTTTTACGAGGTGGGTCGTTAGCCCAACGCTCAACTCCCAACCTGGAGGACCAGGACATACACTACGGACAATTTAGCTTGCCCAATTCAGCTATGGCCCATGTCAACACAGGAAGAACATGCAAACTCCACACAGAAATGCAAACTGACCCATCCAGGGCTCGAACCAGTGACCTCCTTGCTGTGAGGCGACAGCGATACCCACTATGCCCCTGTGTCGCCCAAATGGGTTATTAAATTCATTCATTTTCTTTTAGTCACAGTGGAATGAACCACCTGGGTTGTTATAGTTTAAATAAAACAATTGAAACTGCTAAAAACTGTTAAAATAACTTTTATTATGATGAACTTTTTTGTGCATTTAAAAAAGTTATCGTTGATCAACTTATTTTTAAACATTGTTTCTTATGCAATATATTGTTTCGAACTATTAACATTGTCGAATAATGACTGTGTTAGACTGCCTAATTTTTTAACATCAAAAGTTAACACAAGCAGAGATCAAGGCCAATCAAATGCACAAATACATGAAAACAAACTATGGGAAACTGATCATACGATTTTTACTGTACAAATATTGTTTTCTTTATTATTATTATTAACCCAGCTCACCTCTCTCTCTTTTCCCTTGCTCTCCTGTTGCCCTCAGAGATCCATTTAGAAGAACAGGGTAAACACTCACCATTCATAAATAAGCTTTTAAGGCCTTTCCCTCTCATAAAGTTGATGAAACTTCACGGGCCAGTGAACAACATTAGAGAGGGAAGGTTAAGTGGCGACCGCACTGCCATCACCTGTGGGGACGAACGTACACTGTTTACTCGGCTACTAAATAAGCTGGAATGAACTGTAATGCAGCTGAAGGCTATTTAAATAGATCTTCTTACAACGGAATTAACAGAATCAGATTGCCAGCTTGTGTTTTTATCCCACGATCAGAATGGAATTTGATTGTAACTGAGCTATGTTTGAACGGACACCCATACGGTCTCTTCAGTGTCTCCTAAAAGCCCCCGTCAAACTTCCAGAGCAGTGATTCATCAGCTAGAATTCAGTGATTCATTTTGCGGCTCACCTAAATCTCACATAGACCATTACTGTCAACGAGGTGAGATGTTTTGGCATTTGTTATTAGTTATGAGTGCTGAGTTTATTCCTAATGGCGAGTAACTGCGATGAATCAGTTTGAGAGCAGCTCCGTCGGGAGAAACTTTAATGACGACGATGGGCTTGGTGTTACTCAAGTGATCTCGGCTGCTTCTGTGGTCCTCACACCTCTGGCCTACATCAAAGTAGCAACAACATTGCTTTTTTCTGTAAGTCAATCGACTGCTAATCCTCTATGGGGGAAAGGCATGCAATGACCGCATTGGTTTAATGAAGAAAAATCACTAGTCAGCATGTGCTGTGTATCAGTCGTAATGTTTTTCTCAATCATTTTATCATTATATCTGCTGCTTTGATCAATATAAATATAGAGAAACCTCCTGTTGACAGAAACCTGGTAAAAAACTATATGTATAAAAAGCTATTGCAAAAAATAACTGATGTTATGCAACTTTCCCCCTTTTTTGTTAGGTCTCTTGTACCGAAGTGTCTGCCTTTATGGCAGTTTCTACAAATAAATGCAAATTTGCAAATGTTTGTCAAACAATTAAGTGGTTTTATAATATGCCAAGTGACCTGTATGTGAAAAAACAAAACAATTGCATTGCAGTTTTGCAAACTATTACTAATGTATTTGGGTAAAAGACTAAAGGCCCATTTTAGTGTTGTATTAAATACAATTTACAAAAGTTAATCTATACATAGAAAGCATATAATGCAAGTAGTCTCTGTTGTTTTGGTGTTTCAAATAGTTGTATTTATAATTCTTTCAATTTTGTTCAGGATTTATCAGTGGTCGCCACAGCGGAATGAACCCCCCCAAGAGCTCACACTTAGCTGATGATTGATTATAAAGCTTGTTTGGCATGCTGTCCCAGGAGAGAGCCCAGAGCACATAACATCCTCGAGCCTGAGGCTCCCTCCCGTTTGCAAGGCAAGAGGGGAGTTTGAGCTCAGGTAGATCTCGAGATCTCCCTTGCTGTAGCAGCTGATGAACAGATAGTGATTGCTCTTAAGAGATAACTACTTACTAGGATCATGTCTATGGTGCCTGTTTGGATTAGTTAATTAACATAAATTGCATGTTTTTGGATGGTGGGAGGAAACTGGGAACCCGGGGAACACCCACGTGAGCACAGGGAAAATGTGAAAACTCCGCACAGAAATGTCGGCTGGCTAGGTAAGGACTAGAACCAGTGACGTTCTTACTGTGAGGCAACAGTGCTAACCACTAGTCCACCGTGCCACCCATCTAGGAAAGGAGGAGGAGTAGGGGTGGATAGGGGGATTCTTCAAAACGGAGATGGCTGTTATATGGAACTTAGGGTATTTATAGTGGCTTAGGAATCGTCTGATTGGTGAATCATAAATTGAATAATGCGAAACCAGCCGCAAGCAGTCATAAGCACGTGAGCCTCTCAAAATGAGTTTATAAATCACTTATATTTGTAGTGGCGTCCCATTGCCGCTATTGTTGGTAGAGTGAGCAAGTTCAGAATCCGTAGGCAAAAATAGATGCAAATAAAAAATGTCTTTATTTTCCAATCAACAGAATTCCTTCATCAATTTTCCTTAATCTATAATGCACACTTCTCTGTTACCTTAAGTTACGGTAAAAGTTGAGTTACAGTCCAAAACTGTGTGCTTCCTACCAACGCTCTATTCTTCCATGCAGTGAAGCCACAGTTATATACTCTCATACTGACACCTTGTGGCCAACCGCCAGTATACAATGTATGGCTCCTACAATATTTATTTTTCAATAAATATAACCATTTAATTATATTTATTATTATTATACAATTATTATTCTAAATAAATAACAGAAATCAATCCTAAATGTTACTGGAAAACAATGTAACAACTGGAGTGATATGCTAAGAATCTTTTTCATAAATATTAATTATGACAATTCTATAGAATACAAAAAAAAGATAAATGTTTAATAGAATTATCTGTTGTCTTAGACCCGACTCATGGGCGAGAATAAATGTTATGAAGTCTTACTTCCCTGACTCTTTATCCCTCATTTCTGCTTTATAGCCATGTTTAGTGAAAGTAACATCATCATCATATTACATAAACTTTAGTTTTGTCGACTTGCAAAACTCGCTGCGTGCCGACACCTCTGCAAAAAAGGCTGTTACTCCGGTTTCACGGCGAATGAGCGGCGCGTATTTTATCAGCGTGCATGCAAACAACCGGGATTCACACAGAGCGCGTGTGGGGTGTGCGGGAATGGTTTTCTGCGCACATGCGTCAGTTTTCTTTCACCAGAATTGTTTCGGTTGCACAAAGACAATAACAAACTTGCATGTGCAAAAGATGCCAAATGTGAATAGCCCCTAACAGCTTTATTTTGGGATTGACACTCTAAAGTAATACACTTGCATAAAGTAAATCGTATCTCAATGCTTTTTCTAGGGGACGTTTTTTTTTTTTCTTTTTTTGCACCGTCTCCCCGTGCCGCCCTGGGCGATCGCCCATATTGCCCATGCCTAAATCCACCACTGCATACACATTCACACACACTCATACACTACGGCCAATTTAGTTAATTCAATTCACCTATAGCACATGTATTTGGACTGTGGGGAAAACCGGAGCACCCAGAGGAAGAACATGCAAACTCCACACAGAAATGCCAACTGACCCAGCCAGGTACTCGAACCAGCGACCTTCTTGCCTCAATACACTTCTAACTTGCTGCTTATTAATAGTTATTACGGTAGTAGTTGGGTTATTATGTTGGATTAGGGATGTAGAATAAGATCATGTAGAATATGTATTATATAAGTACTAATAAACAGCCAGTATCTTAATAATTTTCAGGTAATAAACCAGTAGTTAATAGCAAGCTTCGGTACCTAAACTAAAATGTTACCCATCATTCTTGTTCCAAATATGCCTGGGAATTTTTTGGTATAAACTCCCTTTTCATCTTTGACCCATATACCAAACCCAGTCTGGTCACAATGAATCTAAACTAGCAGTTCGAAGAAAATTCCCAGAATATTAATTGCACCAGTACCCATTAATTGTCTGGGAATTGTTGACCTGGGCTCGAGTTTGGGGATATTTCTCCATGGAAATGGTTCTGTCATAGCATGTACAGCTGAAATGGTAGAGTGTTTGTCCTCTCCCCTCCCTGCTCAATCTGACTCTGATTAACGCCGCAGCCCATGGCGGGGTGGGAACTGACCTCCGCAGTGATGTCATCACGACCGGAGCACTCCAGGTTGACCATCGTATACGAGGCGGAGTGCTGAGTCATGCACTACATGCCCGGAGCTCTAGATTTTCCATCAGGAATAGTGCGGAGCACGTCTGTTTGTTTCCCAGCGCCGGCTGAGGTCATGACGGGATTGAGTGGAACGTGTGCTGTATCTTTGGCTGGGCGAGAGGCGTAGAGAGTCCACCCTCATTCTGATACACTCGCTGCTGGGCCTCCTTTTCGCCATGTGCTCAGACTCGCACACACACACACACACCTCTTCCCTGGAGAAATCTGTTTCACCATATATCCTTAGGACCGGCCAGGCTCAGCGATCACCACACACACTTTTGTTCCCTGACAGAGTCTCACTTTTCATGCACTGGGACCCGTCTCCTACAATACACGGCCCACCCAGGAGCGCAGCCTACCCATTTCATAATGTGTGTGCGTGTAAGTGGGCAGGTGGGTGTGTATTTGCACAACTCATCTGTTTCTGTAGGTGATTTGTTTTAAAACGAACGCATGCTTTGGGACGCAGTGTTGCATTCCATGTATGTACGCATAGCGAACACAGCTGCTCCCGCTCACCTCGTATCACTGCAAATATCTGGCTCTGCCTTCACATTCACTCTGGAGCCTCACACAAACATCTATTCTTCATTCGTCTGTATTTCCAGCAGGCATCTCCGAGCTCACGTCTGCCATTTTGCCTCTTTTTCTGCATTTGTGTTGAATGCAAGCACCGACATGCGGAGGGCAATCGATCAACGTGCAAGTCGATTGGTCTGACAGTCGTGTAGAAAAGGCCTGACAAATGGATCATGGCAATCTAAAGCCAAATCAAGCTGTCATTGGGCTCCCAGAGCAAACGAATGAGACATATCAGAGATCAGAGGACATGCTCGCAACACTTTGCTGTTTATTTAAGCCATTCATGCTTGTCAAAGACTAATGTACACGGTTCTTTGTGCGTCTTTGAATCTGTGCCAGCCTTGCAGTGTCTGGGAGCAAATGGAAACTGAGAGGATGCAGACTTGGTTGGGGTAAAACAAGAATGCAAAACGAAAGCATGCAACATTTACCAGATAGTATTCAACGAAATGCATGGTTTACAAGGCAAATATTTAATTTTATTCATATATTTTCCTTCGCCTTAGTCCCTTTATTCATCGCCACAGCGCAATGAACCACCAACTTATCCAGCATATGTTTAAGCAGCGGATGCCCTTCCAGCTGAAACAGTCATACACTACTGCCAATTTCCTTTATTCAATTCATCTTTAACGCATGTCTTTGGACTCTGTGGGAAACCGGAGCACCTGGAGGAAACCTACGCAAACACGGCGAGAACATGCAAACTCCACACAGAAATGCCAACTGACCCAGCCGGGACTTGAACCAGCAACCTTCTTGCTGTGAGGTGACAGTGCTAACCACTGAGCCACCGTGCCACCCAATATTTAATTTAAGGTAAAAATTTTATTAAGACCTAGTCCTGTTTAAATAGCTTGAACACGTAACTGGTGAATTGCCAGCGATGGGCTATAGCGACCATACTACACCATCCCTCATATGTTTTCAACAAGATTAGTCAAAACCCAAACAGGACTGAAAACTGTCTGAAGAAATGCACTAGGGCAGAGGTGTCCAAACTCGATCCTGGAGGGCCGGTGTCCTGCTGAGTTTAGCTCCGACCTGCTTCAACGCACCTGCAAGAAGTTTTTTAATATACGTACAGTTGCAATCAGAATTATTCAAGCCCCTGATTTATTAGTCCCCCTGTTTATTGTTTTCCCCAATTTCTGTTTAACGGAGAGAAAAAAAAATTCAACACATTTCTAAACATAATAGTTTTAATAACTCATCTCTAATAACTGATTTATTTTATCTTTGCCATGATGACAGTAAATAATATTTTACTAGATATTTTTCAGGACACTTCTATACAGCTTAAAGTGACATTTAAAGGCTTAACTAGGTTAATTAGGTTAACTAGGCAGGTTAGGGTAATTAGGCAAGTTATTGTATAATGATGGTTTACTCTGTAGACTATTGAAAAAATACAAAGCTTAAAGGGGCTAATAATTTTGACCTTAAAATGGGTTTTAAAAAATTAAAAACTGCTTTTATTCTAGCCGAAATAAAACAAATAAGACTTTTTCCAGAAGAAAAAATATTATCAGACATACTGTGAAAATTTCCTTGTTCTGTTAAACATCATTTGGGAAATATTTAAAAAAGAAAAAAAAATTCAAAGGGGGTCGAATAATTCTGATTGCAACTGTATAACAAGAGCTTGATTAGCTGGTTCAGGTGTGTTTGATTAGGGTTGGAGCTAAACTCTCCAGGACACCGGCCCTCCAGGACAGAGTTTGGACACCCTTGCACTAGGGTATATGCATTGGTATGCAAAAAGGCTTTTAATTTTGCAGTAACCTGGGTCAATCGCTTCCAGTGAACTGTATGCCATTACAAAATCGACATGTTTATGGTATGTTTTCTTTAAAAATCAACGATCTTCACTGCCTGGCTGATGCACGATATAAATTGGGTCTCAGATTGTACATAAAACACTGCATTCAATTTAAATTTTCCCATGCCATGTCCTTAAAATATGAACATTTATTTTACCCCAGTATTTTCAATGGTGTTTCTGCGCTCTGATCCTGACGGGCGCGTGCGTGTAAATTGGTTTTCTTCCTGGTTAACACTTGAACAACTAAATGAATACTGAAGTCTATTTAACTGATTGTATTTTAATTACATTACAAGATCGATGCTGTAAAAGGAACCATATAAAATGGAAAAAAAGTCACATTAACCGTTCACTGGACGTGTATCGGTATGGGAAGAAACACTAGCTGTGCATATACTCTCAATAAACATCAAAAGGCACAGTTTTTCACATTGACAAATACAACTTGTTGAAAAGCATTATGCAATATACCCGTAACTGAGGCATAACACAAGCCTTAGTCAGACTAGATGTGATGTATTTAATGGGAATTCTTCCAAATATTAAAAGTGTCATCACTTACTCACTCTCATTTCAGTCCAGATCTGTTTGACTTCCATTTTTCTACTCTGAAATACAAAAGAATGTATCAGTGTGTTACTTATTGTCCATGCAGTCCAAGAAAGTCTAATTTTGTTTTGTTTTTCCAAAAAATAAAATAGTAATTATTTTAAACAAATAGTATCTAATGCAGGTCAGGAAAGTTTTCAGTTTAGTTCAGTACATTAAGGCCCAATCCCAATTCTACCCCTTGGGACACCCCTACCCCTTTACGTGGACACGCAAAACAAGGGGTGTCCCAATTCTCCTTATCTTGAAGGGGAAGGGCTAGATAGCCCTCAAAAGAGAGATTTTTCAGGACCACACTCGAAATCATTTTCCCAGAATACCCCAGCCACAATGGCTGCATAATGTTTTAATACATTCATAACCGTGTTCGTGTTTTACCATCATGCTTTTAAAAAAAAACGCTAAAATAAAAACTGTTAAATTTCACTATCTATAATCCCTAATAATAACTCCTGTACAGCAGTCCCACAACATTCTGACACTCGATGACACTAGAATACCTTGTCAGAAAAGTCTAGTGGCTGAGAATGAGCTTTTTACAGTGTCTGCTATAATGTTGATGTTGTTTTCTTGTGTTTACATAGATGAATATGGCCACAGTGTAAATGCACAGTATGATCTTATATGAAGAAATAGCTCACGATGGCATATGATGACGTGTGTGGGTGCTGTAGTGGTGTCCCATTTCTTAGGGGTAAATTTTGAAGCCCTTCCTCTTCACACGATGTCTGAAGGGCCAAGGGGAAGGGGTAGGGGTACAAAAATAGAATTGGGATTGGGCCTAAAGGTCATGGCATGCACTCTCTAGATTAGAGATGCCCAAACTAGGGCCAAAGTCAGCCCATGGTAACCTATGATTTAGCCCCCCCATCCCATTTGAGAAGAGAGGGAGAACGATGTGGATGGTTTCGAGATTGTCAATTCAAATTTAATGTAACTCTTCTTTTGTTTGTTTGTTTGTTTTATTGTTAAAAGTTGGCTGAAATTAAATGTATCAATTAAATGGTGTAAATGAATCAGATTGTGTTTAAATGTACATATTGTCACCCGACAATTCTGAGACTTTGGTGAGCAAATCAAGTCAAAGGCAGATTCTGCTTGACTAGTGTATTCAGCACACTGCAAAAAAGCTTAGTTAGTCTTAGTTAGATTTTTTTTTATCTTGTTTCTAGTCCAAATATCTAAAAATTCTTAAATCAAGAAGAATTTTCTAGACAAGCAAAACATGTTGTCCTGTTTTAAGAAATAATATGCCAAAATAAAGAGAGTTTTTCCTTAAAACAAGCAAAATAATCTGCCAATGGGGTAAGCAAAATAATCTTATGTCAAAAGGGAAAACAAGATTATTTTGCTTACCCCATTGGCAGATTATTTTGCTTGTTTTAAGGAAAAACTCTTTATTTTGGCATATTATTTCTTAAAACAAGACAACATGTTTTGCTTGTCTAGAAAATTCTTCTTGATTTAAGAATTTTTAGATATTTGGACTAGAAACAAGACAAAAAATCTAACTAAGAAAAGCTTTTTTGCAGTGCATTGAACTCTACTGTGTTTAAAATGTGGTTGTTTATGTTTTTATTGCAATGAGTTATCATTCATTCCTTTTCTTTTAGGCTTAGTCTCTTTATTAATCTGCAGTCGCCACAGTGGAATGAACCACCAACTTTTCCAGCATGTTTTACGCAGCAGATGCCCTTCCAGCTGCAACCCATCACTGAGAAACACACACACTCTTATTCACACACATACACTACGGATAATTTAGCTTACCCAATTTACCTATAGCGCATGTCTTTGGACTTGTGGGGGAAACCGGAGCACCCGGAGGAAACCCAGGCAAAAATGGGGAGAACATGCAAACTCAACACAGAAATGCAAACTTATCCAGCCAGGGCTTGAACCAGCGATCTTCTTGCTGTGAGGCGATTGTGCCACCCACTGCGCCACCGTGAATTATCATTTAACAAGTTATACTGCATTAGTTAATACATTTTAAATTAAGGTTTTCTATTTATTTTGAAATATTATTAAATAACTTAGGAAATTAGCCAACTTAGGCAATTTTAAAGTAATATACTGTAGTTTAGTATATTTACATTCGGCCCATGGCTATGAATGATATTTGGTTTTTGGCCCTTCATATGAAAAAGTTTGGGCACCCCTGCTCTAGATACTGAAACTACTGTCTTTGTGCATGCACAGTAGCTAAGGCAAACTAGAAATTACATTTTTTTTAAGTAATTAGAGGTTATGCAACAACAGTATTGCTGATTCAAAATATGTAATTAAATTGTGAGTTTAGTGGGCAATTTTCAAGATTTGAGAATTCAACCATTCACTTACATAAGGCTTTGGTCTTGGATGAGCTACAAATATGGCTGCCAAATGAACTGACTTTCCTTGAAAGGGATTTTGACTATACATGCATTTTCTTGGAGTCAGTGTGTCTTTAATGTGCCTTTTTTGTTGGATTTGACTGAGCAGAATGTTCTTTTTGTAGTCTGTGTATGTTTGCTTTTAATCCAATGCAATCATCATGAATACAATTGTAGATCATTTATCACTAGAACATATTGGCCTTGCAAATGGATATTTAAATATATATATATATATATATATATATATATATATATATATATATATATATATATATATATATATATACATACATGCAAGTTATTTTTTTTCTAATCTGGTACTTTTAACAATATCTCAAAGCAAAAAAACTTAATAATAAAAAAAATGTTCAATGCCTCATTTGTATGAATTTAGGAAATTAGGGAGAAATTAGGGTGGAGCAATTGTTAGCACCATTGCCTCACAGCAAGAAGGTCGCTAGTTCGAGTTAAGCTTGGTCAGTTTGCATTTCTGTGTGGAGTTTGCATGTGACAGACGAGTCTTCGCTGAGGTCCACCGTCCTGCGCCTAGACTGCAGCTCTGCACAAGACGTTTGGCCATAGGAGAAATGGTCATGCCCAACTGAGCCAGGTTTCTCTAGAGGTTTTTTAAATCTTCACTTTCGCCAATTGGTGAAGTTTTTTCCTCGCCGCTGTCGCTACTGGCTTGCATGGTTCGAGATCTGCAGAGCTGCGCATCAATGGAATTGCTCTTCTCAGTAGTGATTATTAACCCACACTGAACTGAGCTAAACTGAACTGAACTTAATCTCTGAAAACTGAACTGACACTGTTTCAATTCACCATAATCTTCCATGTGAAGCTGCTTTGACACAATCTACATTGTATAAGTGCTATCCAAATAAAGATGAATTGAATTGAATTGAATTCTCCCCGTGTTGGTGTGGGTTTCCTCCGGGTGCTTTGGTTCCCCCACAGTTCAAAAACATGCACTATAGGTGAATTGAATAAACTAAAATGGCCGTAGTGTATGTGTGTGAATGAGTGCTTATGTATGGATGTTTCCCAGTACTGGGTTGCAGCTAGAAGGGCTCTAGGCAATGCCTAATTTGTATGAATTCACATAATCTCACTCTAGTGCTTAGATTTGGTCACATCAGTGATGGTTATGACTAGGGGCACACAAAGCTCCCAATTTTGCAACTGTCCTACATTTTGGTCCCACTACAGAGTGACTGAGGCATGAGCTGAAAATGCTCTGCACTTTTCAGGAAAGCATGCAAGGGTTACAGCAGCTCATTTGCATTTACACATGAAAACAGTGTCTTGGCATTTGCAGCATGGTAAAATAAATAATCCTTGGAATATATTGGGTTGAAATTTCCCAGACGTCTTCAGATTATGCATTAGACATATACTAAAGAATGTAAAAATGCATAAAAGGAATCTTTAAAAAAAAATGAAGCTTTTTTTATTGATAGCTGTGGTTCCAAAAACAAACTTTAACATCCACTTAACAATAGCTGTTTCCATTGACCCATATTTTTATTAGCATTTTGGATATGCACATAAAAAACGGTTGATGGAAACGCCAAGATGCGTGCAATTTTGAAAATGCACATAAAAATTGTACGTGCATAACTTAGTAGGATAAACTTCGATAAGAAAAGATGCGCAAAGCTATGATGGATACACTTTTACCGAACAAATTCCAGTATGCGCATTAAAAATGTCACGTGATTTTGTTAAAAGGCATCATGTGATGATAAAAATGTCTGTGAATGGACAACCCAGCAGGCTGAGCACACTGTAAAGCATTAGAAATGTTGTTTTGGTCATTCTTGAATGCCTTAACCGTTTCAGTTTTAGTGTTACTATATTATTAATTACCTCCAGAACTGTCAAGTGCGTCTGTGCTCCACGTCTCACGTCTTCAAACGACACTACGTGTTCATTGCGTGTCAGCATTGTCTTCTGAGGTGCAAGTAATTTATTAAATAAGGAAAAGATTCACGCAGCTTCTCCTACATCAATAAATGTAATTTTTACTGTTGATATTTGGCGCCAGTTAATCAGGAAGTGACGACTTTGTTCTCTTTGACTTACTGGATGAAAACGGTGCTTTATTTGCACGACTTTTATGCAATATTCCAATTTTGTGCATAGATTTAATTCACATATTTGGATGGGAACATAGCTAGTGAGGTACTTCGGATTATGAAAAAAAAAATTAAAAGTTAACCTAAACCTCGAACCTAAAATCATTTTTTTCTGCTTCATTGCACATTTTTTTTTAACTCATTTAGAATTTAACATCACTTGTTTGTGATATAAAAGCAAAACACAAGCTCAACCCATTACCTGCATAACGTCATCCCTGAGAACACTGAAAGTGAATCTATTACCATGGCATCAATTGTGTAGAATAGATGTTAATTACACCCCAAATGAAGCGGTTTCCCTGACGACGCCCCACCTCTCAGCAGACCAGATTTCTCTGGCAGGAAGAGGCACAGATGCTCTCTGTTTCAGGAAGGTAAAGACTATGTTTAATGTAAGTCTGGGAGGAGGACACTGCCTCTGGGATAAAGCAGCTGTTTGCTCCTGTTAAAAAGAAAGAACAGAAGAAAGAAGCATTACGAGAAATATGCTGAAGAATGCAGAGGCTCGTATGACCATACGAGACTCGTTGTTGGTAATTATAGTCCCAGAGATAATGGCATTATCAACGGCAGAAACATCTGCACCACTCACACAAAACTGCACAGACATGTTTACGGCATGTGGCTGGAATCAACACATGTTTAAAGCTGCTCTCTGCCATCTAATGAGTAACTGATTCTTTGTGGTATTCTGAGCCTGGGTCTGAATTACGTGTTACACGTCTTTTAGTTAATAGTGTATAAGAACTCTGTGGTAGTAAAACATGTCCGAAGAATGAGTTTTTTTCCCAATCAGCCTACTAAAATATTTTCATAACATTTTGATATATTTCAGGAACAAACCCCCCCCCCCCCCCCCCACCCCCCCCCAAGAGTTGTGGTGGTTGTCATCACAAAGGCTGCTTTGGAATGAGGATTATACGACACCTTGCAATGCGCATTCTTTTCTAAATAAACATACTCGGAATTCGCTAATGAATTGTGTCCACTGATAGCGTTGTTTATTTGCACCCACTGTCTGCTTTGTTTCTGCACCTTGATTTAATTCAATTCAATTCAATTCATCTTTATTTGTATAGCGTTTATACAATGTAGATTGTGTCAAAGCAGCTTCACATGGAAGATTATAGTGAATTGAAACAGTGTCAGTTCAGTTTTCAGAAATTAAGTTCAGTTCAGTTTAGCTCAGTTCAGTGTGGTTTGATAATCACTACTGAGAGTCCAAACACTGAAGAGCAAATTCATCGATGCGCAGCTCTACAGATCCCGAACCATGCAAGCCAGTGGCGACAGCGGCGAGGAAAAAACTTCACCAATTGGCGAAAGCGAAGATTTAAAAAACCTCGAGAGAAACCAGGCTCAGTTGGGCACGACCATTTCTCCTATGGCCAAACGTCTTATGCAGAGCTGCAGTCTAGGCGCAGAAAGCTGGACCTCAGCGAAGACTCATCTGTCCTTGGAGCGTCACAGGAGTCAGTCTCAAGCTCTCACTCCACGATGACCACCACAGCAGCTGCTCAGGATACAGCCTGGTCCAGAAAACCTTGGGATCATCTCGTCGCTGGTCTCAGATCGCGTCAGTGGCACTGCATAGTCTGAGGGCTATACTCAAGATGAGTACCCCCAGGTGGAAATACAGAATAAGGAGAATAATTAGCATAGCTGCTGTTCACACCACAAAATCAAAATCATACCACAAAAGCAAAATCCTGTGTGGGGCACATCATGCGTCATACCGTTATGTACTGCACTGAGTGTATGCTTTGCTAAAAAGATAGGTCTTTGATTTAGTTTTGAAGAGCGAGAGTGGGTCTGAGCCTCGGACATTATCAGGAAGGCTATTCCAGAGTTTAGGGGCCATAAATGAGAAGGCTCGACCTCCTTTACTTGACTTTGATATTCTAGGTACTACTAGAAGCCCTGAGTTTTGAGATCTTAAAGAGCGGGTTGGGTTGTAGCGAGACAAGAGGTTGGTTAGATAAACAGGAGCTAGGTTATTTAAAGCTTTATAGGTAAGGAGTAATATTTTAAATTCAATACGAAACTTAACAGGCAGCCAGTGTAAGGAGGATAGAATTGGGTCACTGAACAGAAAAATAAACCGCAAATCTTGTGAATGCATCAGACTTACATATACTGATGTGTTTGCCTGGGATTGTACAGCACTGCATCAAAATTGTAAACCATATAATTTGTAAGATTCTACAATGATGAAGGGATCCATCCAAGAATGATCTGGAACTATTTTCAAACCATTTCAAAGTTTTAACCATTTTGGCAAGCCTGGCCAAAGTAACAGACTGGCTGATAGACACATTGGCGCTACTGGCTGATAGACACATTGGCAAACCAATCGCTATGGTGGAGGTTTTCTAAGGAGTCTTTGCATTGTGCTACGCAATGGACAACTTTGTAGAAATGTAGGTAGAAAGAGCGGCACGGTGGCTCAGTGGTTAGCACTGTTCCCTCACAGCAAGAAATGTCGCTGGTTCGAGTCCTGACTGGGCCAGGAATTTCTGTGTGGAGTTAGCTTGTTCTCCTCATGTTCATATGGGTTTCCTCTACACTCTCAGAAATAAAGGTACAGAAGCTGTCACTGTGGCAGTACATTTTTACAGTACTTTTTAGGTACATTTGGGCACTAATATGCACCTTTGAGGTACCACCGTGGAGTCTTTGGGTACAAATTTGTATCTTTTGAAAAGGTACTGCCACAGTGACAGCTCCTGTACCTTTATTTCTGAGAGTGTAGGTGCTCCTGCTAGACACATTGGGGCTTTTTTGTGAAACGTGAGCACAACAAATGTCTGTGTAAAGCATAAATAAAACCACTTTTGAATGCAACAATTTCAATCCAAGGTCAATTTACACAGAAATTCAATCAGCTTGTTTCTTAAGGTCCATAGATTTAAAGTTTTTTTTCACACGTTTGGTCATCAGTTAACGGTACTTTCATGTGGACAAAAGAGTTTGCCCATTTTTTGCAAGTCAGGCTTATTGGAAATATTTGCCTGTCATATTTTTGCATAAGGTATGTTTTTTCTGCACTTTTAAAATGACACTTCTACAAGTGGTGCTATACCATTTTGTCTCCATTGCAAATGTAGGTTAGTAAATCAGCATGATAGCTATGTTTGCATGGACACTTTTAGTTTCTGATGTATCCAGACATAGTACTTACAGTAAATGAATGTTAAATAAAGTCACCTTGTTGACATGCTTGAGTCCAGAATAAAGGGTGACAAGGTGGCTTAGTTTTTAGAACTGTTGCCTCACAGCAAGAAGGTCACTGGTCCGAGTCCTGACTGGGCCAGGAGACATTTCTGTGTGGAGTTTGCATGTTCTTCTCGTGTTCGAGTGGGTTTCCTCCAAGTGCTCCGGTTTCCCCCACAGTTCAAAGACATGCGCTATAGGTGAATTGGGTAAAGCAAAATTGGCCGTAGTGAATGTACTAATAAAAGAGTGTATGGGTGTTTTCCAGTGATGAGTTGTGGCTGGAATGGCATACGCTGTATAAGACATATGCCAGAGTAATTTGCAGTTCATTTCACTGTGGCGACCCCTGATAAATCAGGGACTAAGCCCTAAAGGATAGTGAGTGAGTGATCCAGAAGACAAAAAAGAATAAATGAAAAGAATAAAGATTGAAAAAAAAGAAAGAATGGACAAGAACATCAACAATCAACTTGCTGTTAAGTCTTTAAGCAGGAATTTATCCTAAAATGAGGGTAATTAGGTGAAGAACACAACATCCTTTATCTATTACCATTATCAGTGGTTCCTCACAGATTGAGACTGAACTCCACCACTGAAGAAAGCTATTTTAACAAGACCCTTGAAGAAGGAAAAAGATGATCATAAAGTCAGAAGTGTGCATGGTGTCATGTTAAACTAATCTGTGGAATTTACGAGCGTCTTTCAAGTGCTGACCAGAGAGCAAAGTCTTGTGGGATTTGAAAGCTGCGCGGTTTCACCCCAGGTCTCAAAAAGGTGAGTTAATATCAGATTCAGCAAATAACCTGCGGTCACTCCGTTTAACCCCTTTTATTTTAAACATTCACGACTCATTATGAATGAACGCAGTTTTGTAAACATGTCAAAGACTTCAGAAGAAAGCCAGGATTACAGCGCTGGTCAATTTACATCTGTCTCCACTTGTTATTTTCATGTTTTAGAGTTTTCCTTAGCTTTAGAGATTCAACCAAAGTGAGGTCACCCACATATCCCTTTTTCAGGCAAAGAAAAATCTGTCACTAATAGCTACAGATGTGAAATATGAGCAGCATTATTAAAGGCAATAATTTTTTTGGTGGCACTGAAGGGTCAGTGTGAGCATTTCAAAGACAGCCGTTCTGGATATTGGTTATGCTAGCGACCAACTGATAATTTGTTGCTAAATACACCCTACGCTTTGCATTTTTGGAGGTTTCGTGACTATGTGCCCATCTCTGTGAGATGCTCAGGCCAGGTCTGGGCAGGCTGTGCTGCACATCTGTGCTGCAAAAATGCCAAAATGTGTGTCAGACTCAATTTAAGCTCACACGAACTAAACCCACCCCTAGCTGAGTTGCACTGCACCTGTAGATTGAATTCTGAACTGTGAAATTCTTCTATTCCCCATGCATTCTTGCAAGCCCCTTCCTTAAGGGGGAAGAAAAAAAAAAAACATACACTCACCTCTAACAAAAGCGGTCAGGATTTCACTCATGTGTGAGTGTCTGGGGGTATGTATTGCAGCAATATAAGCAATGCATGTTAACCCCTCAAAAAAGTGGAGAGGTAAGAGTATTACAAGAAAGCCAATAGGGAAACTAGGAATACGCATTTGCTGCATGTGTCCATTTTGCATAAATGTGTCGATTCGTGAGGTCTGACAGAGATGTGCACGCAAGGAATATCTGCATCTGTGTGTATCCATCTATGTGTGCATGTGGGTAATCTAACAGATTTATGGACATATCTCCAAAATCAGTTCTCGGCTTATCTGAACTGATGTACTGCGATACCTACAACAGTGTGATGGACAAATTTGGTCATTTAGTGTAAGAGAACACACGCACTTTCACATAAAAAAATATATTTGGAGAGAGAGACTAAAAAAGCATAACTTATGTGATTAAAAGACAGACATCTGGTCGTTTGCTTTAACTTTGGAAAGCATCCAGTTGCCAGTGATAACATCATTGTTTGATATGGGCAATAAATGTGAGATGTTCCAAGTTACTGACCTTTAGAGAGCAGGTAAATTAGGCTTGAATAACACACTGCCAAATCATAAACACACTTTGGACTCACTGTAAGGATGCAACATTTAAATTATAATTTAAAAAATAATGATTACTACAAACTAACTCAAACCATCATATTCCTGTCAAATAAACTGCTTGCTAGCATAAATAGAATAAAAACTAGATTTGCATTATAAACTATAATTATCTTTGAAGACATCAAAGATGGATGGAGATTTAATTTTAGATTGAAGGTTTTTCCTGTGCCTGATGATCGGGTTGTCGTGGTCCTAACCTTCGACCACCACCCATTTCACAATGCACCGGCCCCTTACGGCTCCCCCTGCAGGCGGTGGGCCTGCGGGAGGATGATCCCACCTCGCTCCTTCGGGCTAAGCCCGGCCAGGTTCCGTGGGAAAAAAAACCTGGCCATCAGGCACTCGCATACGAGCCCCAATCCCAGGCCTGGGCGACGTCACAGCCCTTGATGTTTTTGTACTCATAAGGGGTTTTTGAACCACACTTAGTCCGACCTGTCACCTAAGACCTTTTTGCCTTGGGAGACCCTACCAGGGGCATTAGCCCCCGACCACATAGCTCTTTGGACCACTCAGGCACTCAAACCCCTCCACCACGATAAGGTGGCATTTTTTTCCCTGGACGCCTACCTAGGAAAGGTGTTTCAGGCATGTCCCACCGGGAGGAAGCCTCGGGGAAGACCCAGGACACGCAGGAGGTACTATGTCTCTCGGCTGGCCTGGGATCCCCCCAGAGGAGCTGGAGGAAGTGTCTGGGGAGAGGGAAGTCTGGGGTTCTCTCTTAAGACTGTTACCCCTGCAACCCAGTCCCGGAAAAGCGGTAGAATGAATGAATGAATGAATGAAGGTTTTTTCACACATTCTAAAAAAGTGCTGCGCTGTTTCAACCCAAACTTGGGGTAAAATATAGACAAACCAAACTGTTGGGTTTAAAAAATATTTTAAAATACATTTTAAATTGAACCCTACTGATAATTAACAGTTAAGCCATGATGTTTTTGTAAGCAACTTATATAAGCTAATTTGCTAACCACAAAAATCTTTTATATAACTTATATATTAACTTTAAAAAGTTGACTTAGTTTATTTACATTTTTTTTAGGTAATTGGCTTCTACAAATGCTTTTAGTATTTTGAACTTATACAGTGTTTATTAGTTCCCCTGTAGATGTAAATTGCTAGGGTTAAAGTTTCTCATGTCTTCGGTCTCTTCTTTAGGACACTAGCGTTTATATTGTAGGATTCTGCTCATATACATAAGACCTGCTCACCTACAGACTTAATTCTGTAAGATTTTGATATTTTCTTTATAAAGAAAAAAAATCAAAGCACATATCACTTTTAGAGTAAAATATACATTTTAGCCTGCATGACATAATCCATATGGCTTTAAAGATGAAAATCAACTCTTTCCACTCTTCATTCACTGTGCTTTTTGCATCTTGCGGTAAACAGAAAGAGAACCAATGTGACAGGTTGGAAGGCTTTGCTGTGCACTTCCCCCTGCTGGTCAAGATAAAAACCTAACATCTTTCTTCAGTTCACAGCATTACATCCTTACACCCCTATCACTGTTACGCTCTTAATAAATCATTATTTCTGATTTGTTTTACTGTTTGGACTAACTACACCTAGAAACACTTGATTAAAATCAGCTTAAATTCTTCAACGTCCAGTCCACTTGTTTTATTTAGAGGTCAATTTGAATTATGTAACAAGAAGACAATACATAATAATGAAAAAATCCATCAGTAACACATCGGATTATAAAGCAATTGCATAGCCCATTAGATCACAGACATCTAGTATCATCCTGGTGGGCTTAACGATTTTAGGGAACCCACTATGAGATCATTTGACATCTTAGAGGTGATTAACACTTGCAGTAGAGGTAAAATATTGACACATAGATCAGGTGTTATCAAAGCTGAAGAACGTCCAACTCTATTGGCAAGCACAGCAGTTCCATCCCAGACGGTTTGGCTGCCCCCATTGGAGTAACTCAAAATTTAATTGCTGCTTAGACAATGATGTGTCCAGGAGGGTCTTCCCCCAGCTTCTCTCTAAAGACAATATTGCAACCCAAACCAGACAAGAAGCAAGAATGGAAGCACCTTGTACTGAACTCCCTATTCTCTTTTAAAACAATTCAAGAAAGTTTCAGCACTTTTGTGAATAGAGTCCAGGGGTCAGAGTTCTTGGAACGTTATCGATCCCACATTTCTTCTGCGCTCGGTTTACTTCGTCATCTTTTAACCTAATGGGTTTACCTCGTAATCTCGTGTTTCTCTGCAAGCGTTTGAACTGCTGGGTATATCTTGACCTGGCTGAGCTCTTCACACATACCTGTAACTGATTGAACCAAACACACCAGCCAAATGGGAAATCAATGTCCTCTCAAATACAGCTCAGAGTCTGTGGATCACTCACTGTTATCAAAATAATGTCTTTCCCATCAATGCCATGAAGCACACTTAATCACTTATGAGGACCATGAGGGACTTCTTACCTGAACACATACTATTTACGTGTTGTTCTTTTTTTACATCAAACATAGCATGCAAACAAGCTGGCCATTGTATGGGGAATGCAATACCACACATTACTGTCTTAGTAAGAAATCTTTGAGTCATTCATTACAACAGTTTTTCTTTATTTAATTGTTATTTCATCTACAGATGACGTTCAGAATTGTTGGATGACTTATTTCTAACGCCCTATTGTCGGTAAAAGAGCTTGTTAACACACGTCAATGTTGCGTAAACGCTTGAGAAAATATAGATATTAAAATGAAGTCAGGAGACATATAATTGAGATAAAGAGTGTGTTTTGTAATATGTGTCAGTTTCAGCAGCCACTGCCTCACGCCTGACTCAAAGTCACCCTCCGTCTGACAGGGAAGCCAGCAGCACATCTACTTTGCAATCAAAGCAAACGGTGACGTCCAAAGAAGCATCCCAGCCCTGATGGGAGATAGCAGCCCTGGCTAACTATGTGGTCTTTGTTTTTTTGCCCTGCGGTCATTTTTCTGCTCAGTTGATGAGAAAATCAGAGTTAATTGTTGCAAGAAAAGACGAGGTCATCAGCCAGAGTAATTTAAAGGAAAATGAGGTTCCGCTAAAGATGACCTCACCTCTGCGGTCAGAATCCCCTTTCCCGCCTCCTCGGGCGAGGATGAGGGTTCTTCTCTGGCCAAATCCTGCACATGTGGCTGTATGGGAGGTAGACACTGAGATTAAAATAGGGGTCAATGACCAGGATAGACTTTTCAAAGTGCTTCATCAGTTCTATCCTGTTCGACTGACTGGCCAAGTTACACTCATTGATAGCTCAAGGGGCTCATAGATCACTCAGCGCCCGTCTGTGTATATCTAGCAGTGTCGTTCATCACATGACTAGGAAATCTACTGGATTTCTTATGTGACCTTTAAACTCTTGTTCCCATCTCGAAGGGGCTCCCCCTTTTCCCATGTGGTCCAGCACTCTGTTGATTGCTGCCTGGATTAGAGTGGAGCAGGGAAAGAGTTCCGTGTGCTGTTCCGCTCTCAAGCTGATGTCCTTTAATCTCACTGTAACTTTGATCCACCCCCCTGATCAGGACCTGGAGGAAAATTAAAGACCTTCCACCGACTCGCAAATCTTCAGTTGGCTCACGAATTTGCCAGCACACTGGTGCACATCGTGAAGGAGTGACCATGTTGAAGGCACAGACTTATCAGGGCAAGGCCTAAACCACCTGTGCACAACCCTTTCTTTGGTTTAGCATTGGGAAAGAATGAATGAACTTCCTTGACCCTGCTGTGAATTTAAACAACAATGGGTTTTGGAAGTCAGGGCCGAGGTGCTGAGGACGGTGGGATTTTAGTGGTGGGGGGATTGGCAGTGTTTGGGGTGAGGGAGGGACACACCATTGCACAATTTCATCCACTTTTCTTAAGAATACGTTTCGACACAAAAGTAAACTGTCCGATCTCTTAGAGTCCATGGCTAATCTCATCCTCACTCCCCCAGCACAGAAACCCACACATGCAAACACACTACTAACTCCTGGAACAAGCAGACAAACACAAACACAGACATCAAGCTAGGCAGACTTATCGTGTGAACGTCCATGCAAACACAAAGAAGACGGGGGTGATCCATAAACAGGGTGATCCACAAATCAAGCAGCACTCAGGTTTAACGAAAGTAAACAACTGCACAGCAAAGCAGTAATTAATGGCACCCTTCCCTTTTCTACAGTAAAGACATGTCAAACAGTGGGGACCTGGCAAGGTAGATTACCGAAGATTTGCAACACTTGAGGATTACTCAAGAATGCCTGACTTTGATCTCTCTGCACTTAGCCTTTGATTCAGAGTAATTATTTAAAGGAGTGAGGATTTTCCCCACCAACACAATGATGAATGGATCTAATGATTTCTTAATTTTCAGGCAGTGAGACAACCTTATCTGTGTTTGCGCGTGTGTGTGCGCCTATGAGCGTGTGATTTTTGAGTGCTTTGTCTGCCACATACCCCACTGAGGTGAAGATATCTATGGACATGCCATATATTATTTATGTTTTCATTTTTAAATTCAATTTCACAGGAACAGACATAATTCCTAAGGTTGATCTGCACCCTCCCTGTCTGAAGTATTCTCACCTGCATCTTCTCTCTGCTGCGTTTTAAGATAAACAGAGAGCACATAAGTTATTTTTAATTACAGAATGGATTTATGCACTGCTGTGCTATTATCTTAAAAATAGTTCTGCCTGTTGTGCCGATGTTCCTCTCCATTAAGGGCTGGCGAAACTTCATTGACTATATATATATATATATATATATATATATATATATATATATATATATATATATATATATATATATATATATATACTTGCAATTCAGCACCCATATTTACTACTTAAATTCAAATTCTCAACTCCTTGGTGCAAAACCCTGTTCAAAATGCACACACCATTCACATCATTCCTATGCCCAGCTACGAAGAAGTACTATATGCACACTCAAACCTTCTTTGATCTAAATGATGAGGGCCAACATCCTGTTTGGAAATGCAACACAAAAATGAATGAATTTTCATTGTCTGTCTCCCTCTTACTTTTTCAGTGTACTCGAGAACAGCACAGTAACATTGCATGCTACCAACAAAAAGATGTAACCCAAAGATGAAAGAAAGCCTGCATGTTGTTCGAAAGAAAACCAGACAGAAGAATACAGTCTCCAAAACAATCCTCTCCTTAATGTAGCACGGGTATAAGGGTTTGCCTTCCTTTTTTTGTAACTCCATCAAAGCTCTCAAGAGCCAAAACCATAGCTCTGAATGAACATAACTGAATCTTCAAAGACGGCCACTATCTTCCACTGCCAGCTTGCTACATGTTTCATGGGCGTCTCATGGGCGGTCAACGTTTCTGATTAGCGTTTATCGGGTGCTGGCGTCTCTCACGTCATTGTTGGCCTTTAGGTGATTGCTTAGGCATAGCCTTGTGGGGCTAGATTTGCACACGGATTTTGCCTCTTGCCATCTTAAAGGATTAAGTTGCACCCACATGATCTCAAACAGCCATGTCAGATAAGGAAAAAAAAAACATCCAGCCATTCGGTAATGACAGCGGAAACTGGTGTGTCACGTTATGATGTTTGAGTGAGCCTTAATGGGTCACAAAACACATTTTTTTTTATAAATGTTGACAGTCATATATATGTCCCACATTGCTAAAAACACTATTAGGACACATATATTTAATTCATAAGAAAGACTTCCAAGTCTTTCCAGACCGCCAATCAGCGCACTCTATTGTGAATGAGGTGCAGCTTCATTAATATGCATGATATAGCTTCGAAGACCTGTTACAGTGTTCAGAGAGATGCCACGTTGTGTTGCCAACCATAATTAAAACAAGTGAAAGAAAAAGAATTGTTTAGAGACATGGGTCGTCAGTGTTGTGTTTGTAAATGTGCCGCAATGAGAGCACCATTGCTTGTGGATTACATTGGTCTGCTAACAGGCGACAAAAATATGTTTTTAAGGAACATTTTTCACCCGAGAGCTTTTTGCATCTGAAAATGCTGAAATCTGGATTTGCCACTCGTCTACTTTTAAAAAAAGATGCGGTTCCAGTTGGTGTTGATTGTCCTGTCTCTACGGATTTGGTAAGAGTGTGATCAATGTTCTTTGTTTATGTTTATTCAGATGGCAAAGTTAGAATCGTCAGTAGTACTTTTTCAGTTTTTAAAAACATACCTTAGTCAAAAATATTTAGTTACTCAGTTTTTAGTATGTTAATATAACTACAACATTATGGACTGAAAAAACGCTGTAAATGCTGCTCTCTGAATGTAAACACCTTAATCAAACTATAGGATTTTCGGCGCATTTTGTGACAGGATAGTCTATACACACACAGCATGTACCGAGTTTTTGCATCTACCGAGAAATGCAGAGGGTCAACAAATTAAGAATAAAACATCCGAAATCACTCGAAACTCTGGAGGAAAAGCTGATAGCTTGGTGATGCAATGACGGTAATAGTATTGTGTGCTATAACATGTAAAACGGGATCATGAACGTAACATTTAAAGAACTCATGTTGCCTTAATCATATTATTGTTTTATTCAGATTAAGGCAAATAATTTGATGACAGATGTCCATGTAAACGTAGTCACAGCTCTGTAGTCCAATGTCTGTTTTGCCGCTGTAAAAATCAACGAGTCCACTGAAACTTCCCTTTTCATGCAAACCCTTCCCTCTTTTGCCACTCAACACTCCCACCTAAACAAAGCTGGACTCACCCACTTTCCTGACTTTTTCAAAAGGGTTCATGGCCCTTTAACTTGATTTATCAAGGCTATAAAATATGAAAATTATTTTATCAAAACATTGCAGTTTATTTTAATTAATCACCCACTGTATTAAGCAACAGCACCAATTATTAATTACAAAAATAAAACTGAACAATTAATTGAATAACCCAATTGGTTTATCTGTGTAAAGTTTAATCAAAACCACGGGGAAAAAAATCACTATTTCACTTGAAGAGGTAATGGATGTCTTGGAGCATGTACTGCACCACTCAATAAAATACAGGTCAAACCACTGATTCCTGAGAATGTTACAACTCAGCTTCCCTGAGATGTTTACATTTAGTTGATTCCTTTCAGGACAACCCTTCTGAACTGGCTGCTGTATCAGTCTTAACACCTGTGAAAGGTACTTCTCTGTTCAAATTTACTTTATATTGGGTCTGGTCCAGAATGAGCCAATTCTGAAGGAATGTGAAGCCGTGCCAGGCTAGCACGGCTGCTGCTCCTCTGAACAAACAGGAGTGTCGGGCGTGAATGCCATGCCAGTTCATCTGAGACCAAAAAGCTCAGTCTTTTGCCGACAACGGCCCCAGACCTGTCACTGATTTAAATGAATGATTATTGGGAACCTTAGTTTTTAATCATTCAAAATTGCTGGGTTTAGTTTTAATTAAAAACATAATCTTGCCGGTATCTCTTGCATCCAGAGGTCATTTTGGGTTTCTCAAATAAAGGTGTCATTCAAAGTATGAACCATTCAGAGATGAGCCCAAAATGGATCCTTAATGCTGAAAATTAAATGCAGAACTCAACATTTATACACAAGTTAAGAACATGCTTCAGAAAATCAGTCAAGACCAGTTCCAACTAAACCAGTTGAATTTCGTCTGCTTGCAATCAACCACACTTAGTGGATCACATCATTGTGACATTTTAAAAGAAAGCCTAAAAAGCCTTCAACCCCTTCAATCTGGGCATGGTTCCAGCCTGTCTTGACAGATCCCCTCTCTTTACAGCAGTCAGTTTCACACCTGATAGGACCACCTGAGTTTGTTCCCCAGAGGCTGAAATCAAAGAGGGCCATCATGTGTACCCTGCACCAATCCACTCTGATTGGAGAAGTTACTATGAAAACAGATTGTAAACATATCCACTGAAGCGGCACATTTCATAAATCTCTACATATAATAAATGACAGTCTATCATATGTACCAAATAAATCCTTTACCCAGTACATGTTGCACTCCCAAACTTCGGGTCACTTATTTCACACTTGATAAAGACGTATTCCTAAAAAAAAAAAAAAAAAATATATATATATATATATATATATATATATATAATGCACAATATTATTAAAATATGCTTATGATGCATTTTAAAGATAAATATATTATTTTAAAAACTGACATATGTAATTGTAATGTATGCAAGTCAACATAGCCTACCTTTCTTTGCACACTCTCGGATCAAGATGGGTTGAATAGCTTCAGAGTGTACCAGACAGTATGCTGGCACACCCAAATTAGGATAATACTGCCAGTCATTAGAGAACAGATAAACAGACATGGGCAGTTTGACAAGGAACTGCAGTTACAGAATGATTACTATCAATTGCCCAAAAGACCCTATATTCAGCTCTAGTGCCCTCTGGTGGGAAGACTGTCTAATTGTTTCAGGTCTAAGCTTCATTGTGCACTCATTCACTATAAAACAGCCTAATAACCTATTAGGAGAAGTAGCTGATTTCTGTACCTCTGACTTAAAAACTACATACAGCAAATATAGATGCATATAATGTTTGTTAAACATGTCAAAAACAAAAGAGGTTTAAAGCATCAAAGCAATAAAATGTAATATAGTTTCTTCTAATTTAGTTTTTTGATATGCATTACATTTTGAATAGTTCTTTACCATTATTTATAGAAAACAGACACTAAAATACTATCAGTGTAACAACAGTTTATATAGTCAGGCATATTATATATATATATATATATATATATATATATATATATATATATATATATATATATATATATATATATATATGTATATATATATATATATATATATATATATATATATATATATATATATATATATATATATATATATATGTATATATATATATATATATATATATATATATATATATATATATATATATATATATATATATATATATATACAGTTGCGATCAGAATTATTACACCCCCTGAATTATTAACCCCCCTGTTCATTTTTTTCCCCCAATTTCTGTTTAACGGAGAGAAAATTTTTTCAACACATTTCTAAACATAATAGTTTTAATAACTCATTTCCAATAACTGATTTATTTTGTCTTTGCCATGATGACAGTAAATAATATTTTACTAGATATTTTTCAAGACTCTTCTTTACAGGTTAAAGTGACATTTAAAGGCTTAACTAGGTTAAATAGGTTAACTAGGCAGGTTAGGGTAATCAGGAAAGTTATTGTATAACAATGGTTTGTTCTGTAGACTATTGAAAAATATATAGCTTAAAGGGGCTAAAAATTTTTACCTTAAAATGGTTTTTAAAAAAATAAAAAACTGCTTTTATCCTAGCCGAAATAAAACAAATAAGACTTTCTCCAGAAGAAAAAATATTATCAGACATACTGTGAAAATTTCCTTGCTCTGTTAAACATCATTTGGGAAATATTTAAAAAAGAAAAGAATTCAAACCGGGGGTTTAATAATTCTGATTGCAACTGTATATATATATATATATAAAACAAACCATTTGATGACATTAAAAGGCACATTTAAATGATAAAAGTGCAACCCCTAAACATACTAATTAGCTAAATATTTAAACAACTATGTAGGCATTTATGTGCATAAATGCATTTGTTGCACTAGTTTCTCGAAAGATGTTTCACCAATGTAATTTAAAACATTCTACATTTACTTGTATTTAATATGCTTTCAAAGGAAAAATTACTGTAGTATGTTTAATTGGATGGAACAAGAATAGATTGTTTTACATGCCCTAAGATTTGTGACTATTATTAATTTAAAACAGTATTTCAGTAAACCACAACATTATCGATAACAGTCAAAAACATTTTTTTTTTCCACCAAGTGATAGCTGTAACCTGTTTGTCACTTGAAGCATTGATATAGAATCCAATTAGTCACAGAAAGATATCATTCATTCATTTTTTTTTCGGCTAAGTCCCTTTATTAATCTGGGGTCGCCACAGCGGAATGAACCACCAACTTATCCAGCATATGTTTTACGCAGTGGATGCCCTTCCAGCTGCAACCCATCACTGGGAAACATTCATACACACTCGTTCGCACACATACACTATGCACAATTTAGCTTACCCAATTCACCTATACCGTATGTTTTTGGATTGTGGGGGAAACAGGAGCACCCGGAGGAAACCCACACGAACACGGGGAGAACATGCAAACTCCACAAAGAAATGCCAACTGTCCCAGCCGAGGCTCGAATTAGTGACCTTCTTGCTGTGAGGCGATCGTGCTACCCACTGCGCCACAGTGACGCCCACAGATTGAGTAATAAGCTTTAAATCATGCCTGACAGATCAGAATTACAGCAATCTGTTTCATAAAAAAAAAAAAGAAATAAAAACAATAAAATGATGCCGAACTCCCGCCTGTTCTTCCCGTAAGAGTCTTTGTGTTTTGAGCTGTCGTCAGCGCTCTGGCTGCTGATCAGGGCTTGGAGGGGGTTATCTTCATTAGCTTGCCACTTGGCAGCTAATTGCTGGAGCAGGCGAAAACAAAAAGTTTGGTGTCCGTCCCTACATGCTCTGATTGCTCTGGGACAGGGGAGGCAAAAGTCTGTGTGCCCCAAACTGAGGGCCTCACTCTGGCATGACTTGGCAAGTGCGCCTCCTCCCCAGTATGGATGTTTGTTTGGTTGTTTTTGGAGCTTTGAGCGAACAGGTTTATATGCCAGGGGCGCTGAAATCAGCATGACAGCCTTTTCCTTTTCTTTTCTATTTTTCCTTGCAGGAGACACACTAAATCCCTTAATTCAGGAGGAAATAGCATCTTAGATAAGTGTTGTGGAATCCCTTTTGGAATATCAGACAATTCATTTCGAAATTTCGACCCTTTGTTTGAAGAATAACTAGAACTCACTCCGGTTACATATCTTCAGTCATCCTTTGTGAGTTCTTAAACATCTTAGCGGTGAGGAAAATAAAGCAGCTTTTTAATGAATCAATGAGACGGATTGTTTCCACTTATCAAGATCTGGCTTGGGTTCAGGGTGCAGGCGGTCGGCAATTGCAATTGCTTTAGTAAAACATGCTCTGGTTCTTCTCCCTCACATGAATGAATCTCAACAAGAAACATATTGTATCAGCCTGTGATTTCCATGACATGTTTTCATTAAAACTTCTGTACTGTATATCTCCATCCAATGGAAACCACTCCAGGTATTGGACATTAGTTTACTTTATCTTCCTCACTTTGATAGGCAGGTGAAATGATCAGATTGTTGTTTTATTTTAGATGCTAGCGAGAGGGATTGATAAGTGTCTAGACAAAAAAGAACTGTTCATAAAGGTGTAGAAACAAATGCCACAGTGCGCCGAAGGGATCGGCATCTCTTTCTTCTCTTTGATGCATTCAGCTATCGTCACAGTCTGTGGTTGTGTTCTGTCCGCCCCAAAGGCGTGATTTGTATGTGGAGTCAGGTGTTGTCACTCAGATGTGCGATGACCCCATCAGATGTCTTTGTTAAGACAGAACACGGCTTCACAGTTCAGACTTGCAGTGTTAAAAATGGATATGATTTCTCCAGTTGCTGCCGAGTTAAACAGTGCTTCATTCAGGATCACAATGACAGTCGAGATGAGATCTTGTTTCTTTTGTGTAAAGTACTCATCGAGTCCAAACAGGTAAAAACAGGATTAATTCTAATAGGTTTTGACAGGTAAGACAAAATAGACCACCTATGAGAGAGTATTGGATAAAATGAGGAAAACAATGCACATAAAGATACTTTGTTTTACACACTAAAAGAAATGCTGTATATACAAACCCAATGTAGGGTTACTTATTTGTATTTAAGTTAAATGTTTCAAACCAAACTGTTGGATTCATCCATACTTGACCCTGCTTTAGGTTAAAACAACCCAGCTTTATTATAGAGTGCAAGTAATTTTTCAAACACAAGAAAAAAAAGAGAGAGAAATGCTTTCATGTTTTTTCATCACGTGTGCAGGCCAACTATCTACACACTGCAAAACGACAATCAAAGATTTTCACATTTGTGTGGTAATAATTAACCCCTACTGAAGGTTTTTAAGATGCATGTGATTGTGTTTAGAAATAAACTTGAATTGGAACTAATCATGATGAATGTGCATTTGCTAAATTCCAAAAGACATGAAAACGAGCAGAATCCAGACTTTGGGCTGTAGAGCAAGTGTGGGCTGTTCTCTTGTTTCTGAAGCATGACAGGAATCCCTGTTAGCGACG
This sequence comes from Danio kyathit, assembly GCA_903798195.1. Classification (NCBI taxonomy): domain Eukaryota; kingdom Metazoa; phylum Chordata; class Actinopteri; order Cypriniformes; family Danionidae; genus Danio; species Danio kyathit. The sequence continues at coordinate 7,826,513 of LR812532.1, read as the reverse complement.
TTAAAGTGAACAGGGACATCTAGTGGTTACGTTGCAGCATTACACTTTTTGAATGCACAACCAACTGTTTTTTGAAAAACAGTTGTTTTAAATTAATTAGTTTAATAAGTAGGCTCTACAGACAACATCTGTGTCATTCAGTTGGTTAAATCTGAAAATGATTTCAATTAATAATTATTTCTGTTTATATTTTCCAAAACAACTAACCACAGAGTTCAGTGACAAGAAAAATATCAATCTGTAAACATTTTTTATACTTTAAATGAGGCAAATAAACATGCCTTATGGATGTGACAAAAGAAGTATGCGAGTTTGCAGTATACAACATACTTTGTAGAAATTCTGTGTATTAAACTGCACAACCCAAAAGAAATAATGCTAATCAAAAAGATAAGAGTTTGCTCTCTATAGAACAAAAATGATTGATTTTATTTTATTTGACATTTTTGTATTTATGGGGGAAAATAGCTTCGTTATGGATGTGAAATTGGCACTTATGTGACTTTGGTAAATCAAATATAATAGTTTGAGAACATTGACAGATACATTTTTGAGTATTTTTACAGTCCTGTAAAATACAAGCCTACACAAAAAAACTTAGAAAGGGTTTTGCTATTTTTAGAAACTTATTTTTTTTTCATGACAATGTTGACATTTGCATGGAATTGCTCAGCTACAATTAAAACGTCTTAGAAAAGATAGTTCACCCAAGACTGAAAATTGTCATCATTTACTAACTCTTCCATTATCACAAACAGGAACACAAAAGAAGTTATTTTGAAAATGTTGGTAACATGTAACCATTGACTCCCATAGTATTTGTTTTCTATGGAAGTCAATGGTTACAGGTTTCGAATGTTTTTCTAAACATTATTTTTGTGTTAAACAAAAAAATGAAACTCAAAGTTATGGAACCAACTGAGAGCAAGTACATTTCAATCTTTGCTCTTAAAAAGAAAATGTACAATGGCTAAACTGTTCAAACATTAATATTATGCTGAGGTATATGGCCCTTTCAAAATCATACAGTATATAACTGTCACAATATTAGTTTAACAGATTTCTTGTCATCATTATGGTTTTAGGAAAGACAAACATTTTTAAAGGTATTAGCCGAATGATAAACAAACAGTTATGCAACAATCCACTAAACTGGCTGTGTAAGACACATTTAAGCATTAAGAATGTGACATCTGTACTCAATGACAGCTGAAATGTTGCAGTAAAATTAAACTTGGTAATTGGTAATACATATTTTTAAAGCACTCAAAACTCTTAGAAATAAATGTTTTTTTTTTTTATATCGAACCAATAGTTCCATAAAGAACCTTTAACATCCAAAGAGAATAGGGTTATTTGCATGATTCTGAGTAAATATCATTATAGGGTTGGGCCGATTAACGTTTAATATACTATATATAAATACTATATGTCAAATTGCAATAATATTTATGTCAATAACAATAATAAGCTCTGGACTTTTTTACTCTATATTGATCTAAGAGCCAGTCACACAGCAGAAATGTGCAACAATGGGAATCTAAAAGCGTGTTGATATTAGAGATGTACCGAATTTTTGACAAACGAAAAGTTACTGGACCAAAATGTTATTCCATTTAATGGACCCTCTAATTTTTGTGACTTCAGCGATTGTTGGGGTACTCTTTTAAATATGGAAGCATTAACAACTTGAAATACATATTGTTATTGTTCAATATGGAAAATAATTATCGAGATTGCATTTTTGTCATATCACCCAGCTCTATATCATTATGATGAAAAATCAAAGCTCTCAAAATCCATATGACAAAACTTTGACTCTTGACACATTAAACTTACACTGAATGTCAGTTTAGGAAATAAAGTGTTGTTATGTTGCTGATTATTAGTGCTGAAAATGGTCATTTATTGTCACAATTTGGACTGTACTTAATTGGTCAGACCTGAAGAAAAACAGACTGCCAAAGTTATAACAAATGAAAACAGTATCTGAGGGACAAAATGTGTTTGTGGTTGGTCAAACTGAACCAAAGGGGCAAGAATCTTTACAAAATTCATCCTTGTTTTTATAATCTCCGGGAAAATAAATGAAATATTAGGCTACTGTTTTAATTAATACTGCTCATGCATATATTTGACCACCTATTAAATTCATTCTGTCAAAATATTATGCCTTTTCCTGCTTACTAAAACAATTTCACAGCTGTTTTACATCATCTTAATAAAAATCCTTATTTCATTTTGATCAAACAGCAACAAAGTGATATAATGATAATAATACTACAATATTATGGTTTTAAGAAATGTAAGCTAGGAGAAAAATCATCTCAAAAGGTTTCAGTATCAGGTCTCTAATAGGCATGGGACGATAACCGTTTTCAAGGTTTACCGCAGTTTGGAAAAGTCAAGGTTTTGAAACCACCACATTTTTCTGCTATACTGTTCCTAGGGTATGTGTAAGAATTTTTATTTACATTCTTTTTTTTTTTTTAGGACAACAGTATCTCCAGCAGAAAAGATATCCAAAGATGCTGTTTAATTGTAAAGAAATCTGTGTTTTTGAAACAAATGATGCGGTGGCGCAGTGGGTAGTAGCACGTTCGCCTCACAGCAAGAAGGTCACTGGTTCGAGCCTCAGCTAGGACAGTTGGCATTTCTGTGTGGAGTTTGCATGTTCTCCCCGTACTGGTGTGGGTTTCCTCCACAAGTCCAAACACATGTGGTACAGGTATGCTAAAATTGACTGTAGTGAGTGTGTGAAGGAGTGTGTGTGTTTTCCCAGTGATTGCTGGAAAGGCATACGCTGCGTAAAACATATGCTGGATAAGTTGGCGGTTTATTCTGCTGTGGCGACCCCAGATTGGTGAGGAGCCGAAAAGAAAATGAATGAATGGATGAATACAGCAGACGTTAATAAATCATTTGAATCATATGATAACTGCACCAAACCATTATAAATGTTTTTTTCAAAATAAAATATATTGTGTTTCAAGGGGAAAGAAGTTCTTATTTTTTACCCAGACATTTAAAAAATAATATATTTAAGAGCAATAATAACAATACCGTCAAACCGTGATATTTTTATCCAAGGTTATCATACCATCAGAATCTTAAACCGGCCCATGCCTAGTCTCCATTTTTTTTTTTTTAAATGTTCATGTTAAAAAATAAAAGTGTTATAATGGGGTTTATAATGGCAGATTACCAAATTCCCAATTTATTTACTTTAATAATGAGTTTGGCTTCTCCAATTTAGTCTACATCCATGTTATGTTAAAATCCCGTCTGAAATCTATTCTAGTCAGTGGGTAGCCTATTATGCTGTCAACTATTACTTTCATAATGATGTTACTGTGAGTTGCAGCTTTCGAAAGACCCTGTGATAATGTCAGCGTGGGATGGAAATGATTGTGTGTGGAAGAACCAGCAGGTCCCCCCGCCTCTCAGCGACCGAACTCACCCACTCTCCCGTTACCCGGAAGTATGCAGAATTCCCAAAGATGGCGGAACAAGGTCCGATGGCGATAGCTATGCGGCTAAGAAATCAGCTGCAGAACGTCTACAAGCTCGACCCTCTAAGGAACGAGGTAAGTGAAAGAAACAAAAATCGCTTCACCGTCCAGCTCATCGCCGCTCTCCTCCCGCGTGTGCTGTAAACGCGCGTGAGAGGAGCGATAATCTGTGTGGCGCGAAAGCCGAGAGATGGAGCGCGAGCCCGAGCTGCGTGTCTGCGCAGGCGTGAGTGTTGCGAAGAATCAATCCACTGTGTCTAGCGATTGTGTTTTTGTTCTCCATGGCGAGGCTTTTCTTGTCAGAGCTGGTCCAGGTCAAAGCTCGTGCCCTGTAGTTTGTCCCAACTCCAAAACTGAACACACTGATAAAAACGGGCTGCTCCGCACTAATGTAACGGTCGTCCTGCATGTCTCGTGTTGCGATCTGATATCCCACATGTTTATTAATGCCCGCTTGCCCTGACGAGCGAACAAGTGCATCGATATGATATGATGCAACGTGCTTTATCTGTAGCGCGTGCCCGTGTTGACTGAATATGCGTTTACTTCAGAATCCAGTCATGGGACGTAATGTGACCCCTAAGGTGCATTTGAGTGTCCTGGCGTTTTCTTACCTCGACATCGAGTCCATGTTTAATTCAGTAGCTTGTGGTGCTGGCAGTGATTGATACTAAACCCGCACTCGCGAATATACTCTGGTGGTTCGTTTAACCAATGGCAGGTTTGTTTACAAATTTGACACCTGACTTGTTGAAAAGTAAAGCGCGCTCCAGTGAAAAGAGCGTGCGTGTGAATAGTTGTACGCAACAGAATTTGCTTCTGTACGTTAACTCACACAGTTGTCAGAGAAGGTTTGAACGTGTTTCAAGTTAATTTAACATTTTGTAAAGTATTTTTTACAGTTGAAATTGCTTTTTGTCATATGTAGTTTGCCTTCTGTTTCAAATAGTCATGCAGTTTAGAGGAATTTTTCAGTCAAAAAGGAAAATGTTTTATTTACTGACTCTCTGGGAATTCAAGGTGTACTGTAACTCAGGTGACTTTTATTCCCTTCAGTGAGACAGTAAAGAAGAATTTTTGCTGAAAGTGTGATCCTTGGTGATTTATAAAGGTTATGTAAACAGCTGTTGGCACCTTGAGAGCCAAAAACATATATAGACAAAACAAAAATGAACACCTTTGACTCAACATTGACATTCCTGTCAACATTGAGGACTTAAAGAAAGTGTCGGCCTGTTTGTAACAGGAAGCTTTCTGCAACAGACTGTTGTTAACTGAGGTAAAGTTGGTTTTATATTCGCACATTCAGACTTTCTACTTAATAAAATAATTTCAGAAAAGTATTGTTTGCAAATGCTAATTAGTGAAATCATATTAGCAGCCAGTGATTATCCAAGTACAACAATGTTCACAGTCAAATAGATAGTGCTGATGTTGTTTCCAACAAGTACTTGTATGCGATTTTAGACCAAATATTCAAAGTACCATTGTAAACAATATAGGGAGCATGTCACAAGTTGTCACTGAACGAATGTGCGAATATAAAACCAACTTTACCTCAATCTGTTGTAATACACTCTGGACCATTTCCAGAGGTTTGGAGTACAGGTATTGCAGGCATAGTTTACCCCCCAAAAATACAAATTTACTCACCTTCAAGCTGTCCCAAATCTGTTTGGGTTTCCTTTTAATGTTGAACACCAAAAGAAGATATTTTGAAGAAAGCTAAATACAGTAACCATTGACTTCCATATAGGAAAATCAAATGCTATGCTACAAGGGTGTAGAATTAGCATAGACTGACCATCCCCACCAATATCCACAGATTATTCAAATGTTCCCACCAATAATTTAATCACCTCCAAAATAAAATAATGCTTTGTCGAAATTTTCCAGTCAGGCTTACTGTGCAAGACTCACGTGAGGCATGGACATAAGCAGCTACATTTCAAAGAAAAGTGTCAGTCATTTAAAGTCAAGTTCGCTATGAGTCCACTATAATAGTAACCATGGATGTGCAATTAATAAAACAATTTGTTTCGATTTTGTCCTCCACAACGATTATGAAAAAACAACAATCGAGATAAAATGGTAATTGTGTCATATGCCTCCCCCTTTCCAGAAGTCTGTATTCATTTTTTGTTAAAGTAAAATCATGTAAATTTACTTTTGCACTATAAGACATGTTCATTTAATGTTGTTCTTATTGCTGATTGTATTTTATTTATTTATTTATTAATGTTTTTTTTAAAGTGCGGAATAGAACATGTGCTGTTCTGTTTGAACACTCAGAGAAGGAAAAGAACGTGGACATGTAAAGTCGTCTTTGAGCTTAAAGTGCATAAATGGCAATATTATACTTGCAAAAATGTGTTCAGATGCGGTGGTGATTATGCACAAATAAGCCCTCAGTAAACGGTTGCTTTATTAAACTACCTTTTTGTCCGACAATTCTTTAACTTTCCCCACCATTATCAAAAGCAAATCTACGCTCTTGCTATGCTATAGGTTTCCAGCTTTCTTCAACATATTGACTTTTGTGTTCAATGGAAGAAAGAGTCTGACAAGTGAAGGGTGAGAAAAAAGGCTGAAGGAATTTTAAGTTTTGGGGGAACAATCACTTTACAGTACTAAATAATGTTTGTTTATTTTGCTCAGACTGAACATTTTGCTTTAAAAGACCTCAGCGTATCATCAGGATCCACATATACTCTAAAGTTTGTGGGCTATTTCAACTAAAACTTGGGTAAAATATGCACAAAACCGACTGCCGGCTTCAATTTTTTTAAGTTAACCAAAAAGTGTGTTCATATTTTACCCACATTTGAGTTACCCAGCATTATTTTTGGACTCTTAAAGTATTGGTAGCCGTTGCCATGCTTATTATGAGTAACCAGAAGTTCATGGTTTCAGCTGAAAACCTTCTATTGTTCTGTTCCACTGAAAAAAAGAGTAATATACACTCACCGGCCACTTTATTAGGTACACCTGTCCAACTGTTCGTTAAAACAAATGTCTAATTAGCCTATCACATGGCAGCAACTCAATGCATTTAGTCATGTAGACATGGTCAAGACGATCTGCTGCAGTTCAAAACGAGCACCAGAATGGGGAAGAAAGGTGATTTAAGAGACTTTGAATATTCAGAAACTGCTGATCTACTGGGACTTTCACAAACAACCATCTCTAAGGTTTACAGAGAATGGAATATTGGGATATTTCCAGTACCTTGTTGAATCTAGGCCACAAAGGATTCAGGCAGTTCTGAAGGCAAAAGTGCGTCCAACCCGGTACTAGTAAGGTGTAGCTAATAAAGTGAGCGGTGAGTGTAGATGTCATTACTTAGCTATTTTGTGTGTGTCAGCTGTTACTTAAATTCAAAGTAAAAAAAAAACTCTCTCAGAATGCTAAAAGATCATAAAAACTGCATAATGATTATAGGGGATAAATTAGGTTAAAGCAGCTCAAATATTTGAAATAGCTTTAGTTCTGTTATAGCATGTCATAATGCAGGACGGTGCTGAATTGAGTGTTTAACTGTATATGGGTCACAGACGAGATGTCCCATTTTGGAGCCTGCATCAAATTAAATATGCAAAAGGGATTATAAATAAACAGAAAACATCCAAGCAAACAGTCCATTAGTTTTTCATTAACTTTTGAGCAATTTTATGCAAATGTCTTTTGAAAGAAATTAAGTTTTATTTAAGAGATTAAGCAAACTTTTTCTAAGGTGTTTGTGTAGGCTTGTATTTTACAGTACTGTACCAATACTCAAAAAATGTCTCCGTCAATGTTTTCAAACTTTTTTATTTGATTTACCAAAGTCACACAAGTGCTAATTTAACGTCTGTCACATACACAACGAAGCTTTTTCCTCGTAAATACAAAGATGTTAAGTCAAATAAATTGTTCAACAGAGAAACAGCTCTTATCCCTTTGATTAGCATTATTTCTTTTGGGCTGTGCAGTTTAATTCACAGAATTTGTACCAATTAAATAGTTTACTGTAAATTGGCATACTTTTTTGGTCACATCAATAACGCATGTATAGTTCTCTCATTTAAAATATAAAACACGTTTGCAGATTGACATTGGTCACACTTTATTTTGATGGTCCGTTCGTTGAATTTAAGTTACATTGCAATTAATTCTCATTAGATTATAAGTAGACTGTTAAGTTAGGGTTGTGGTTAAGGTTAGGGTTAGTGTAAGTTGACATGTACTTGAAAAGGCCCCACAAGCTCATCTTTGATGATACCAGCCCAAACCAGTACTCCACCTTGCTGGCGTCTGAGTCGACCTGAAGCTCTCTGCCCTTTACCGATCCAGCCACGGGTCCATCAAGACTCACTCTCATTTCATCAGTCCATAAAACCTTAGAAAAATCAGTCTTGAGATATTTCTTGGCCCAGTCTTGACGTTTCAGCTTGTGTGTCTTGTTCAGTGGTGGTCGTTTTTCAGCTTTTCTTACCTTGGCCATGTCTCTGAGTATTGCACACCTTGTGCTTTTGGGCACTCCAGTGATGTTGCAGCTCTGAAATATGGCAAAACTGGTGGCAAGTGGCATCTTGGCAGCTGCACGCTTGACTTTTCTCAGTTCATGGGCAGTTATTTTGCACCTTGGTTTTTGGTTTGGTTTTTCCACACGCTTCTTGCGAGCCTGTTGACTATTTTGAATGAAACGCTTGATTGTTCGATGATCACGCTTCAGAAGCTTGGCAATTTTAAGAGTGCTGCATCCCTCTGCAAGATATCTCACTATTTTTGACTTTTCGGAGCCTGTCAAATCCTTCTTTTGACCCATTTTGCCAAAGGAAAGGAAGTTGCTTAATAATTATGCACACCTGATATAGGGTGTTGATGTCATTAGACCACACCCCTTCTCATTACACAGATACACATCACCTAATATGCTTAATTGGTAGAAGGCTTTTCAGCCTATACAGCTTGGAGTAAGACAACATGCATAAGGAGGATGATGTGCTCAAACTACTCATTTGCCTAATAATTCTGCACTGCCTGTACTATTACATACTACATAATAAAACGCATGCATGAATGCTCACACACACAGATCTGGGGATAATTTTCTGACCTGTATGTCATGTTTGTTTTATTGTACATGATTTGTCTCCTGTAATTTGTGTATCTGTTTGTAAAAAAATAAGTATATAAAACTAATATTGCACTGAATGACATTCTTTTGGTTGTTTTCTGTTAATAGTGTGAAAATATATCATTTGTGTTTAAAAAAATATTAGAACAACATAATATGAAAAAAGCTGCATTGCACTTGTAGTGTTTTGATACTTGAAACCCCTTAATTTTTGACCCACTTGTGCGAACATAAAGAAATGTAGAATAAATACAAGTATTTTATCTTTTTTCTAAACATTTGAGAATTTAGCATATCATTATTGAACCATAGATTAAGGTTGCCAAAAGTATCGAGTTCGGTACCAGTCGGTACAGAAATTTTAAAAACATCCCTTTTCTCGCTAACATTTGAGCACTATTGAGCGCAAACTTAAAAAACAAAGATTTTGAACCCAGATTTAAGAATCAATGACCTTCATGACCAATCACAGCCATTTTAACAGCTCTCTAATTTTAGCAAGAAATGGACGTTTTTTTAAATTTCAGTACTCAATACTTTTGACAACCCTACTGCCCTACTTGCCGGCAACTATCTCTCTGCAACTCTCACATGATCGCCCACTGAAGCTAAGCAGGGCCGTGCCTGGTCAGTACCTGGATGGGAGACCGCATGGGAAAGCTAGGTTGCTTCCGGAAGTGGTGTTAGTGAGACCAGCATGGGGCACTCAACTTGTGGGTCCTAACATCCCAGTATATTGATAGGGACTCTATACTGCTCAGTGAGTGCTTCGGATGAGACTATAAACCCTGGCATCCTGGCCAAATTTGACCACTGGCCTTGTCCAACATGGCCTCCTAACCATCCCCATATCATAATTAGCTTCACTCTATCTCCTCTCCACCAATCAGCTGGTGTGGTGTGCGGTCTGGCACAATATGGCTGCCGTTGCGTCGTCCAGGTGGATGCTGCACACTGGTGGTGGTTGAGGAGATTCCCCCCAAAAATGTGTAAAGCGCTTTGAGTGTCAAGAAAAGCGGTATATAAATGTAAGGAATTATTATTATTATTATTATTATTGGTGGTGTAGTGGGTAACGCTGTTGCCTCGCAGCAAGAAGCTCGCTGGTTCGAGCCTCAGCTGTGTCAGTTGGCATTTCTTTGTGGAGTTTGCATGTTCTCCCTGTGTTCGTGTGGGTTTCCTCCAGGTGCTCCGGTTTCCCCCACAGTCCAAAGACATGCACTATAGATGAATTGGGTATGTTAAAATTAACCGTAGTGTATGTGTGTGAATGAGTGTGTATGGATGTTTCCCAGTGATGGGTTGCAGCTGGAAGTGCATCCGCTGCGTAAAACATTTGGTGGATAAGTTGGTGGTTGATTCCACTGTGGCCACCCCAGATTAATAAACCCGAAAAGAAAATGAATGAATTATAAATCAATGTCTACAGTGATTATAAACTCCCTGACCTTTTTTTCTGTTTGTTTTTTGTACCACAGGAAGAAGTTAAAATAAAGATAAAGGACCTAAATGAACACATCGTGTGCTACCTCTGTGCAGGATACTTTATCGACGCAACCACCATCACAGAATGTCTCCATACGTGTAAGTGTCAATCTTTTTTTTTACTTACACACTATTAGATTTAACAACCTACATGCTGGAGAAACCTTCAACTACTTTGTTTTATCGAATATCTGCTAATTTTCTTTCCCGCCAACTCTTCGCAGTCTGCAAGAGTTGCATAGTGAAGTATCTCCAGACCAGCAAGTATTGTCCAATGTGTAACATCAAAATCCACGAAACGCAGCCCCTGCTGAATCTGAAGTTGGACAGAGTCATGCAGGACATCGTCTATAAATTGGTTCCAGGTCTACAAGAGAGTGAGTACAGCGAAGTGGATGGTTTAAACGTGAGAGAGTTTGAATAGAGTTTAAATGTCCGTCTTAAACTTTACAGGTGAAGACAAACGAATAAAAGAGTTCTATCAGTCACGAGGTCTCGAACGCATCATACAGCCGTCTGGAGAAGGTCCGTGACAGCATAAACTGATTCTTTATTTTTATTTTTTTTTATTTAATTTAATTATTTAATTGTTTGTTTTTTTTTCTTTAGATTCAGTTCCAGATAATACAGGATTACCGTACACAAGCTTTGACCATTCAAAAGCCCATTTCTACAGATATGATGAGCAGGTCTCTTTATGTCTGGAAAGACAAAGGTAAGCCGACAGCTGTTTACATCACTGTTCAAAACACTGAGGTTGGTTGCTTGGTTTTTAGATTTTTTTTTTATGTAAACAAATAGGTAACACTTGAGATTGCTGTTATTTTAACGCAATATTCAAAATAAGCCTGGAAAAAAAACACAAAAAGTAGTACAACTGTAATGATTTTTCAATTCCTTATCGACAAAATATAATAATTTGACACTATATGAACTTGCAAAATATATATATATATATACATAAAATAAATATAAATGTATAATATGAAGTGATATGATATGATGTTTTATAAAAGAGATATTATAAATTCTTTTTAGTTTTTTCAAATAAAATTTATATTACACATTTCGGCTGCACAATTGCGATCTGATTGCAATATAAATACAATTTCATGAGATGACTTGAATAACTCTTTTGAAATAATGGATTATATTAGACTGTATATATATATGTATATATATAAATATATATATATATATATATATATATATATATATATATATAAGAAGATACAAATTAAATACACAATAATTAATTGTTTTCCGAGGCTTAATAATATTCAGGAACAGTAGCTAAATAATACAATGCAAAATAATAATAAACTTTGTTGTAAAAAATAATACAATAAAAATTCAAACGTTATTAAAGTTACAAAATTTTAACATTGCATATCCTGCGATGTGATTATTGTGAATGATCACATTGCGATATTTATGCTGAAATGAAATTGTGCAGCCCTAATATACGTTAACTATATATATAACTATATATATAACGTTAAGAGGGACGTGGCTAAGAATATTGTGGATTAAGTAATCATATATATATATATATATATATATATTAGTAATTAAAAAAATTATACACACGTTTTTAACTAAAAACTAATATTTTAGTATTGGAAGTAAAGGCAGCCTTGGTTGAATCCTAAAGTATGTGTGAGATCAAAATATACAATATTTATTTTGCTAGAGCACATTGTTATTCGTTAGGTGAATAACTAATCAATTGTTCAATCGATTAAGTTAATCCACTGAAAACAAAATATGTTTGTTTTGGTAATCTTCAGTCAAAACTGACTATTTGCTTTTGCATTTGGAGTAGCTGTGCTTCTCTGTTGATGACAGTTTAATTACTTCATCCACAATATTCTTAGCCACGCCCCTCTTACCATTAGTTAGCTTTGAGGGAATGATGTGCAAAAAGAGAGCCCCGCCCCCCCTACTCAATATTCTGTTTCAGTTGAAAGTACATCAGCAATCTGAAATAAAAGGCTCAGAAACTTCTGCTTAACGTAGACTTTGTGAATCATGTTTCAGAAGTATATTTTTACATTTTTATTTATTTATTTATTTATTTATTCTGAGATCAAAATCTTCCTCTCATCATTTCTTTTTGTTTTTACAGTTCGTCATTTTCTGGGAAAGACAAAAATAAATTAACTCTACAGGTAAGACAACAGCTTAAACAGGAATATGGATGTACATTCATTTACTCTTAACGTTAGCTGTTTTATTATTAGAAGCGATGCTACATTTGTTTATTTCATGTTTTCTATTTCTGCAGCAGAAATTTGTACGTTGTTCAGTCAGGGCAGAAGTACGGCATTTGAGGAAAGTGTTATGTCATCGACTCAACGTGGAAAAGCATCAGGTCTGACATTATTTTCCATTTCTTTTTTCCATTGATTTTATATTTTGCACCATTTTTGTCCTAAATGCTATCAGAAACATATTTTTTTAAAATAAAGCATGACGGCAATTTCAAAGGCAACTCATGAACACTGCTTAAAGTGTAATACAACTTTCTTTTTCCCCATGTACATTAGAATGTGCCCTGTTTTATTTATTTATTTTTGGTAACACTTTATTTTGATGGTCCATTTGAGTATTAGTAGACTGTCTGCTTAATATCTGTTGACACTGACATTTAACAGTCCTTCAACAGACATTTAACTGACTATAAGAGACTTTGCAATTACATGTCAACTTACACTAACCCTAACCCCAACCCCAACCCTAACCCCAACCTAACAGTCTACTTATAATCTAATGATAATTGGTTGCAATGTAACTTAAATTCAACAAACAGACCGTCAAAATAAAGTGTGACCTTATTTTTTGTTATAAATTGCAAATTACAAAAATGTTATCATGATTTACAGAGGACACACTAAAATGTCATTCAGTGTAACAGTAGTTTACATAACTAATTAATTTTGTCAGCAGTGTTGGGGAAAGTTACTTTTGAAAGTAATGCATTACAATATTAAATTACTCCCCAAAAAATAACTAGTTGCGTTACTTAGTTACTTTTTATTACCTGGCTGAGGCTTGATCTCTTTCAGAACCTGTTTTTTTTTTTCTCTTTCTTTTTTCTCTTTCTTTCTTTTTTTATTAGAGGAGTTTTGCAATTAACAACGCACATATAACCTACACCTACAGTTACATTTGAAAAAACACATTAAAAAATGTAATTTTAGGATAATGTTATCTGAGAATTTCCTGACCCCAGAGCTATACATGCCGCATATACAGATTATTGAAAGTTTAAAGCAATTTGTTTGCTGCTTTTGTACTTTTTGTCTGAAGTAAAATCACTGTCCATCGAGAATATTATTCCCTTTTCTTTGATGCGTTCAAAATAATGAACACATTCTCTCATTGACTGTGTGATTCATTGTGATTACTTTTAATTCAGCAATTAATTTTTTTAAAAGCTAATTAATTAAACTAAAAAGTAACTCACGTTACATTAAAAAAAAACTCAATATTATTACTAAGGGCGTACTCACACTATGCTATCCGAACCATGCTCAGGCCCGTTTCCCGGATCATTTGAGAAGTGTGAGTGCTCTGAATCGGGCTCAGGCACGGTTTACTTGGCCGGCCCTGGCCTGGTTGGAAGAGGTGTGCCAGAGCGCGGTTCACATGGTAACCGTCATTAGGAGATGAGCAAATCATACTAAAATGTACGAAAGAGAACATACAGATTCATACTAATTAGCCACTAAATTGAAAAGTTGTGAATTGTAACGAATTGGCGTGAGATAGCGTTTAAATTTCAAAGGAGTAGTAATTCAACTATAGCGTCATTCATTCCTATAAAAGAACAATTTAGTGTTCAAACCAACACAATCTCACGGCAATTGGTAACTTTTTAATTTAGTGGCTAATTCGTATGAATTCGTACGTTCACATTCATACAATTTAGTACGATTTGCTCATCCACAATGACAGCTGGGTTTGGGGGCGGGGTTGTGTGCCACGCCTCCTTTTTAAAATCGTACATTTTTGTACGACTAAACAAGTACAAATTAGCCACTAAACTGACAACATGTAAAATACTTACGTTTCCTTGTGAGATCAGGCTGGGTTCAAACTGATCTGCAGTCAGTGAGATGTTGATCAAATCCTCTCAGTTTTGTTGTTTCACAGCCTGTTTTCTTCCTCGGTCCTCATTGTTTGCTGTTTGTTGCTCTACAGGTCCAGATGTTATTCAATAATGAATCTCTTCCAGATCACATGACCATGAAGCGTCTCTGGCTCTCTCACTGGTTTGGAAAGGTATCGCAGTCTCAAGCATCTCCAGCCAATTTCATACCGCATTCTTTCACACCATCAGCCTTGCTTGCGTTCCCATTAGGTGGGATCTTGATATATCTGGCACATACTAGCGATTTAACTCGCTGAAGGAATCTTCTGAGGGGAATCGCAGGCCGAGATTTATTAGCACTAGGAAAAGCCATATGCCTGATGTCGCCTTGCGGTCTGCAAAATGCAATGGTCTTGTTGTTCTCCTTATTGCCGTATGCAATGTCTTGCTCTGGTTTTTGGGAGTGTTGTGAGAATTAAGCACAAGTATGTCTTGCCTGTTTTAGAGAAGGACCTATTATGCAAACATTTAATTTGTATAAGAGGTTTAAAAACAGTTTTGGGGCAACAGTGTGTGAATATTACCAGTTTGCAATGATAAAAAATTTACCAATTCATTTTTCATAATTACACTTCTGAAACAGTCTGCAGAAACACTTTGACATTCTCCCGTTGTACGGGTAATCAGAGGGGGAACGCCCCACCCATTAGTGACGATCTCTCCCTCATTAGCAAAGGATGTTAGTCTTGTTTTTAAATCTGCCACTATGCTGACACATAGGCCTTTGTAGCTCCGCCCTGTTTTTAAAAGAGCACAATCTCATTTGAATTTAAAGTGACAGTCACCAAAATGGCACAATCAGGATCAACGCCTAAAAGGAGAAATTTTAAAGAGTTATAAAACATAACTTGTGGGATATTTTGAGCTGAAACTTGGGGCATAATAGGCCACGTTTTAAATGCGACAGATGATGTTCTGAACGCAGTCTGTTTAATGTCACTGTCTTTAGCCTTTTTTTTTTTTCATTTAAATGTCTCTGATATTAATGTTTTCCTCTTTTTTTTTCTCTCTCTCTCTTTTTAGGCACAACCGCTGGTACTCCATTACACTATAAAAGACAAACGGACGAGATAGGAGTGTGTGAAAATATCAACTGGTGTACATATTTTGTATTTCACATATTCTATTTTAATAGATTTCTTGTGCATATAAACTTATTTTTTGGTTTTGTATTTTTGAAAATAAATTTTAAGTGGTTAAAAATATATATTGAGCCTGTTTTATTGTGGTTTTAATTATTTTGTTCTTGCATCAAAAAAAACAAATGCATGAAACATTTTTAAGGTGCGTTTGATACACGTGTTCCATGTAGCTACTATAGTAATTACGGAAAATTACATGCAACTAACCCTTGTCCTGACCTTAACCATATTAAGTACATGTTAAGTACAATTAATTAATATTACTTAGTACTTAAATGATTCGTTTTACTGTAACAAGGACACCTTAAAATAAAACATTAACAAAATAAATGCGATTAAACACTTGTGCTAATAAAAGGTTTGATGTTACGGTTTGGTTTAAAGGCTGTAAATAATTACAAAAATGAATTAATCATGTAATTACACACTGTAAAAAATACTGGGTTCCACACAATTCCTTCATGTTGTCCTAACACAAATCGATTAAGTTAACCGTTTTCCCAAATTTAATTGGATTCAACATAAACGATTAGGTTGTCCCAAAAACTATTTACGAATAATGGGTTGGTTTAAAGGCTGTAATTAACTGCAGAAATTAGTTACTGATGTAATTAGACACTTTAAAAAATACTGGGTTTCACACAATTCCTTCATATTGTTCTCAAGACAAATAAATTAAGTTAACTAATGGTGTTTACAAATTTAAGTGGATTCAACATAAAACAATTAAGTTGTCCCAAAAACACAAATTGTGTCGTTTCAACTCATTTTAAATAAGTATAACAAGCAGCAAAAGTAATTTTTTTGCGTGCACACCGGTATTTTGCAATAATGTGTGTATACAAAATAAATGCATTGTACCAAACATTAATATCAGTGTAAGTACATAATAAAGAGGGACCAAAAATTGCTTAAAAATTGTCCTTGTTTCACGAAAGTCCCATGTATTTACTATCGTAACAACACAGTTATGCATAAGTACGTAAACATAACCCTCATCCTACTCCAAACAATTTAGTAAGTATACATACTCCGTACTTAAATCTACGAAGTTAACAAGGACACCGTAATATAAAGTGTTAACCAAACCATCTGATATAAACAGATGTATTTCGAAGTGAGCCGCTAGGGTGCGGTGTTGGTCTTCAGAAGAGCTTCACTAACACTGCTGCTCGCCGTCAGTCACCTCTCAATGGCTCTGTTAACATCATCTCAAGGCATTTTTCATTTTCAACTCGGGTGAAGTGCTCTGAAGATGTAATGTAAACCTCAGCCAGAATTTCAAGTACTAGCCGCGGTACTAGTGGAAAACATACTTGTGTCAACCCCAAAAATTCAAGCGTCACAAGAAGGGATAGTAACTCGTATGTAGGCTAACGACTGTAATTAGGCGCTAAAGCTCTCGCGAACAGGAAAACAAAACGTCAACAGATTTTCAGATGTTCTGTCGGTCAGGCAGTATAATGTTCAGAAAATGCACGTGTTATAGAATAGATACATTTTAATAAAATGTATCTGCTTTATTATTTAGTTAGTTACTTTGAAACTAAATAGGCTACATTGTGTCTTATTTTTTTCTCTTAAGACCAACCCCATCCCTTTACCAGTAACTTTACAGCTGGCTTTAAAATGAAATATCAAATATGAAAGATAATGTTTATTGGTAAATCGTTTGTGTTTATTAGGCTAGTTTTATTATATTAGGCTACTGCAGTACAGACCTATAGCCAGGCTGGTGAAATGCAGTCTTTTTTTCTCAAAATGTGGACCTTTTTGCAGTTATTCGCCTCATTTTCTATTTATTTATGAGATTTAAATACTGCATTTTAGTGACATTTTAAGCACTCTTTTTTAGCTGGATTATCTTGTGGGATGGTCATCATAATGACTTTTAATATACCAAAACATTTCCTAAAGATTTAGATTAAAGAAAAATGATTAAAAACTTATTTTTAAAATGCAAATTTATTACATCATTTATCATTAGGAAAAAAATAGGAATCTGATAAGGTTTTAAATTAAAATCTGTAGTCTATTGTCATTTATTAGGCAAATAACAAACTGACCGTTCAACTTTCCTCAGTCAGAATTTGGCTATTTGAATAATAAAAAAAAAAAAATAAACATAATAATAATAAAAGAGCTTCGTGATTTGTCTTGTCTCTCTTGTAAAAAAGTATATTTGATTGAAATTCATAGATAACAACACTAGACAAATTAGTATTCAAATTAATTTAAATTTAGGCCGCTTTTGGTGTTTCAAACATTTTATTGGTCATTTTTGTTTCAAGAAAAAGCTTCAAGATTTAGAATAAAAGTAACATGTAACATGTTTTCTCTATTTAAAAACAATACAGTAGTGAAAGATGACCTTCACTTACATCCGAGTGTATGTTTTCTTGCACAGCTGGATGTTGGACTGATCAAAAATAATAGTTTGCATTGGCCAAAACTGATTAGCTGAAGTCACACTGATGTGACAGTCAACAGATGATTCAACTTAATCTTAAAGCCTTTCTCAATGGGTTATTTTCACAATTTATAATGGTGTAGAAGTCAAAATAGGACAAACGAGCTCATGTATGGGACAAATTCTGGACCTTTGTCATTGAGGGGTGGGTCTTTCGAACCACCCGAACCCCCCTGGCTACGGGCCTGATTTCATAGGCTATACTGCGTTAAATCACCTATATGAGGTACGTGCTTTAAAGCTCCACGTTGTTTGCAATAAATATTTCAGTAATCTTAAATAACTTAACTATAAAATAAATTAATACTTAAATATTTTAAATAAAACAGATATGTTGGCTATTGATGTAACCTAATTATAGGCCAATATTAGGTTAATCTATATTAAGATTAAAATACAAGACCTGTTTTAAAATATACGATTTTTAAGATTTTTTAAATTCGCTAAAATAGATTTAAATGTTTGTTTAAATGTTTAAAAAAAAAAATACATAAATAGGGGAAAAGCTTCGATTTATTTTCTGGTAAAACTATGTAGTCCAAGATTATATGACTTTCAATATATTTAACCAAATAGACTAAAGCGTTATTTCGTTTGATTTCTGATATTTCTCATTCGTTTTTCATATCGTAGCTGCCATGCAAATTTAAAAATAAAATGAACACTTCACAAAAACAATAATAATAATAACAAAACGCTATAGGTTATTTTAAACCATAATATGGGTCAAATATGGACAAACCAAACAGCTTTTTTTTTAAATTATATGTTCAATCCAACAGAATACTTAATATTATATCAAATAATCCAAAAACAATTAAGGAAATTGAGAATAAATAATATAAATATTTTTTTCAATTTCCTTTAAAAATGCTGGGTTATTTCATATAATAAGTTATTTCATATAATAAGGCTTTAGTCTGCATGCATGCACCCTAAGAAATGCTGGGTATTTATACACAAATTGGGAAAAAATATGGACTAACACAAACAATTGGTTAAATTTGGTCCTATTCATTTAATTCAAAAAATTAGTCCAGCAGTTGGGTTAGTCCATATCACACACAGAATTAAGTTTAATATAATATTTGATTAAAGCAATAATTTGTATATCCATGTAAGCTATAAAGCCTTAAGGGTTTCTGCAAGTTTCTTCAGGTCAAATTTAATACCATTATGAATAAAATTTTAGACTTAAACAGGGCTAAACAATAAGGATTTTTTTCTAATGGATTCTGTAAATAGTTTGTGTATTAATGGAAGAACATGTAAAGGGATGTATTGCTTTAGTTTTTTCTTTCCCTGCTAAGGCAATTTAATTAGGATAATTTGTTGTAACAATGTCTAACAGCTGTTGTGTATCTGCAATAAAAAAAAACAAATATAAAAAAAGGTTTTGAGATGGACTATTGGTGATTGTGTGGACCTGATTAGGATTTCCTTGGACATAGGGAAATTAAGACCTGTTTAAAATGATTTAAGACTTACAACACAATATATAATTTAATATAAGACTTTTTAAGACCTTAAATTTAGTTTTTTAAATTGACGATTTTTAAGACTTTAAACGACCTCGCGGACACCCCGAGCCTTACAAATCGAGTAATTTTACTAGCTTTAGTTAAAACATTGTTTTTTTATTATTATTTTTTTTTTAGAAATTACATTTAAAAATGCAATTATCTGTCATCTAGTAGTCCAGCCTCACTGTGAAATCGTGGCTTTCAATCGAACGCATTAATATTCATATATCTTCGAATTCCAATCATCTCGATTCTCAGTAGGAACCCAAAGCATTTGGATCTTTTGTGCAGACTTCAATCTGAACAGAAAGCAGCAGGAGAATGTGCGTCTGCCTCGACAGCTCTGAGAACTGCGGCTCTCCGGCGACTCTTTCCACAATGCGCTCATAAAAATCTACTTGACTTTTCAACCCCAACTATTCCGAGCGATTAGGCCAATTGTACTTCCATCTTCTCGCTGCCCCAAAACCGCTGCCTCGGTCTGCTCACAACTGACACAAATGGGCCGAAAGAAATCCGGCAGAGTCAAGAAGCAACAAACCTCCCCATTTCCACCGGGTTCCTTTTGAGATTTATTCATTAGGAACCGCATGCAAATAATCCGCTATTCATGGGCGTTTTTTGAACACACGGGCACAGATGTGGGGTATTATTTGGGCTCGACCGAGCGAAACTGTTAATGCGCGCTCAAAGGCGGGTTAACCTAATCAATCACGTTGACTAGTTTGTGTTAGAGAAGATTCATAAACCATATGGCGCAAGCTTTATGTTGTCCTCGTGACAATGTGAGAGGGGGAAACCTTGTTCAGTTGTCCTAATTAAGCTTCAAGCACTTAACACACACACAAACAGTCCTAACGCACACAATGAAGCGATGTGTAAAAGTGCTCTGCCTCTCTCAGCTGTTTAACTCCGCGAGAGTGTGCCATAAAACAATTTGCATAAAGTATTTTATGCATGACACTTGTGCTTAATTATACTGTAAAAATGCCTCTGTCAGGGTAAACTTAAATTTAATTGCTGCCTTAAGATTTTAGGTGCTGCTAAACTATTGTTAATTTAATTTAAGTAACAACAAATTTTATAAACGAGAGAGACATTTTAAAATTATGGCATAATGATGGAAAAGAAAAGAAAAGTGTGTTCATGGGAAAAATATTACTTTATAATTTGGCTCAGCATATACAGTGCATGATTAAATACTGACTCAAGGTAAAGAAACATTGTGAAATTACATATACCCTTTATTTACATAAATGAGGATTAAATAGAATGTTACAATAAATTTAACGAGTTAGATGCATCATAACTTGTTATATATATACACAACCTTGCCCTTGCATTGTTTTGGACATACATCTTTTTTTTTTAATAATTTGTAAATAATGCCTGTAGGAATTGTGTCAGGAACTGGGGTACATAATGTAAAACTTTGGGAAATTACAGTGCAGAACCAAGACTGAAAAAGTTTCTGAGGACTTCTTGTGTTCTGAAATTATTTATAAATATATAATTCTACTCAGCTGAGAACTGAATTGAAAATCACTTTTGGCATAAGAGTTTCTACAGCGGTCATAAATGGTGTAAACAATTGCACAGGTTTCCTTTGCAAAGAGAAATGGAGAAATAAAGCTTAAAATGTACATACACTTTTTGCAGTCTTGATACTGTACCATTTATCTCTAAGTGTTTCTTATGAAAGCGTATTCCTTAAAACCGTGTCTTCGATCTGGACATCAGAACGTAGAGGTCCTTTCAATAAATTAAAAATGAGGGAGACAGAAAACGTTCCTTGCATTTCAAGTTCTTCCGTGCAAAAAGTCGTGAAAAATGCCCTTCTCTGAAAACAAGGGCCTGCGTTTAATCGTCCACCTCGATTTCCTCGTCCTCCTCTGAGAACTCATCTGTGGTTTGGCCTCTGGATGAGGACGGGGACTGTGGAAAGGCTCTTGGGGAAAGACTGGGAGAAATGGGCCCCGATCCACCGTGAGCGTCTTCCATGTCCTCCATGGACACCAGTTTCTGCAATGCCTGTGGTGGGATTTTCTTGAGAGACTCTACGTCCGCCTTCATCTCCTCCAGGTCTCTCTTGAGCTTGGCCCGTCGGTTCTGGAACCAGGTGATGACCTGCGCGTTGGTCAGACCCAGCTGCTGTGCGATCTGGTCTCTGTCAGCCGGTGACAGGTATTTCTGGTACAAAAAACGCTTTTCCAGCTCGTAGATTTGGTGGTTGGTGAAGGCTGTGCGGGACTTCCGTCGTTTTTTGGATGCCTGTCTTTGGCCGAAGGCGTTGATGTGTTCACGACCTTAAAATGGAAAGAAAGGAGAGTTGATTTCCAGGAACACATGACAGAAATAATGCATGCAGGCAGTGTGTGTGTGAGAGATCTAGCTCACAATTTTCAAATAAGTTGGTAAGTCATTCTCAAGCAACATACAGATTTATATTAAGTTAAAAAAAGCTTGAATGGATTTCCTATTTTTGCTTATTTGGACTGTGAAGCAATTTTTATGAAGGTTATTTCAAAGTTCCTCGGTGGTCCTATTTTTGGATGTACATGTTTCTTGAGTTGCTATGTGGTGCTCTGGAGACTAAAAAGTCTTTAATACTAACTTCTTTAAAATAGTGTTTGGTTTGTATAATTTCTACACCAACAAAGCAAACTGCAGATGTAATTTTTGGGGATTTTTGTGTAATCAAGCTGCAAAAACCTGTTTGGTTCAAATGAGAACTTTTATTTTTAAGAGTGTACACACTGTTGTGTTATGTGATAGGCCGCAGTTGTTCATTCCAGCTGCATAACAGCTGTTCTTGAAAGAGGGGGAGAAACTTTCCAAAACATCTGAACTATTGATTGCCAAGTAAATTTGAAATATTTGATGTGTTAATCAAGCACCCTATCACGCCACAGGACTGGCCTCAATCGTATTACCGACGACCTTAACTGTTAGTGTGACCCACAGAGACAGACAGTTCTGCAATGTCAACACGAACGTCATGATCTAGAACTGTTTTCAGTAAATATGTCAAGCGAACATGAATGATTTCCATCACTTTAACATCCTCATAAATGCACGTCGATTTTTATCATGTTCAGCTACATTTTTTGAACATTAATGTTTTAGAATATTTTTGAAAATAAAAAGATCTTAGTTTTGTAGAAAAGGGTAATTTAGCTAGCTACTGGCATAAACAAGACAAAACATTTTATTCAAAATATAGAAAATAGCAACTCAATAAAATTATTCTTTATTGTAAGAGGGGACTTTTGGTTGACAATCTAAGAAGTTTTGATTTTCAGGGCGGTGGGTGAAATTCCTGAAATAGTGACAATCACACTCCACGAACCGCTATTGAAATTCGGCTCAGAAATATGTATAACAAAGAACGCGGATAAATAGGCTAAGATTATCAATTTTGAACCTAAAAACAAAATAAATATGCTACTTTTCACTAACAAGTAGGAAACAGTACATATACATTTGTATGTATTGTACACAGGCAATTTTTTTTCATCGATTTCGTGTAAAACGTGCATTCATAAAATGATAGCTATAGCATATTCCAAAAGCGTCAATAAACATCCATATGTGCACTGAAAACTAGTGCGATAATTCGTTAATAATTATGAACTTTTTACCTTCTGCAGCTTGTATAACGCTGACTTCCAGACCCTTAAACGTTTTGCTCGCCAGCTCCTCCAGCGCGCACAAAGGCGAGGACGGAGCGCTGATCCCGTTCCGAGACGCGCTCGAGCCGGTCACTTTCTCCAGCACACGCGGAGGGCACAAACTACCGACGGACTTCTTAACAGAGGGCTTGTTTAAGATATCCTCAATGCTGAACGGGGTGAGAGGCTTGTTGGAGTTGGCCGGAGGTGGGAGTTGGTCCAAGGGACCCCGCCGCCTCTCCTCGCCGCTGGACTGCAAAACGGATCCTGCTTTCATGTCTTTAGAGCTGGAGGTCATCTCAGTCCCAAGAAACTATTTCGAATAGAAGTCACCTATAGCTCGCTCAGACTTGTTTATACATACAAAAGCCTTGTCTGTTCCTTTCTTTACAAAAAATCGTTGTTGTTCCTCACTCTGAAGTGGCTCTCCAAAAGCACCATGCTTCAGGCGTCACATGCAGGAAGACACCCGAACTTTACTCCTCATACGCGGTGTTCTCCGAGCTGCTCCATGAAGATCTTCACCGTGTGTAGCCGTGTCTCAAGGAGCCTCAAAACAGCAAGCAACCGCTAACGAGTTCTTGTTGATTGCTTTTGTGAAGTTCAATTAGAGAAACACTACACTACTTGCTGACCCGCTGCTCCGTCGTCTTAAAGGGCCAGACCATAATAATGAATTGGACCGAGAATAGGAGGAGTTTCCCCCTGAAGTTTAAAGAGAGGGGAGATGGCTCGGGATGTTTATGCATCTGTTGATGCATCCCACTCCCACTTAGGGAAAACCACGTGCTCCACCCGTATACCACCCTGAAAAGGGAGAGTGTGTGCTCATTAACACCAACACAGCGTTCAGTAAACCAGTATGTTAATTAATACAATTTCATTTCAAAACAACAACTCAATTTCAAACAACAAAGATGGTAATAATAATAATAAAATGATGATGATGTTTATGATTTTTTTTAATATAAACCTTATAGAAATATCTATTAAAAAATCCACATTCATTGATGACATTTAAAAATGCAATATTTTTGTAATAATATATTCAAGAGTTGCCCTAATGGCAACAACTTGCTAATTACTGTAATGTTGCAGGGTGTAATTATTGCACTTTTGGAGGCTGTTATGACAGCGTAATTGTCTCACACCTTGTGTATCTGCTGTCATCATAACGCGAGGCTGGTGACTGTTTCAGCACAATACAAATTATTTCTACTGAGAAAGCCGCAGCAGTTCTTGGACAACAATAATATTATACGATATATATATATATATATATATATATATATATATATATATATATATATATATATATATATATATATATATATATAACATAATATATATATATTTACACCGATTTTACCATACATTTTATTTCCGATACATTTTTATAAGCAGTTTTTGAAGTAGCCTCTTCAATACTTAAAGGACATTTCTTTATATTATATTATATTATATGTTTTTTTTTCACAGGAATTCTTCCTTTTTTATACGTTATATATATATATATATATATATATATATATATATATATATATATATATATATATATATATATATATATATATATATATATATATATAGTATCAGTATACTGGACAGTTCCATTCTACGAATTTGTGAAAATGCTCGTGGGTGAAGAAGAAAAAGCAGCATATACTTCCAGCAGCGCTGTTCTGACACAATGCGCGTCGGATTGAATCTCAAATGATGCTCGTGGGACTCGCAAGACTATGCAGGTAAGAATACATCTTGCTCTTTCTTTAGCAGAGCACCGACTATATGAAAGCAACGGCTGATGAAATGAGACCTAACCAGAAGAATATATTTAACAAAAGCATATATATTTTTTAAAAAATTCTTCAACACGTCGTGATTTCTTTGTGCATCTATAATAGGCTACGAGATGTTTTCTTTGCCTCGATTCACCTTGCGTTTTAACCATTAACATTTTCTTTCTTTAAATAGGCCTTAATAATCTCAACAGTTTTTATTTTCAATGTGCTCCCAAATTGTTTAAATGCTAAATTTTTATCGCTTGTAAAATGAATAAAATGGTTTAGCACTTCATGACTGAGTTGCTAAATAGTAAACAGATACAGGCCTATAAAATAATCAAAAAGAACTGAAAAGTCTTCGCTCAATCTTTTGCTAAGGCCTGGTGAACATTTTGGTGGTCTCCCCATAAATATAAAACACTCGGTAATAAAGCAAGCGGCGACGTTGACATCTGACAATATTTAACAGGGTTTCAATAATCGATTAGGGTGATAGATGTCTCTCTTACACGAGTCATTTGCGATGTATGGCCAGTTCGCAGAAATATCGCATTGTCCGTGCCAAGAGCACCATATGGTGACATCCGTACAGGGACTGAAACGAGCCAAACAGCTCACGAGCAGTAAAAACAGCACGACATTCTATTAGTGTGGGTCCAAAGCGGTCGACGTGGGCGACACGGGGCCAAACTCAATAGAATATTTTATGGCAAATGAGCATCAATGCATTGAACAAATGTAACTAACCAGACTGCACAAAACATGCTAATGAGTTTACGCGTGTGCCACTGTTTCAGTAATGCGCATTGGTTTGTAACATTTTCACAGAACACACACCTAGAAATACACCTAGCATTTTTTGAAACTCCATTACGTCATGTTTCTACATATATAATTATTATCTTCAATAGAAATTTCATTTTAATTATTATTTTTTACATATTTTAATTATATTTAATTTAAAATGTAATCGAAAAAACAATTGACATTCTTGTAAATAAAATCAAATAGGCTAAGCATACTATTTTTTGGTTAAAATGTGCAAGTGATTACATTAATAATAATAATTTATAATAATAATAATGATAAAAGGTCACACTTTACAATAGGATTTCATTAGTTAACGTATTTAATAACATGAACTAATAATGAACAACACTTGTGCAGTATTATTAATCATAGTTCAGCATTTACTAATGCATTATTGACATTCAAATTCATGCTTGTTAATTTTAGTTAATGCACAGTGAGTTAACATGAACTAACAATGAACAACTGTAATTTTCATTAACTAACAAATGCTGCAACAAATGTATTGTTCATTGTTTGTTCATGTTAGTAAATGCATTAACTTAATACAACCGTATTGTAATAATAATTACTATTATCAGTTCAGTCGGCTTCAAATGTCCTTAACGAATTGGTAACCCCGGAATGCCAGGTCAGAGCAAAGCTGCTAAACCTATTAAATGATACACGGCTATTAATGTAATGTGGATAGATAGGATTTCTGATAGGGAGAATGATGCCCTTCAGCGCCAACAATAGCACATTCGCATTACCCCACAGAGGGCGGGTAGAGAAACCGAAGCTGAACATGGTGTTACATTTCTCTCAAATGCGCGAGCATTATTAGTTCTAAAGATAATCCCTGCCATCTCTCTTCTCCAAACCGCTCGGAGAGGATCCTGACGGTCTCAAGCGGAGCAGCGCTAATTCGAAAGCTTTTCTTTGGCCTAATTTAAACGTTAATTAGAAACAGAACACCTGACATCATCAATCATCAAGGCTTTAGGGGGAGCAGGCGTTTTATTTTCGCCCAGCCCGCGTCTGCGTCACTTCCCTCAGCAGATCCGCAGACGGAGGTGGCAGTGATCGGGCTGCTCCAAACATTTATGAGGATATAGCTACTGTGCATATTGAATCGTTTTCTCAATGCAACCATATAGAACAACATAAAACAGTACTGAAATATATAGTTGAACAGTTTCCATAATATAATAATATTCAACAATCTTAAACAAATCTAGTTTGTTGTATAAAATGATGTCTCTTTCAGAATTATTTATTTACGCGCAAAAATATTAAATGAATTTCACAAATATGAATAAATCTTGGAATTTGCAAATCATTTTTATTAAAGAGATTATAACATTGCTACCGCTTTTCTGTCATTGGAAATTATGCTGCTTGATATGTAGTAATATTTGTTATCATTTTATTTACATTTTAAGTTGGTAGCACAATTAGTTTTATCAATGACAAACAAATAATTGTCAAATTAGGTGAATACGCTATTAAATAAGATCAGATAATATTAATTTACAAATGCGCCGTTTTTTTTTACATTGTTTTCTCTTATTTTGTTCTTGGTAAAATTCCTTAATGCAAACCAATTTAAGAAATACAGAAACAATGAACTGTCTGATTCCTTTTCAATCTTTGACGCAAACGTTCAGATTTCATGGCAGGTGAATAAAAATGAAAGCTGAGTCGCTGACTGATATTGAATGTGTATTTCTCAGAAAACACCTCATGTGTTTGTTTTATCTGCACTGAACTTTAACACAAACTCGTTTCTGCTAGCATTGCTCTCTCTCTCTCTCTCTCTCTCTCTCTCTCTCTCTCTCTCTCTCTCTCTCTCTCTCTCTCTCTCTCTCTCTCTCTCTCTCTCTCTCTCACCCAAACAGCTGTACTAACTACTATATAAACATGATACGGGGACATACGCATTAACGTGGAGCCAAGCGGTGACATTTGACTGTGATGAACCTATCGGGTGTGTTGTGTAGTGAGGTGTTACTCTGACTCTGTGCATTTTTTCCTTTCTTTTCTTTGCTAAAATACTGTCTTGACGCAGTTTGGTCCCAAGAACACTGCTAACGAACCTATAAATACGAAGAGGTAAGATTTAATTTAGAAATATTTTAGAATTATTAAATTTAAAATTTAAAATTACGATCCAGAATTAAGAGGTAAGAATAAAGTGGATGGTTTAGTGGCAGTGAAGCTGTAAATCCACACAGTGTGATTGACACGTTCCTTTAGGTATCTTAACTGTAAAACATATTTACGTTTGAGTGCTTTTCTACAAAACACAGCATAAAATCAAACTCACACTAGCAATTGGGCCTCTAATTTGATAATCAAAAGCACAATAGTATTTATGAGCGAAGCACATTAGAGTTTATATGTGCTAATATTTAACACAGGTTACATGCAAATATATTAAAATGTGCAGCTATTATTATTATTATTATCATTTAACAGGGCTACAAAAATACTGCTAATCTAAAACAATTTTTAAAAATTATATATATATATATATATAATTAAAAAAATAAAATTAAATAAATATATATATATATATATATATATATATATATATATATATATATATATATATATATATATATATATATATATATATATACGATCGTGTAGCATAAATTAGGCTTATTATTTAATTGAGATTTTTTTATTTTTATTTATTTTGGTTTATTTAATTTAAACTAAAGACAATTTGTTGAAGCGCAGGACTATAATGAGCTAATCGATGTGGTCATGAGTGTTAATTGTGTTTAATAATGTCTTATCGATGAGCGTTTCTTCCAATTTGACAAGCTCAAGTCAATTAAGGAGCAGCAAAATCGGAAATCCATTATGGTGAGGCGCGTGCACTTTTGACGGTCACAGGTTAATTGCGCGGGCGCGCGCTGGTTGAACGTGTCCAAAAAGCTCTCATTATTACCGAGACGCCTCTCTCTCTCTCTCTCTCTCTAAAAACAATATAATCAGAGTCGCCTGCTGTTTTACATCCCATGTTGCTTTTGATGGTGTCATGTTCAGCAGTATTTAGTACCTGTTGATGTTTTCTCTTTCTGTGGATGACAAATGCCTCGGCTCCCCAAAGCGCACGCACCCTCCCCAACAGCCCCCGAGCCCGGACAAACGGACGCGCGGATCAAAGGCTCGGACCCCACTAGAGTTGTGTTGCACCCTGCCAGCGCGCCACTGGGGTCGACTCGAGATCATAAAAGGGCCGTGAGGGGCACGACTCCTGCAGGGGATTATGGAGCTTTTCGCCGCGAGTTCCGAAAAAAGAGCAGGAAAGGTGTGAACAGGAGGAAATGGATTCGTCCGCACTGATAAACGCAGTTATTTGGATAGATCAGCAAAGCGTGGGAATCCGACGCAGGTCACTGCTCTTCACAAAACAAAAGTGCAATAAATCACATCAGTAACTCAAATCCAATCAATGTTTTTGTTAGTACAAACCCACATCAAAAGATGTCATATAGTCATCGTCTTACAAATGAATACTTCATATGTATATCCAGAAAGCAAAACCGTCGCTCCGAGTTATTTTTGCACGTCACATCAATTTTAAAATGGAGACATTCTCATTCCCTCTCCACTGAACCCCTCCACCCCTTCTCTCCTCACCTGAATGAACGGTTGACACCCCAACACACTTCACTGATGGACACGCGCAATTACGCACATCTGCGTCTGAGCGTCCAATGAGCAGAAGCCAAAACAGAGCTGATATGTGTTCCAGTCCATGGCACTGCCACTGTGCCACGCTGCCAGAGCCGTCCATGTGTGAAGACTCATTTCAGCTCGTAAAATCTCGTTTTCATATTTGTTGTTATTCATGGAAGGGATAGAAAAAAAAAAATATTTGACAACATTTGAATGCAATTGATTACAATGACACTAACAAGTCTGTAATTGCGAGCTGTTCTACAACATGATTACATATTATACACACACGTTATTTGTTGTTGTCGCTATTATTATTATTAGACAATTTGTAGGAAGCACGGTTATTTCAGTATAACAGTGTTTGAATTTACTAACCTTTTCAAACATTTAAATTGGGCCTATAAAGGAATTTATTGATAAATTAACAAAAGGAAAACACGTAAATAAAGACGATTTTTAAAAAAATTATTTATTCAAACGCAAACTTACCAAAGATATAATAATAATAATAAGAAGAAGAAGAATTAAACAATCACAACTAAACAAGTAAATTTTTTAAAGCAAGCAGTAAAATAATAAAACACTCATAATAATGTGCTATTATTTTTTAAACAGCGTTTTTAAACATGATTGTTTGAATATTTGATTGAAGTATTTGATTGACAATCCTTGTTGTTTTATGATTTTCTACAGGCACATGCAAATCTCATGTTTTTGTGCTATTTTTACCATAGCCTATTTGATTCGGAGGACATAAAAAATTGAGGAAAATTATTTACATAATAAAAAAGCGTATTTCACCTATATTAAAAAAACTAGTTTGCAGGCAATTTATAAATTAATCACAATTTATTATCCACTACTTTAAAAAATAGGAATAAACTTAACGAAACAATGTCCCTGTTTGAAATACGACTAGGCCTATATCACGTGTCTGATTTGTTTTTAATTTACTGTGAGGCTGGCAGACAAACGTTATCGCTCTCTCTCTCTCTCCCTCTCTCTCTTACCTGTCTCGTGCGGATGTGTGATGTATTCTGGCTTTTGAGCGCCTCACTGATGCAAAACCAGGGAGCGAATGATCAAAGAGATGCGCGCTCACGATCCCACACTGACGACACTACAATCACAAACACAAAATTGACTTGATTGGGTAAAGATTTTTGATCTTGATATAGAGATCTTTATGATAAAAACAAAACATAAGATATTTTGAACAGCAGGCATGTATGTATGTGTGTGTATGCATGTATGTATTTATGTGTTGTGTATATGCTAAATTAATATAGCCTACCATTGACGAAATAAAATCTCCGTAACAAGAAACTGAGTTTTTAAAGAACAAATAACACGTTTTATAGGTTAAAATGTAATAGTTGCATTAAAATTGGTCACATAAATTAAATACGGTGATATTCTGCATTGTTGCATATTTAAAAATGCTGGGTTGTTGTTGTAACACAAAGTTGGCTCAAATATAAACAAACCCAATGTTGTGATTTGTTTTACCAATTAAATTTATATTAGCATAACCCAGCGATTGGGGCTTCCCATATTTAACCCATTGTTGGATTTCAACAGCTCCGAATTTTTAGATTGCAACGTTCACAATTTGCAATAGCAGATTTGCGAAGCAGATTTAAAAAGCGACATAAAAAAAAATTAATTGCACTTAAATGCACATACATATAGCTAGCCTATGTTTGGAAAGTACACATTAAACAAAACGTGCATTTTGCATAACAAAATGGATCAAATATATGATAAGCCAAATAAATGAATAAATAAATAAACCTAATGAACAAAAATATATTGGAAACTGTCGTTTTATGGTTTTCTTGTCACTACAACCAATGTTTAATACAAATAACAATCCTAAATATTTTAGTAGGCTACTTAGTGTAATAAATCGAATAATTAGCATTATATTTTATAATTTATTTCATATAAACCTTAGCCTAATTCATTTATTTGTGTATTAGCAAAATATAGCCATAAACGAATACAAAATCTAAATGACTTATGCTAGACGAGGTGTCGTTTGTAACGCATTTTTAATAACTCAACAGACAGAAATGCAAATGAATTTTCATCTGAAAGGAAGAGATCTGTTCATGACACCATGTCGTGCCGGGATGGAAATAAGTGATCATCAGCTGATTATGGCGCTTGTAACCGGAGAAGCGCAGCATCAGACACGATTTATGTAGTTCCCCGAGAAGCACCGTGCGCTTTTTTAAAGAGGGATTTAATTTGGAGTGCACTCCGGGTGCATATCAGCGCTTATGAAGATAAATGCTATCACAAGAGCACGCCGTTCCGTGGGAACCACAGCTGAATCAATCACCGCAATTCTGGCCGCGACCGCTTGGGCGCCTAATGGAGGAGAGGTGGAGTGAATCATCTCATCAGAAACCCCGCGAGGACCAAAGGCCAAGGTTTAAAGCTGGATTTGTCAAACGCGCAACATGCACGGCATTCAGCACAGCTTGATGCCAATGAACTCATCCTGTAAATTTGCTACTTATAGCCAAAATGCCAATAAGTTATATCCGTGTATTCCGTATAGACTAGGCTATACACAAAAATATTTTTTGCTGCTTGTTCAAACTAATTAAAGTTGAAGTCAGAATTATTAGCTCCCCTGAATTATTCACCCCAGTTTATTTTTTCCCAAATTTCTGTTTAACAGAGAGAAGATTTTTTTCAACACATTTCTAAACATAATAGTTTTAATAACTAATTCCTAACAACTCATTTATTTAATATTTGCCATAATGACAGTAAATAGATATTTTTCAAGACACTTCTACACAGCTTAAAGTGACATTTAAAGGCTTAACTAGGTTAATGAGGTTAACTAAGGTTAGGGTAATTAGGCAAGTAATTGTATAACGATGGTTTGTTCTGTAAACTATGGAAAAAATATTGCTTAAAGAGGCTAATAATTTTGACCCTAAAATGGTTTTTAAAAAATATATAAAACTGCTTTTATTCTAGCCGAAATAAAACAAATAAGACTTTCTCCAGAAGAAAAAATATTATCAGACATACTGTGAAAATTTCCTTGCTCTGTTAAACATAATTTAATAAGCTGAATCGACACAATTCTTGAGTTTTTTTGGGACAACTAAATTTGTAAAAACTATTAAGTTAACTTAATTAGTTTGTGTTGGGACAAGATGAAGAAATTTCACGGAAAGTTAAAAAGTATATATATATATAATATATATATATATATATATATATATATATATATATATATATATATATATATATATATATATATATATATATATATATACTAAAATTAATCATTTGCTACAATGTACTTTACGTGTAAATAAATTTTTACATTGTACCTGCATGTAATTGCATCTGTAATTCATTTCTGTAATTCAATTTATAATTACAATGTTGACCATCCCTTACAGCTTAACGCACCCATACCACCAAACCCGTAACCCATCTCAAGAGCACCAAAAATATTCTGCAGTACATTCTTAACACAGAAATTACATTGTATATATTTTTTGATGCAAGTACAATGTCACTTAATAAAAAGTGGGACCAAAAATTCTAACTACAACATTTTTAAATGACTTTTTATCATCTTGGGCATGATTTATTTGTCACTAACCTACATAATAATATCTGTTATGTACAATATACATAATTACCTACATTATTAAACAAAATAAACTCAAAAAATGACTTTTGCTGCTAGTTCAAACTACTTATTGTATACCTGTGTGTGTGTGTGTGTGTGTGTGTGTGTGTGTGTGTGTGTGTGTATACAGTATACTGTCTAGTTTAAGTCAGAATTATTAGCCCCCCTTTTAATTTTTTTTCTTTTTTAAACATTTCCCAAATGATGTTTAACAGAGCAAGGAAATTTCCACAGTATGTCTGCTATTTTTTCTTCTGGAGAAAGTCTTATTTGTTTTATTTCGGCTAGAATAAAAGCAGTTTTTAATTTTTTTAAATCCATTTTAAGATCAAAATTATTAGCCCCTTTAAGCTAATTTTTTTTTCCGATAGTCTACAGAACAAACCATCGTTATACAATAACTTGCCTAATTACCCTAACCTGCCTAGTTAACCTATAACCCAGTTAAGCCTTTAAATGTCACTTTAAGCTGTATAGAAGTGTCTTGAAAAATATCTAGTCAAATATTATTTACTGTCATCATGGCAAAGATAAAATAAATCAGTTATTAGAAATGAGTTATTAAAACTATTATGTTTAGAAATGTGTTGAATAAATCTTCTCTCCGTTAAACAGAAATTGGGGAAAAAAATAAACAGGTGGGCTAATAATTTAGGGGGTTTAATTATTCTGACTTCAACTGTATATATATATATATATATATATATATATATATATATATATATATATATATATATATATATATATATATATATATATATATATGGTTACAAAAATCCCACTATTTTTCACTATTTTACATTTTTTATACCGTAAATAAAATATTTATATTTCTACATTTATATAATGTTCTTTTTTGTAAATTTGTACATTTTAATAACAAAATATTTTTTTCTCCTTTGCATGACCAGTATTTAAACATAATTCACTAGTAGTTTTTACTCATATAATCAAAATGCAAAGTATCAATTAAAATTTTTGTTAAATGTAATAATTATGTATGTAGTAAATACGTTAAAAAAATTATGTATGAAATTATAACAAAAAAATTTAATTCAGCCCCTTAATATTAAATGGTCTTAACTAAAACGTACTTATACTGAAACAAATCTTTTTAGACTGTACATATAATTGATTGAATACCTGAATACAATTTAATACATATATAATTAATTTCTGTAATTAAATTCATAATTACACCATTGACCATCCCTTACAGTTTAACCCACCCATACCACCAAACCCGTATCTCACTTCAAGAGCACCAGAAGTGTTCTGCAATACTTGCAATTATTAACACAGTAAGTACACTGTATATACTTTTTCATGCAAGTACCTAGTAGTTAAGGCCACTTAATATAAAGTGGGACCAAAAATTTTAACTCTAACTTTTTAAATGACTTTTTATCATCCTGGGCATGTTTTATTAGTCAGTAACCTACATAATATTATATGACATGTACAATATGCATAATTACCTTTGTTAATAAACAACATACACTCAAAAAAATTACTTTTGCTTGTTCAAACTTCTTATTTAAATGGGTTGAAACAACACAATTCTTAAGTATTTTTGGGACAACTTAATTGTTTTATGTTCAATCCACTTAAATTTGTAAAAGCAATTAAGTTAACTTAATTTGTGTTGGGACAACATGAAGCAATTGTGTGGAACCCTGCATTTTTACAGCAGAAACACGCATTAAAGTTTAGTGTTTTGTAAAGTGCATATGGAAGCGGGAGAGTGATGAAGGTGCATTCGTGTAGCATTTTACGAGTTGAATGTCTGCGCGTTCACAAATAAATACTGCATATAATGCGGTGAAGCACCTCTCTGGAGAGGTGTGTAGTTTCTCTTAGCTAGAGCGCATACGGCTTTGATTAAGCTGTGATCAGCTCCTGCCCTCTCCAGCTCCACTCCGCTCCGAAAGCGCAATGAGGAAATAGCTCGTCTGGTCGCTGACAGAGCGCCGGTTTTTCTGTAAAGATAAATGACCCAAAGTATTAAAGTTTAACACTTTGACAAAACCCACCTGATCTGGAGGATTAATGCAATGAAAAATCCATCTGCGCGCGACTCCATGGAGAGTAATGGCCTCGCGCTGGGAAGGTCAAACAATATTTAGGATAAGTACATATCCAGTATATAGAGCTGAACTTTCCCAAGGCTCACACACTTAAATGACACCTACACACATGCGCATATGGAGAAAGCCAGAGAGGAATAGTTGTCAAAGTACAGTGGTCGCATTATTCTTTGTCAGTGCGCATTGCCAATTTTGCTTTAAAAGTAATGCACGTTTATTAACGCATCCAGATGAATAAATTGGTGTTCGTTTAACCCTGGTGTTCGGTTGAAAATGACTGTATTGTTTCCCAGAGACCCCAAACGTATATGTAATAATATATGTATAATATGTAATAGCTCTCATTTGGAATTAACCTTTTGTTTTACTTTAAATTAATTGTTATGTCAACATATAGTAGGCGATTAATATCACTTAAACAGAAACGTGATCCCTTGTTACATTGTTTAGGGTCTGTTTTTAGCCAATTTCTCAAAAACTGAGGAAATATCTAATGATTAAAGGTCATTCATTATGCTTTAGAGATATTAAAATGCTCTCGAGTCTCTCACACAGGAATGTAGGTTGACTAGCTAAACAGCAAAACAAGCACACAACCAGACCAAACCTGATTACGCAGAAGGAAGACTAGGGCTGCGTATATCCCAGATGGATCCCATAAATAGAGTCCAATTGGAAATGGCAGATAAACGGCCCCATCCCAGAGAAACAGACCCAACCAAACCTTCATTACCCCTCTGGTTTTGGACGAAACCGAAACTATTCACTCCCTGGAAGTAAGTCATCTTATGGAGGAAAAAGAGCTCGTCCCCTGTGGAACATTCCTCACGGAACACAGGAGGGGACTGCTGAAAAAAAGGAGAGAGAAAGAAAAGAAAGTCTGTCAGACAAGAAGATTTTAGATTAGTAAACGTGCAAATTTCTATCTATCTATCTATCTATCTATCTATCTATCTATCTATCTATCTATCTATCTGTCTGTCTGTCTGTCTGTCTGTCTGTCTGTCTGTCTGTCTGTCTGTCTGTCTGTCTGTCTGTCTGTCTGTCCGTCCGTCCGTCCGTCCGTCCGTCCATCCATCCATCCATCCATCCATCCATCCATCCATCCATCCATCCATCCATCCATCCATCCATCCATCCATCCATCTATCTATCTATCTATCTATCTATCTATCTATCTATCTATCTATCTATCTATCTATCTCTGCCTATCCATCCATCCATCCATCCATCCATCCATCCATCCATCCATCTATCTATCTATCTATCTATCTATCTATCTATCTATCTATCTATCTATCTATCTATCTATCTATCTATCTATCTATCTATCTATCTATCTATCTATCTATCTATCATGTATTTCTGCCTATCTATCTATCTATCTATCTATCTATCTATCTATCTATCTATCTATCTATCTATCTATCTATCTATCTATCTATCTATCTATCTATCTATCTATCTATCTATCATGTATTTCTATCTATCTATCTATCTATCTATCTATCTATCTATCTATCTATCTATCTATCTATCTATCTATCTATCTATCTATCTATCTATCTATCTATCTATCTATCTATCTATCTATCTATCTATCATGTATTTCTGCCTATCTATCTATCTATCTATCTATCTATCTATCTATCTATCTATCTATCTATCTATCTATCTATCTATCTATCTATCTATCTATCTATCTATCTATCTATCTATCTATCTATCTATCATGTATTTCTGCCTATCTATCTATCTATCTATCTATCTATCTATCTATCTATCTATCTATCTATCTATCTATCTATCCATCCATCCATCCATCCATCCATCCATCCATCCATCCATCCATCCATCCATCCATCCATCCATCCATCCATCCATCCATCCATCCATCCATCCATCTATCTATCTATCTATCTATCTATCTATCTATCTATCTATCTATCTATCTATGTCTGCCCATCCATCCATCCATCCATCCATCCATCCATCCATCCATCCATCCATCCATCCATCCATCCATCTATCTATCTATCTATCTATCTATCTATCTATCTATCTATCTATCTATCTATCTATCTATCTATCTATCTATCTATCTATCTATCTATCATCATGTATTTCTGCCTATCTATCTATCTATCTATCTATCTATCTATCTATCTATCTATCTATCTATCTATCTATCTATCTATCTATCTATCTATCTATCTATCTATCTATCTATCATGTATTTCTATCTATCATGTATTTCTATCTATCTATCTATCTATCTATCTATCTATCTATCTATCTATCTATCTATCTATCTATCTATCTATCTATCTATCTATCTATCTATCTATCTATCTATCTATCTATCTATCTATCTATCATGTATTTCTATCTATCTATCTATCTATCTATCTATCTATCTATCTATCTATCTATCTATCTATCTATCTATCTATCTATCTATCTATCTATCTATCTATCTATCTATCTATCTATCATGTATTTCTGCCTATCTATCTATCTATCTATCTATCTATCTATCTATCTATCTATCTATCTATCTATCTATCTATCTATCTATCTATCTATCTATCTATCTATCTATCATGTATTTCTGCCTATCTATCTATCTATCTATCTATCTATCTATCTATCTATCTATCTATCTATCTATCTATCTATCTATCTATCTATCTATCTATCTATCATGTATTTCTATCTATCTATCTATCTATCTATCTATCTATCTATCTATCTATCTATCTATCTATCTATCTATCTATCTATCTATCTATCTATCTATCTATCTATCTATCTATCTATCTATCTATCATGTATTTCTGCCTATCTATCTATCTATCTATCTATCTATCTATCTATCTATCTATCTATCTATCTATCTATCTATCTATCTATCTATCTATCTATCTATCTATCTATCATGTATTTCTGCCTATCTATCTATCTATCTATCTATCTATCTATCTATCCATCCATCCATCCATCCATCCATCCATCCATCCATCCATCCATCCATCCATCCATCCATCCATCCATCCATCTATCTATCTATCTATCTATCTATCTATCTATCTATCTATCTATCTATCTATCTATCTATGTCTGCCCATCCATCCATCCATCCATCCATCCATCCATCCATCCATCCATCCATCCATCCATCCATCCATCCATCCATCCATCCATCCATCTATCTATCTATCTATCTATCTATCTATCTATCTATCTATCTATCTATCTATCTATCTATCTATCTATCATCATGTATTTCTGCCTATCTATCTATCTATCTATCTATCTATCTATCTATCTATCTATCTATCTATCTATCTATCTATCTATCTATCTATCTATCTATCTATCTATCTATCTATCTATCTATCTATCTATCATGTATTTCTATCTATCATGTATTTCTATCTATCTATCTATCTATCTATCTATCTATCTATCTATCTATCTATCTATCTATCTATCTATCTATCTATCTATCTATCTATCTATCTATCTATCTATCTATCTATCTATCATGTATTTCTATCTATCTATCTATCTATCTATCTATCTATCTATCTATCTATCTATCTATCTATCTATCTATCTATCTATCTATCTATCTATCTATCTATCTATCTATCTATCTATCTATCATGTATTTCTATCTATCATGTATTTCTATCTATCTATCTATCTATCTATCTATCTATCTATCTATCTATCTATCTATCTATCTATCTATCTATCTATCTATCTATCTATCTATCTATCTATCTATCTATCTATCTATCATGTATTTCTGCCTATCTATCTATCTATCTATCTATCTATCTATCCATCCATCCATCCATCCATCCATCCATCCATCCATCCATCCATCCATCCATCCATCCATCCATCCATCCATCCATCCATCCATCCATCCATCCATCCATCCATCTATCTATCTATCTATCTATCTATCTATCTATCTATCTATCTATCTATCTATCATGTATTTCTGCCTATCTATCTATCTATCTATCTATCTATCTATCTATCTATCTATCTATCTATCTATCTATCTATCTATCTATCTATCTATCTATCTATCTATCTATCTATCTATCTATCTATCTATCTATCCATCCATCCATCCATCCATCCATCCATCCATCCATCCATCCATCCATCCATCCATCCATCCATCCATCCATCCATCCATCTAGCTATCCATCTATCTATGACATGTAGGTTTTGGGTTTAGTTTTGAATTGCTTAATGTAACATAATTTCCTTTATTCTCCTGTCAATAGGTTTCAAAGTTCCTAATTCACACTCGTTCTCTGTTCCTTTGATTACTTTCTGTGTATAAGCCCTCAGTTTTTCTCAATTCTCCATGTTGTGCTAGTGTTGTAGTGTTTTTGTTTTAAAGTGTCTGGTTGGTGAATTTCTTCTTCATTTTTGTTGGAGCTGAACTGTGACAGAAGGCAAGACCCAGAAGAAACCACAAGTCGAACGGGCCTTGAAGGTCTCCGAAGACTGAAGACCAAGGCGAAGTCAGATGAGCCCAATGAAGCCAGAGGGATTTAAGCATGAGGCCAAAGGCTGATTTATACTTCTGCATAAAGTGGACACGTATGGTCCGGCGCAGCCTTTGCGCGGTCACATGATGCACACCTCTCAAAAAATGTAACTACAAGTTGCAAATATGCATAGCGCAAGCTCTGTGATTGGTCGCCTTGGTGGCTATGACGAGTGTGGACGGTGCTGAGAGCTGCAAGCCTGATGAAGCGAGTGTTTACAAGTGTCGAGTCCTGTGAAGGTAATCCAGATGGAAAGCTTTGTTTGTGTTTACCTTATGATTAATGTTGTTGCACGTCCGCCGGTTCTCACCTCTGAATGAGCGAGTTTTAGCTACTTGTACATTAAGGTAGCATTCAGAAAAAACAAAACACCCGCGAAGAAACTCGACACAGAGGAACATAAAAACCTACTGCCAGCTAGCGTTTCAGAAGTGTTATTGCAGAGCAACACAAACAACGCACATAAGTATAAATGCACGGCTATGCGCAAGCCACGCGTCGTGGGTCACGGCGATCACTTGAAGCAGAAGTATCTCAGCTCTGCCCATGTGGCTCTGCAGTGAGTACCACTTTTATTCCTTAGGGGAATAATATCTTCATCCTTACCACTTTGCACTTTGTTGGTGGGTAGTCATAGCAGTAGGCTTTAGAATTGCTATTGGACCTTACTCACCCCCCCGAGGCATCCTAGTTGCATATGACTTTCCTCTTAGTCAAATCAAGTCAAGTTATTTTAAAGTGAAGTTGGGGTTATTTAAAAATAAAAAGTCCTGGTTATTCCAATTTCTACAATGGCAACGTATGGGTGTATTCCTTAAATATTCCTTAAAGTTAAGTCTCTCACAAATGATCGTACAAGAGTCATTGAAGTTTCTCTGAACAAACCCTTTGATTTTGTTACAGTTGTGCTTTTCTGTTTTCATTCATTCATTAATTTTCCTTCAGCTTAGTCCCTTATTTATCAGAGGTCGCCACAGCGGAATGAACTGCCAACTATTCCAGTATATGTTTTATGCAGCGGGTGCCGTTCCAGCCGCACATGCAGTCAAACATACACTCTTGCATTCACACACACACTCATCCACTATGGCCAATTTTGTTTACCCAATTCACCTATAGCGCATGTCTTTAGACTGTGAAGAAAATCGGAGCACCCGGAGAAAACCCAAACGAACATGGGAAGAACATGCAAACTCCACACAGACATGCCTACTGGCCCAGCCCGGACTCAAACCAGCGACTCTCTTGCTGTGAGGCAACAGTGCTAACCACTGAGCCACCGTGCTGCCCTATTTTCCTGTTTTATGTATACGTTTTCCCTCCTTGTAATAGCAGAATTGTGTATTTGTTGAGTCTATTATTAAGTCTATTATTATCTATAATTATCTCTTTAGTTAAGATTTGAGAGATATGTGACATGAGCTAACATTTTATCTCCACAGTTTAAAGATAATAGACATTCAAAATGCTTCTCAAACTAATCCAGCTACTGAAAGCATCATGATCATGTGACAATAATAAATGTTAAGACAACTGAAATAATATTAAATATTTGTTCTCCTGCTTAATTTTTCCGACGTTCCAAAAAGAAAAAAAAGGAATAACAAACCAAGAAAGCCGAGAGGGAGAGAGAGATATGTAATCGGAAAAAATGCCGAGGGAAAAACTGGGAAAGGTCTAGGCCCTCAGTCCTGCCATAACTTACAGTGTCCCCGTTGCCCATAAATATCAGAAATAGGCTCACACTCAAGCCCATTC
The DNA here is from genome assembly GCA_903798195.1 of Danio kyathit. Classification (NCBI taxonomy): domain Eukaryota; kingdom Metazoa; phylum Chordata; class Actinopteri; order Cypriniformes; family Danionidae; genus Danio; species Danio kyathit. The sequence goes on along the minus strand of LR812532.1, from coordinate 7,785,068 downwards.
ACAAGCAGCCTTCCCCGTGTCTGTGTATGAGTCTGTGTGTGTATATCCCAGGGGTCCGGGGTCACCAAACACGCAGAATTAGCCTTCATCTGTACACCATCCGCTTTCAGGTAATGGAAAGGGAGGTAACGCAGATACACAAATTCACCCAATCGCTCTGCTGACGGCAGCTGCTAACTTACCACTGATATTTATTGCAGCACGTTTTGAAGCATGTGTGTTTTGGTGCGCTTTCTTCATCCTTTTAAGCATTCTGGATTTGTTTTTTGGTGGAGAAAAAAGATAAATAAGTGGAGATGACAGTTCTTAAGGAGGAACTAAACCTCTCCAGTAAATTTGTCAGAAAACAAGGCTATCAAGTCAAGGCTACATGCAGGCTCCTCGAAGTGGATAGGCACAGGCGAAACACTGGTCTATTTCAAATCAGTTCGTTCTATTATATCTAGTCATACGTTAATCAAACAAACAACATTTTTACAGTAAAAGTCAGTTCTCACATGTGCAAAATGCCACCATGATTCGAGAATGTGCTTTAGTGCACTTCTGTTTGGGTGTTCTAGATGATTTCTATTGTTTGTTACACTCCTAGTTATTTCAAGGGAATGTTTTTTTGGTGTTTCATCATTTCCCAAGTGAAAATGTGAAATATACTTTCGAGTACGCCTCTTCTCAGCAATATGCATGATTTCAGTTTTAACTCATTCAGCAAAGACCAGCAATTACAGTACACTGAAACAAAAAATACTAACGTTTAATATTGTACATGTTTTTACAGCATAATAATTTTGGGGGGTTTCTGGAGGAAACACGTTTAAAGTTGGTCAGTTTTATTTTTAACACTTTTTTTTTTTTTTTACAAAAATATTAAGCAGCACAGCTGTTCAAATCCAAATCCTTGCTTAAAACAATATTGCCTACAATAATAATCCACCAACAGTCAAACTACAGTTGAAACCAGAAGTTTACATACACTCTAAAAAGAGGAACATAACCATTTTTTTTAAATGTCTGATGGTAAATTATACTAAACATTTACTATTTTAGGTCCGTTAGGATTACCTAATGATTTACATTTGCTAAATGCCAGAATAATGAGAGATTTTTTGTTGTTGTTGAGAATTTATTATTAATTTCTAGACTGTCAAAAGTTTACATACATTTCCTTGGTATTTTTTTAGCTTTGCTTTTAAACTGTGTGACTGAAAGGTTTTGGGTATCCTTCCACAAGCTTCTCACAATATAGTTTGAAGGAATTTTGGCCCATTCCTCCTGACAGAATTGCTGTAACTGAGTCAGATTTGTTGTCTTACTCGCACAAGCTTTTTCAAGCTTTTTCACAAATTTTCTATAAGATTGACTTCAGGGCTTTGTGATGGCCACTCCAAAACATTGACTCTGTTGTCCTTAAAGCACATTTTAACTAATTTGGCAGTATGCTTAGGGTCATGGTCTGTTTGGAAGACCCATTTGTGGACAAGTTTTAATTTCCGGGCTGATGTCTTGAGATGTTGCTTCAGTATTTCTACCTAATGTTCTTTCTTCATGATGCCATCTATGCTGTGAAATGGACCAGTCCCTCCTGCAGCAAAACAGCCCCACAACATGATGCTGCCGCCCCCATACTTGTAATGTAATGTGTATTTATATAGCCCATTTATTGTGTATGGCCATACACCCAAAGCGCTTCACAATCACCACCACCACACCACCATACTTCACAGTTGGGATGGTGTTCCTAAGCTTGTAAGCTTTCCCCTTTGTCCTTCAAATGTAACACTAGTCATTATGGCGAAACAGTTCAACCTTAGTTCCATCAGACCACAGGACATGTCTCCTAACATTATTCTTTTTCCCAGTGTAATTTAGCAAATTGTAATCTGGCTTTTTTTGTTGATTCTGGCTTGTTGAATTTCCCATGTTGTCACACAAGGAAGCAGTGTGTTTGAGGTTTTCCTTAAATACTATTCTACATTTGTGCCTCCAATTAACTCAAATGTTGTCAATTAGACAATCAGAATCTTCCAAAATCTTGACACCATCATCTGAGCTTTTTCAGAGGCATAATAATCTTATTGTATGTAAACTTGACTTTTCTCAAAAAAATATCTCCCTAATTATTCTGCTATTAAGCATAACAGAAACAAATTTGATAATCCTAACTTACCTAAAAGAGAAAAAGTTTAGTCACATTAACATCTGACTTTTTTTTAAATGGTTATGTACCTTTTTATACAGTGCATGTAAACGTCTGGTTTCAACTGTATGTGTACACCTTTTTGACTGTGTCTTTCTGTGCCTACATGTGTGCAATGTGTGTTTTTCTTAATGTCTTTCACGTATTTATTGTCTTTTATGTATTACTGTCAACATTGCTAATAGTATATTGTTTTGTTTTTTGGAGTATGTTGTTGTATTTTGCACTGTCTGTATTTTGTATTTTGTCTGGAGCCAGCTTAAGCTTTTCATTCATTATAGTACACGTGCTGCTGCTGATGTGACAATAAAAGTAATTTGATTTGTTCAAAACTTTGATTAAAATAATGACAAAAATATTATTATTATTAATTTATTATAATATTGTAATTATAATTATTATTACTATTATATTTTTAAACAATATTAATATTTTTTATTATTACTGCTGTTTTTTTATTGTTATTGTTATTATTATTACTATTGTTATTATTTATTATTAGTATTATTTTAATTATTATTACTATTTTCTACTATTGTTATTATTATTGTTGCTTTTTATTGTTATCATCATTATTGTTGTTGTTGTGTTTTTGCTATCATTAATAGCATTTTATATAATTATTATTTTAATTATATTACTTTCTACTATTGTTATTATTATTATTATTATTGTTGTTTTTTATTGTTATCATCATTATTATTATTGTTGTTGTGTTTTTGCTATCATTAATAGCATTTTATATTATTATTATTTTAATTATATTACTTTCTACTATTGTTATTATTATTATTATTGTTGTTGTTGTCAGTATTATTATTTTATTTTAATATTTGTTTTTATTATCATTATTCTGATTATTTTCTAATATTGTCATTTTTATTAATATTATTAGTATTATTATTATTGTTGTCAGTATTATTATTTTCTATTATTATTATTTGTTTTTATTATTACTAATATATATATATATATATATATATATATATATATATATATATATATACATATACATATACATATACATATACATATATATATATATATATATATATATATATATATATATATATATATATATATATATATATATATATATATATTTTTTTAATTTGGAATATTTTAATATATTTTACTGTATCAAATATTTCAATAATAAGTGCAGCCTTTGTTAAAAAAATAACTTCTTATAAAAACATAAAAAAAAGTAAAAAAAAAAAAAAAAAAAGAGCTCAAACCTTTGAACGGAGGTTATCATAATGTTTTCAGTATACTGTATATATTGTATTTAAATATTTGTGCACAGTGCACTTTTTACAACTGTATTTAAAACAAAAAACTGCCAGTATAATCTCAAATATTTATTTAAAACTGCTGGGTTTGGTTTTATGCCTCATACTGAAGAACAGCTGTTACAATAAAGACAATGACTGTGGCGAATAACACACAAACAGCATCTGTTTCTAGCATAGACTTAAATAACACCAAAATACTCCCTCACCGTCAACTCTGAAAATCTGGAATGTTTTTGAAACAAGTTACTATGACCTATTTTTATTTAATTATTTTAAGATACAGCTCACTGTAAAAAATGCCAGATAAAAACAGTTTTTTTGTTTTCTTTAATGCTATGTTTGTGGGAGGGAAAGTGATCGGTTAATTTTATAATAAAGTTACATAGATGTTAATTTATATATATTTGTCTAAAATAATCCAAGCAAATTTAATTCTGTTCTACCTTCGTCAAAATTCCTCCAACTGTAATTATATTTTGTAGATGGCAAATAAATGAAATTATATGATGTATACGTTTTTTCACCTGATTTAAATCAGCGCATTACCTTCTTCTTATGCGTAAGTACCATGTCTTCGACAGTGGTGATATTTTCAACAGTATGGGCAGTGCGTGGACGACCACTCCGTCATACGACATACTGATCCAGTGCGATCAATTTTCGCCAACAAGTAATCCAATCCATCTTTTGGCCAGTTTTTAGTTGAAAATTCATGAAGAAAACGTGAAGCACTGTAGCCTATCAGTTCTCATAAACCTTTGATCAAACTCTTATCTTCACTGGAAAACACCATTTTTATTTAAGCCTTACGAAGCTAAAAATAAATATGCCATTATTATGCCATCATTACGTCACTGCCAAGGAAAGTGAATAAAAAAGATTAATCTAATGCACAGATTGCGCTGTTATTCCTGATTGAAATGTAGTCATTCTTATTCCTGTAGTATGATAAATTTATTTTTGTATGATATTATTGCTTGGTTTTATACAGTAAAAAAAAAAAAATATATATATATATATATATATTCCTCCTCTTTATTTTTTCCCCAAATTTCTGTTTAACGGAGAGAAGTTTTTTTCAACACATTTCTAAACATAATAGTTTTAATAACTATTATTAAAGGGGGGCTAATAATTCTGACTTCAACTGTGTGTGTATATATATATATATATACATAAGTATATATATATATTATATATATATATATATATATATATTATATATATATATATATATATATATATATAAGTTCAGATGCAAAAACCTCTAAGTGCTGACTGATATTTCCATAGAAAATGAACATTTTTCTCAGCCTCCTTTGTTTATGTTGAGATATTTCACTTTAAAGACCAAGAAAAGGACTTTGCCATAAAAGTGATGTTACTTAACATACACACAAGAGTCTGATTAAAATGCTCATTTTAGAGGAAAATTTCATTTAGAGGTTTTTGCATCTAAACTCTTCATGACGTTTATAACGTTTCTATGTTCCTTCTTAATGCCAACTGTGTAAAAAATTATTGATAAAATGCTTAAGATAAACCGCTGTTTGTTTACCTTCAAGCTCTGCTTGACGCGTGTGCACGTGAAGTGCAGGAGTGCTCCGCTGAGCGCCAGCACACACACATATTATGTACATCTCAACATGCAAAAGTGTTCCTCCATATGTTTTCATCGAAGTTGTTCACAATACTTATCCATTCACAGAATTTGTAATGTCATCAAATGTGTAAACATTTAGCTACGGTTGGTGTTTCTGCCTTTGGATGTGTCTGGGATAAGCTGCATGAATGCTAAAGCTTTAAATAAAAGTGAAACCATCAAACAGGATCCCTATTACGTTTACAACACAAGTGCAGCCGTTTTGAGCTCATTTCTGGTTAAAGATGTCAGAATTTACCAGTATTTCGGAATGGATGTGTGAACGGTCTTTTCTGGAAAAAAGTTCTTGTTCCTGTGTGAACAGCACTTTTTTGAATTTACCGAATAATTAACCTATTTAACCTAGTTAAGCCTTTATATGTCACTTTAAGTTAAATTCTTGAAAAATATCTACTATGTACTGTCATTATGGCAAAGAAAAAATGAAATCAGTTATTAGAAATTAGTTAATAAAACTATTTTGTTTAGAAATGTGTTGAAAAAATAATAATAAAATTATAATAATAAATTTATAATATAGTTCAGTTGGCAATAGTTATAATATAGATATAGTTATAATAATAAAATAACACAAACATGTATAAAAAAAAAAACAGACAACCTGATAAATATGAACTAAGATAAATAAAAAAATAAAAAAGATCTTTTTAAGCTGTCTTACTACAGTAGACTGATGGCTCTTTTGTTTTACTCCTCTAAAACAAAGACGTTTCACAGTCCAGTGACGTCTCAGAAGATAAAAAAAAAAAAAACACAAACCCTACAGCCTTCCTATCAACAGGAAAAGGTCTTTTAACTCCACCTAAATCTGCAGATACAGTGCCGTTGTGTGTGTTAATAAACTCTTTGCTCAGCCAGTGAGAAAAAAAAGAAAAGCCTGGTCTGATCTCCACAATACGGTGGCCGAGATTAAACGGTATGGAAAGAAACGGGGACAAAAGCCCATCAGCGTGTCACGGAGGCAGCCAGTATTGTATCTATATGTATTGAACAGCAGAGCCGTCAGGACTGCTGGCACAGTCATTCATCACAAACAAAGCGGGTTCTGTCAGTAACACAATACTGAATACATCAGTAGCACTGCTCTCTGACAAGCAGGACACCATGCAGCCGGTGGAGAAGGAACGATCGCATGTTTCAGACTCACACTTCTTACCGTCATTTCTTTCAGTCTCATCTGCTTGTTCTGTTCTTCTCTTCTGGCAGAAGCTCGAGTATCTTCATGCATCTCTATAAAAGAAGAACATCATCTTAAATGTTGTTTAATTTGGTATTTTGATATTATTTCATTTTGTACATTCTTTTTTTGTTAATTTTATTATTTATTATTTATTATTTGATTTATTTATTTATTTATTTATTTATTTATTTATGTCCCTTTGTTCCTGTTTTGTTAATTCAGTTTAAATAAGAAATATTTCTTTCTTTTTTGCTTATTGTATTATTATTATTATTCATATGTATTGTATGTTTTATTTATTCTTTGTTTTATCTGTCATTTGCATTTATTTATTTATTAATTTGTGAGACTTTGTTCCTGTTTTGTTAATTCAGTTTATTTAAAAATAAACATTTAAAAAATAAACAATAAATTATTTTTTGTTTATTGTATTATTATTTATATTTATTGTTTGTTTTATTTATTTCTAGTTTTATCTTTTATTTGTATTTATTTACTTATTTGTTTGTTTGTTTATTTCGTTTTGTTTATTCAGTTTGTTTAAAAAAATATATATTATAAATGATATAAACAAAAATTTAGTTTAGATTATTTATATTTATAGTTTGTTTTATTTATTGTTTGCTTTATCTATTATTTGCATTTATCTATTTATTTATTTTGTTTTGTTCATGTTTTGTTAATTCAGTTTGTTTAAAACATAAATACAGATTCTTTCTTTGTTTTGTGCATCTCTGTAAAAAAAACATCATCCTAAATGTTGTTTAATTTGGTATTTTGATATTATTTATTTACATTCTTTTCTTGTTAATTGTATTGTTACATATTTATTGTTTTATTTAATGTTTGTTTTATCTTTTATTTACATTTATTTATTTATTTAATTTATATATTCTTTGTTTTGTTTATATTATTTGTATTTATTTACTTATTTGTATTTATTTATTTCTCTTTGTTCCTCTTTTGTTAATTCAGTTTGTTTAAAAAATAAATATAATTTATTTCCTTTTTTTGTTTATTGTATTATTATTTATATTTATTGTTTGTTTTGTTTTTTATTCTTTGTTTTATCTGTTATCTGTATTTATTTATTTATGAATCTTTTGTTCCTGTTTTGTTAATTCAGTTTGTTTAAAAAAAGAAATAAATTCAAAAATAAAATAAAATGTTTTGAAATTCTCAAAATAAATTAAAATGTTAGAGATTAAAAACATTAACCTGCTAAATTATTCACTCAGGTTTGATAACAATGGATTTTAGCTATACAAAAGGTAACAAGTACATTTAAAAGAAATATAAAAGTTTATAAAAGTAATTTATATTTCTGAATAAACCTGAATTTGATGGGTTACACAAATAAAAGCATGGATGGATGGATGGATGGATGAAACAACTGAGTGGAAGATAGACAGACAGACAGACAGACAGACAGACAGATTCTGCAGATTCTCTGCTTAAAGGGATAGTTCACCTGAAAATGAACGTTTACTCACTATTTACTCTCTCTCAAGTGGTTTCTTTCTTCTGTTGATACATAGACACTTGTATTTAATTTAATGGTATAAAATGCTTTAAAAGAACATATATATATATATATATATATATATATATATATATATATATATATATATATATATATATATATATATATATATATATATATATAAATATATATATATATATATATATATATATATATATATATATATATATATATATATAACAAATATATATATATATATATAAATATATATAAACAATCCAGTGCTAATCATTACATGATAAGTTGAAGTGAACTTTCCACCTTTATTCCTTGTCTCCACTTCAGCTGCTGATCTCTTGTGCTCTGCTCTCTGAGTGGCTGAATCAGCGGCGGTGCTTTAATTACAGATACACACACACACACACACACACAAGTCTCCACTCTCACCTCGGACAGAAACTCTACTGGGAAAAAAGCAATAACATGTTCAATAGACGGCAATAAACTTGAAGTGTGTCCTGTTCCCATGAGCTGCGGCAACATTATCTGTTTATCCAGCACAAAATGGTGAGGAACTCATATTGTACGTCATTACAGAGCATTACAGTAATCCAATTGACCGCTACGTTGTGGAGCCAGCTTTATATTACAGTTACGAATTTCGAAATGTCATTATTCGAGGCATAATTTTAGTTCTTCAATAAGAAATTCATTAAAAATGTATAATAATCAGAGATTTGAGTCACGAGCGGAATGAATTGGCACGCCGCAGATTAAATTGTCTTTGTTTTGTGCTTTTCCAGTGTTGACAGGATTCATAAATGTGCCTCAACAATCGAATTACTATGATAGTCTAATCAGAAACTGCAGGAAAGCTTTTCCTGCAAAACTTTTTGAATAATTTACTCTTTAACCATAATTTGTTTGAGTTAAATGTTCAATTGTAAGTCTGTTTTATTGAAATAAAGCAAATGGTAAAAAGAAAAGAGAAAAAAAGACCTGTATTTTGATTGAAAGTCTACCTGACAAAAGTCTTGCCGCCTGTCCAAATTTTAGGAAAAAATAATAACTTGACTTCTAGTTGATCATTTGGTTTCAAGTAGCTTATATGAAAGGCAAAGGCCTCTAGATTACGCTTTTTTTTTAACTAAAATAAAACATGATCATGCCTTGATTTTTAGTTATCTAATTCTGACTTTGCTTAGACAAAAGTCTTGTCACTTAACAGAAATAATGTACAGTATAGTATATAAAGTCATGGTGCTTGGAGGACTGCATCCATACAATCTTTGCAACGACTCAAATATCTTAATAATAAAGTCATCTGGAATGGCAAGGAAAGCGTTCTTGCAGGACTCCCAGAGTTCATCATGATTCTTTGGATTCATCTTCAATGCCACCTTCTTCATCTTACCCCGGACATGCTCAATAATGTTTATGTCTGGTGACTGGGCTGGCCAATCCTGGAGCACCTTGACCTTCTTTGATTTCAGGAACTTTGATGTGGAGGCTATAGTATGAGAAGGAGCGCTATCCTGCTGAAGAATTTGCCCTCTCCTGTGGTTTGTATTGTAATGGGCAGCACAAATGTCTTGATAGCTCAGGCTGTTGATGTTGCCATGCACTCTGCAGATCTCTCCCACGCACTTATACTGAATGTAACCCCAAACCATGGGTTTTTCTTCACTAAACTTGACTGATTTCTGTGAGAATCTGGGGTCCATGCGGGTTCTAGTAAATCTTCTACAGTATTTGTGATGATCAGGATGCAGTTCAACAGATGAGTCATCTGAAAAATGCACCTTCTGCCACCAAACTTTTCCAAATGATCAACTAGAAGTCAAGTTATTATTTGCTGCTCTTACAACTAGGATCAATGACAAGACTTTTGTCAGGTAGTGTAAATGTCTGGTACAGGTCATAATCATCAATAAAATATGCTTTATTAAAAGGTAACCTGAAATATGAGTGAAAAGCCTCTGCAGCTTCTTGCACATTTTATATATTATTTATTTTATTTTTTTTATTGGAAAAATAAATGTTTGTTAATAAATGTGTTTATTTTATTGAAAAGAGTGATTCAAAATTAATTTAAAATCAAAAACCATAGAAATCCTAATTAGTGAAACTTTGACATGTTATTTAAATATTAACAAAGTTTTATCCAATAAAAAAAAATCTATCATTAATGGACCAGGGTTTTAAAAAAGTTTAAAAAGTGTAAAATTAGATTGTAGAACCATAATAAAAGGTGATCACTTGATCACTTTTTATTTCAGTTTTTCATTTCATGCCAAAAAGAAATTTTCTGCAACCTTTTTTTTTTTTAAATCAGTAACTTGATCATGGTGATATACGCTAATCAACTTTCCTCTGGGGTCTTATTTCAACAGAACATTTAGATAAATATTTGTCCTCAAAATCGCTCACTTCTGTTCCCTTTGCCCAAACTGATCTGGGTTAAATATGAATCCTGCTCCATCTGAAAGAAATCTTCATTCGAATTCAAAATGACAAAATTTGGTATATTTGGAACATTTTAAAACTCAATGTGATAACTCAATGACGTTTAACTTTATAATTAATTATTATTATTATTATTATAATTAATAATCTATATTTTTGTAAATGTGCTGCATGGCTGTCTATTTTGGTGAGAATTTTATTATTATGGTTGAACAAAGGTTTAAAAATGTATACTAGTTTATTTTAACTAAAATTAAAAATAAAGCAAACGAATGAATGAATGAAAACTGAAAATTATTTTTGGGTGTTTTTTTTAAGTGTTGAATCAATTTCATATTCGTATTATTTCATATCTGTTTTATATTTCACATTAAATAACCATCTTGATCTTGGGCATGGATGCAGGTTGCGTACACTCAAAAAAGTCTCTAAAGGGGTTTATATCAAGTTATTAATAATACATTTAAAAAAGTAGTCAAACTACTTAAAATAAGTTGAAACAACACAAGTTTTTTGCTGGACAACTTAATTTTTTATGTTTAATCCACTTAAACTTGTAAATAATTATTAAGTTGACTTAATCGATCTTTGTTAAGACAACTTGAAGGAATTGTATGGAACTCAGCATGTTTTACAGTGTATGAATGGCCTAATGTAGATGTGCGTTTATTGGTGCAACTTGTGTTTACCTGCAATGGTTTTTGTGGAACATATTTTGAAGGGTTATTTTTACTTTTTGTATTTCATTAATCTTTTAGTGTTTTTAGATGTAATTTCAGCAGTTATTCAATCTTGGTATTGCTATGCAAGAACAAAAAAAAAAAAAACAACCTTAAACCTTAATAATCATCTGTTACGGATAATTTCAAAGCCTTTTTCTAAGTAAAACACTTAAAATTGTGTTTAAAATGCACTATATAATAAAACTCGCCTCAGCTATGACACGACACAATCTATGCACTCCACTTGAATCCCCACCAGTATGCTATTAATAACTCAATAACAAGTCCTTCACTGAGATACGGGGGTCATAATTTACCAGGCAACAGCCAAGGACTATATTAATCTTTGGGAAAAGACCCTGAGGAATATTAGCGTCCATGTCACATAACAGGGGGACAATGACGACATTGTGTGTGTGTGTGTCAAAGTGAAGTGTGTGCAGCGGAGCTCATTTAGAAGTCTGGGTGACTCTCCCCTGAGATCGGCCACCTCTCGAACCCCCTTCCCTGCATTTAGTTTTAATTAACCTCCGTTAGATACTGGGCTGTAGCTTTAGCGTGTCTGTGGCAGAAAGGTTAATGGTTTTTATGGGCTCGGGGACAGAGGAGAGGACAGATCAATGCGACTCAATTCCCCACACGGCTCGCTCTCACCACCTCATCTCCGCTTACTGTCTCACTGTCAGTCTCTGGACCTGCTGAAAGACAGAGAGAAAGAAAGAGAAAGAGACGGGATGAGTGCAGCTTTGCCTGAAACAAACGCACACACATACTCTGTAATAATTGCTGGGTTCCACACAATGGAACAAACCTACACAGGGAGAACATGTAAACTCCACACAGAAATGCCAACTGACCCAGCCGGGGCTTGAACCAGCGACCTTCTTGCTGTGAGGCGATTGTACTACACTGGGTGCTGCCTTCATTGGATTTACTCAATTTATTCATTGGATTTGCTAAATTTTTTAAGGTAAATGGTGGCAAACAATTTATATGGGCTGAATTTAAACAAGTTCAATCTAGCAACGTTCAACTTAATTTGTTTGTTTAAATTCAGCCCATATAAATTGTTTGCAACCACTTACCTCTCTCCTCCACCAATAGCTGGTGTGTGGTAAGCGCACTAGCGCCGTTGTCCTGTGGCTGCTGTTGCATCATCATAGTGGATGCTGCACACTGGTGGTGGTTTGGTGAGACCACCCTCATGATTGTGAAGCACTTTGGGTGTATTCACCTTATTCTCTGCGTACGAGCGGGCGCAGCCATTTGAATCATTTTGGCTCGAGACTTCCGGTCTCATTCACTTCCATTCATTTTTAGATGTTAAAAACAGTTTGTTCTGCTGCTTGATGTTGCAAACTGAGGTTTTCTTATTATATTATTCTATTTTGTCTGTATAATCATCTGAACACTTGTTTGTAGAGCGAGTAATTTGACCGTTTTCAGCTGTTTATTATTCCTAGTCATTTCTCCCATAGGCAACTGAATCGGAAGTTTTAAAACAATCGCAAAAACGAGTGCACTTCCGCATTCAAGAATAAGGTCAATAGCCACACACAATAAATGCACTATATAAATACACACATTACATTACATTAAAAAATGTAGTAAATCCAATTAATCAGTTTTTTTTTTCATTCACTGGAGAGTCTTCATAAACACCAATACACTTCAAAAAATGCTTTGCTTACTTGGAGTTGTTTTGTTTCTAGTCCAAATGTGTCAAAATTCTTAAATCAAGAAGCATTTTCTAGACAACTGAAACATATACACATAGATGAGATGAGTAAAGCTTTTACCTGTAACAAACGCACAAACATACACTGTAAAAAAAAAAGGGTCACACTTTACAATAAGTATCATTAGTTAATTTTAGTTAATGCATTTACTAACATGAACAAACAATGAACAATACATTTACTACAGCATTTGTTCATGTTAGTTAATGTTAATAAGTGAAAATACAGTTGTTCATTGTTATTTCATGTTAATTCACGGTGCATTAACGAATGTTAACAAGCATGAACTTGGATGTTAATAATGCATTAGTGAATGTTGAATTATGATTAATAAATGCTGTACAAGTGTTGTTCATGTTAGTAAATGCATTAACTAATGAACCTTATTGTCAAGTGTTACCAAAAAATGCTCGTTTTTACTAATTAAAGTGGACTGAACATCAAGAAAGTAAGTTGTCCGTCTAAAAAACTCAAAAATTGTGTTGATTCAGCTCATTTTAAATAAGTAGTTTGAACAAACAGCAAACATAATTTTTTACGTGTATTTTGGTACACTTATATAACAAATATAAATTGGATTTACTAATATTTTTTTAAGGTAAGTGGTTACAAGCAATGTATATGGGCCGAATTTAAACAAACTAATTCAATGTAGTAATGTGAAACTTTGTACAAATTTGTTTGTTTAAATTCAGCCCATATAAACTGTGTGCCACCAGTTACCTTAAAACCTTTTCCTAAAACCTAAAAATAATTTTCTTGATTAATTGAAGAGACTTTGTAAACCACCAATACATCATAAAAAAATGCTTGGAAGTCTTGTTTCTAGTGCAAAAGTCTCACAATTCTTAAACCAAGAAGCATTTTCCAGATGACTAAAAAATATTGTCTTGTTTTTGTTTTTTTAAACAAGCAAAATAATCTTGTTTCAAAGCAAAAAGATTATTTTGCTTACCCCACTGGGAGATTATTTAGCTTGTTTTAAGAAAAAACTCACTTAATCTTGATTTATTATTTCTGAAAACAAGACAGGCCTTGTCTAGAAAATGTTTCTTGATTTATGGATTTTTAGATATTTGGACTAGAAACAAAACAAAAACTTTAAAAAGAAAAGCATTTTTTGCAGTGTATTTGTGGTATTCAAAGACTCTCCATAGGTGCGATGTATTTTTATTCAGTAAAAAACTGCTCAATCTATTACCCTACCCCTGAATCCAAACCTCACAGCAAACCTGTGGTACAATCTGAATGTGAAAAGACCCTGTTAAGTATGGTTTTTAAGCATTTAGAATTATGAGGACACAAGGCATGTCCTTGTAAACCTTTATTTTTTTTTTCAAAGCTTTTTTTCAAACGTTTTCAAAGCTTTTTGCATCCCAGGCTTAGTCTGATTACTCTTATAGACATTTCTGGAGAGTGCCAAATACATCCCAGGAGCTAAATTTTGCCATTTGCGCCTGCTGTTCTCATGTAAATCCACCAGAGGCCGCTGTCGATTGACTGACTGACTGACTGACTGACTGACCAACCGACCGACTGACCAATCCCCCCACTTACCCCCTTCCCTAAACCCAACCGACAGTGTTTTGAAAAGCAATTCAGAAAAAAAGCCCTTGCCTGATTTTTACCATGTTTTCAGATTTTACTACATTCTCACCCTGCTATTTACTTGTTTATTTTATTTTATTTTTTGGCTTTTGTTTTCCTGCTTTCTGGAACCGTTTTTCGCCAGACTCAAGCCCTGTCATCACGGTCAACTCTGTTCTGCATCTCAAATCCTCCAATGTACACAGTGAGCCACTGGACAAACTGTTAACAGCAGAAAATATGTCCATACGGAAGTAAGTGGTCAGCTGGTAGCGCGAAAAGGAACGGCAGCCATACAGTACGTAGCTACATAATTTGTGCTCTCCGGAAATGTATATGGGGCTACATTTTCAGAATGAACCTATGTTGGCTTTTTGAGGCAAATTTGGAAACTCAGTTGACAAATATTTTTATAACCTCATTCATATTTGATTAACATTTTTAAGTAATATTTCAGCCAGATCTCACAAGTAACTATTTTATATTTGATAAGTTTAGTGGCTAATTTGTTCAAATGTATACTGTATTACTATATCGCTGTTGGGGGATTGTACTAAAATGTATGAATGAGATTCATACGAATTAACTGCTAAATCAAAAAGTTACAAATTAGTGTGAGATAGCATTGAATATTTTCATAAAATTGCACTGAAAACATGTGAAGTCTTATTCACCCACACAGATTGCAAAAACGTGAGTGAATGAGCTAAACAGCCTGGAGCCAAACTGAACGCGAACTTGTAGTCCAACAAAAATAAGCTTTTAACTTCATGACAGCAAGAGATAAAATCACTGTCAGATAATTCTTCATTCACAGACAACAAAAACAAGCTTTTTAGCATGAGATAAATTACATACTTCTTTCTTGAGAGAGAGAGAGAAAGTGTGACTGTGTGTGTGTGTGTGTGTGTGTGTGTGTGTGTGTGTGTGTGTGTGTGTGTGTGTGTGTGTGTGTGTGTGTGTGTGTGTGTGTGTGTTGAAAAAGTACTATGAAAAAGTGCTCTAAAATTTGGAAAGTTGTGCTTGGTAGAAAATTCAGCTTGAAGTCAAAAACAAAAGCACACAAACACAGAAATGGATGCTTTACCAATTCAATGCCACTCCTGATATATCAGCCTGATCTCACGAGGAAACGTAAGTATTTTACGTTTTGTCAGTTTAGTGGCTAATTCGTACTGAACTCGTACGAAAATGTACGATTTTAAAAAGGAGGCGTGGCACCCAACCCCACCCCTAACCCCAACCGTCATTGGGTGATGAGCAAATCGTATTAAATAGTACGAATTAGATCGTACGAATTCATACGAATTAGCCACTAAATCAAAAAGTTACGAATTGCCGTGAGATTGCGTTGGATATATATATATATATATATATATATATATATATATATATATATATATATATATATATATATATATATATATATATATATTCATTCATTTCATTCATTTTCTTGTCGGCTTTGTCCCTTGCGGGGTCGCCACAGCGGAATGAACCGCCAACTTATCCAGCACGATTTTACGCAGCGGATGCCCTTCCAGCCACAACCCATCTCTGGGAACATATATATATATATTATATTATATATTATCTTTGCCATGATGACAGTGAATAATATTTCACTAGATATTTTTCAAGACACTTCACTTTAAAAAAAAATAGCTTAAAGGGGCTAATAATTTTGACCTTAAAATGTTTTTTTTTTTTTAAATCAAAAACTGCTTTTATTCTAGCCGAAATAAAACAAATAAGACTTTCTCCAGAAAAAAAAAATATGACCAGACATACTGTAAAAATTTCCTCTGATAAATATAATGAAAAAAAAATTCAAGGGGGCCTAATAATTCTTACTTCAATATTCCAAGTGAGGTAAACAAGGAACATAAGCTTTGATGCAATGTTCGAGTTTTGGGTTCATCAGAAGTAAAGCTCTTCATTTTTGTCAGACTGAAATAATTTAGATATGGATAAAGAAGGCTTCGTTCTATGTTTGGCATGAGTATACGACATCTTCAGAGATTTTTTTGAAAGTGGTATTTGCTCAGACAGTGCTGTGGTGTAAACAGATTGATGTTTTACTCCTTTACACTCGTTTTAGTTCTTTCTTCATCAGCAAGAGTTCCTGCTTTATCACTCAAAGTCTGTCAGTTTGTGTCTGGCGTCACAATGGCATCTTTTCTGAGCTGTTTGTTCACTGATATCTATAACTCAAGCAATGGAGATTGACAGTTAGCAGGCAATGGTGATGGTTTTTGGATGTATAAAGTTAATAAATGTTATCTGTTAGCATTCCAAATAGCTGCTATCTAAGCTCAAGGGTCCAGAAAACTTTCTGAACCAATTTCTGAGTTATAAATTTAATTTAATGAGCCACAAAAAAAATCACAGTGCAATGATGAATGGTTGATGGCACCACAGAAATTTTAAACTCTTCACTAATGAAAAAAAAAATAAATAAATAAACAAAATAAAAAATAAAAATAAATAAATAAACAAAATAAAAAATAAAAATAAATAAATAAATGAATAAAATGAAAGCACTGAAAAAAATAAACATCAGAAACTGAAAGAAAAATAAAAAATAAAATAAAAACATTGGCCTCAGATAAATAAACAAATAAGTAAATAAATAAGTTAAGTCACTAAAAAACAAACAAAAATACACAGATGAATGAATAATAATAAAAATAAATAAATAAAATAAAATATGTGGCAGCAAGGGCATGAATCAGAGACTAAGCCAAATGAAGTGAATAAAATAAATAAATAAATAAATAAATAAAAAAACATCAATAATAATAATATAAAATAAAACTATTCATGTGAAATAAAAATATTAGCCTCAGATAAATAAATAAATAAAGTCACTGAAAAACAAACAAAAAATACACAGATGAACGAATAAAAAAAAAAAAAAAATAAAAAAAAAAAATATATATATATATATATATATATATATATAAATAAAATATATATAAATAAAAAAATCAGAGACTAAGCCAAAATATTAAAAATAAATAAATAAATAAATACAAACATATAAAATCAAATAAAACTATTAATGCAAAATAAAAATATTAGCCTCAGATAAATAAATAAATAAAAAAATAAAAAAATAAATAATAATGAATTAATAAATAATAATAAAATCACTGAAAAACAAACCAAAAAATACATAGATGAATGAATAATAAAAAATATATATATATATATATATATATATATATATATATATATATATATATATATATATATATATATATATATATATATATATATATATATATATATATGTATATATATATGTGGCTGGAAGGGCATAAATCAGGACCTAAGGCAAAGAAAGTGAATAAAATAAAATAAAATAAAAATATATTCATGCAAAATAAAAATATTAGCCTCAGATAAATAAATAAATTAATAACAACAACAACAACAACAATATAAATAATAATAATAATAATAATAATAAATTAAGGCACTGAAAAACAAACAAAAAATGCACAGATGAACCTTTTTTGTTTCTGAAAATGAAGCTCAATCACAGTTAGGCACTGGCAGAAAACAGCCACTATACAGTTGCAATCAGAATTATTGAACCCCGTTTGAATTTTTTTTTCTTTTTTAAATATGTCCCAAATGATGTTTAACAGAACAAGGAAATTTTCACAGTATGTCTGATAATATTTTTTCTTCTGGAGAAAGTCTTATTTGTTTTATTTCAGCTAGAATAAAAGCAGTTTTTAATTTTTTAAAGAACATTTTAAGGACAAAATTATTAGCCCCTTTAAGCTAACTTTTTTTTCAATAGTCTAAAGAACAAACCATCATTATACAATAACTTGCCTAATTACCCTAACCTGCCTAGTTAACCTAATTAACCTAGCTAAGCCTTTAAATGTCACTGAAGTGTCTTGAAAAATATCTAGTAAAATATTATTTACTGTCATCATGGCAAAGATAAAATAAATCAGTTATTACAGATGAATTATTAAAACTATTATGTTTAGAAATGTGTTGAAAATTTTTTTCTCTCCGTTAAACAGAAATTGGGGAAAAAATAAACAGGGGGGCTAATAAATCAGAGGGTTGAATAATTCTGATTGCAACTGTAGTTGTGGCATATTGAATCCCTCAAGTTCATAATGTAGATATTAAATAAAACCATAAGCACATGCTTTTTCCCCTAAATGCTGCCTGTGATTTGTCCGTCATGCATTGCTCTTATCACACTGCAGTGCTCTCAAAAACGAAAAGCCCTTCACCCATCTGCAGAACGAGTGTAATATCTTCCAAACCAAAGACAACAGGAGGAACTGCTTCTGCTTTTCTCTCTCAGACACACATCTGGTTTACCTCTGCTCCCTCCCCCCGGATCCTCCTCTGCCAATCACATTTCAGCACCTGTAGGAGTGACAGCGCTGGGCTGCGTTTGAACTTCAGCAGTCTTTTACACATACCGAGAAGCCCAGTGTAATGAGCATGGCTAGCATTGGCGTCCACCCAGCTGCCTGCGTTGAGGTGTGGAGACATGCATGCCATAATCATTATCACTCGTCCACTTCAGCAAGCCTGTTAAAAGAGAAAAGGCATGAGAAGGTAACGAAACGCATTTCTGACATTCTTCAACATTGCTGTAAAAACATGGTCTTCACAATATCTTCAGCACTTGCTTGTGATGCAACAAGAGCTAGTGAATTGCCCATGTTATGGGAAGTACAATAGGTTTACATGCCTCCAATTAGACGTGTATTCAATAATTAACCCAATAAATACTGTTCATCCTTTCATTATGTTGGTGGCTGTTTTTGCCCTATTGACTTCCATTATAAAGACGTTTTTGATTGCAAAGCCATGACATCATATAATCATGTATTCTTGATTGTTTGTGGTTTTCCCTGTTGGGAAATACAAACGATATTCCGATATTGGCCCATATTCAATAATTAACCCTTGTGTATTTCTCAAATTGACTACCCTTTCTTTATGTTGGTGGCTGTTTTTGCCCCATTGACTCCCATTATAATGACCTTTTTAGATTGCAAAGTCATGACGTCATATAATTATGCTGCGTTCTTGATGTGGTTTTCCCTGTTGGGAAATACAACCGATATTCCTATATCGGCCGATATTCAATAATTAACCCTTGCATATTGCTCAAATTGACTATCTTTTCAATGTGTTGGTGGCTGTTTTTGCTCCACTGACTTCCATTATAATGACATTTTTTTATTGCAAAGCCATAACATCATATATTCATGCAATCTTGATGGTTGGTGGTTTTTAATGTTGGGAAATACAACCGATATTAAAATATTGGCTGATATTCAATAATTAACACATGCGTATTGTTCAAACTGACAATCCTTTGGTTATGTTGGTGGATGTTTTTGCCCCATTGACTTCTATTATATTGACACTTTTTGATGGCATTCTTGATTGTTTGTGGTTTTGCCTGTTGGCAAATACAACCGATATTCCAATATTGGCTGATATTCAATAATTAACCCTTGTGTACTGCTCAAATTGACTACCCTTTCATTGTTTTAGTGGCTATTTTTGCCTTTGACTTCCATTATAATAAAATTTTTTGATTACAAAGCCACGACATCATAAAATCACCTATTCTTGAATGATGATGGGTTTCCCTGTTTGGGAAATACAATGAATATTCCAATATAGGCCGGTATTCAATAATTAATGCTTGTGTATTGTTTAAATTTACTACACTTTGGTTATGTTGGTGGCTGTTTTTGCCCTATTGACTTCCATCATAATGACATTTTTTAATTGTAAAGCCTTGGCGCCATATAATCATGCATTCTTGATTGCTAGTGGTTTTCCCTATTGGGAAATACAACCAATATTCCAATATTGGCTGATATTCAATAATTAACACATGCGTATTGTTCAAACTGACTATCCTTTGGTTATGTTGGTGGATGTTTTTGCCCCATTGACTTCTATAATATTGACATTTTTGATGGCATTCTTGATTGTTTGTGGTTTTGCCTGTTGGCAAATACAACCGATATTCCAATATTGGCTGATATTCAATAATTAACCCTTGTGTACTGCTCAAATTGACTACCCTTTCATTGTGTTGGTGGCTGTTTTTGCCCTATTGACTTCCATTATAAAGACGTTTTTGATTGCAAAGCCATGACATCATATAATATGTATTCTTGATTGTTTGTGGTTTTCCCTGTTGGGAAATACAAGCGATATTCCGATATTGGCCCATATTCAATAAATAACCCTTGTGTATTTCTCAAATTGACTACCCTTTCTTTATGTTGGTGGCTGTTTTTGCCCCATTGACTCCCATTATAATGACCTTTTTAGATTGCAAAGTCATGACATCATATAGTTATGCGTTCTTGATTTGTGGTTTTCCCTGTTGGGAAATACAACCGATATTCCTATATTGGCCGATATTCAATAATTAACCCTTGCATATTGCTCAAATTGACTACCTTTTCATTGTGTTGGTGGCTGTTTTTGCTCCACTGACTACCATTATAATGAGATTTTTTTTTATTGCAAAGCCATAACATCATATATTCATGCACTCTTGATGGTTGGTGGTTTTTAATGTTGGGAAATACAACCGATATTAAACTATTGGCTGATATTCAATACAGTATTTAACACCTGTGTATTTCTCAAATTGACTATCTTTTTTATTGTGTTGGTGGATGTTTTTGCCCCATTGACTTCTATTATATTGACATTTTTTGATGGCATTCTTGATTGTTTGTGGTTTTGCCTGTTGGCAAATACAACCGATATTCCAATATTGGCTGATAATCAATAATTAACCCTTGTGTACTGCTCAAATTGACTACCCTTTCATTGTTTTAGTGGCTATTTTTGCCTTTGACTTCCATTATAATAAATTTGTTTGATTACAAAGCCATGACATCATAAAATCACCTATTCTTGAATGATGATGGGTTTCCCTGTTTGGGAAATACAACGAATATTCCAATATTGGCCGGTATTCAATAATTAATGCTTGTGTATTGTTTAAATTTACTACACTTTGGTTATGTTGGTGGCTGTTTTTGCCCTATTGACCTCCATTATAATGACATTTTTTAATTGCAAAGCCTTGGCGCCATATAATCATGCATTCTTGATTGCTAGTGGTTTTTCCTGTTGGGAAATACAACCAATATTCCAATATTGGCTGATATTCAATAATTAACACATGCGTATTGTTCAAACTGACTATCCTTTGGTTATGTTGGTGGATGTTTTTGCCCCATTGACTTCTATTATATTGACATTTTTTGATGGCATTCTTGATTGTTTGTGGTTTTGCCTGTTGGCAAAGACAACCGATATTCCAATATTGGCTGATATTCAATAATTAACCCTTGTGTACTGCTAAAATTGACTACCCTTTCATTGTTTTAGTGTCTGTTTTTGCCTTTGACTTCCATTATAATAATATTTTTTGATTACAAAGCCATGACATCATATAATCACCTATTCTTGAATGATGATGGGTTTCCCTGTTTGGGAAATACAACGAATATTCCAATATTGGCCGGTATTCAGTAATTAATGCTTGTGTATTGTTTAAATTTACTACACTTTGGTTATGTTTGTGGCTGTTTTTGCCCTATTGACCTCCATTATAATGACATTTTTTGATTGCAAAGTCTTCTTGATGTTGGTGGTTTTCCCTCTTGGGAAATACAACCGATATTCCAATATTACATTATTGGCCAATATTCAATAACTAACCCTTGCGTATTGTTTAAACTGACTACTGTTTCATTATATTGGTGGCTGTTTTTGCCCCATTGACTTCCATTATAATGACATTTTTTTTAATGCAAAGTCTTCTTGATGTTGGTGGTTTTCCCTCTTGGGAAATACAACCGATATTCCAATATTACATTATTTGCCGATTTTCAATAACTAACCCTTACGTATTGTTTAAACTGACTACTGTTTCATTACATTGGTGGCTGTTTTTGCCCCATTGACTTCCATTATAATGACATTTTTTTTAATGCTGATGTTGATGTTGGTGGTTTTCCCTGTTGGAAAATACAACCGATAATCTGATATTTCATTATTGGCCGATATTCAATAATTAACCCTTACCCTTAAATTACAGTAGTTTTATACAGTCTAACTTTTTTAAATGTATGAAAACATGAAATAAAGTGTAATATCTTGTAAACAACACTACAGTTTTAAAGTAGCTTTCCCAACACTGTTATTAATATGAGTATTCCTTTATAAACAGCATGAGCTGTGATGAATCGGGAGTAACAAATGACTCTCATAAGGGTGCCGCGGAGAGCTTTTAGAGCGAGATGAGGCAAAGGGAGAGTAAAAAACGCAGTGATCTCCTGACCTCCAAACTCTTAACCTCTGCCCCGCGGGTCTTCAATGACTCCCCAACACACGCTTAACCAAGAGCCCAGTCCTCCATCTCTCAACACACACTTCACTTTCCCCATCAAACCCTTTATCTCCACACGTCCCAGACGGACTCTTCGCTCCACACACCGCCAACATGAACAAATGCGCTCGCTGATTACAATTAAATACACACAGCGATGGATCCCACTCCATCTTTCCCATCCTGTTTTCATTCCCCTGAAGTGTGTAATGGGAAGAAACTATAGAGAGAAAGAGAAGGAGGAGAACGTTCCGCTGATTCCCCCCTCGGACCCTTGACAGCGCGCACTAACTGGGCCTGAGTTATGTGCAGTTGGGTGATGTGTTTGTTTAACCATCTGGTAGCAACTCCTGCCTTTATTTTCTGGTGATGTAGAGACTGCAAACGGACAGGGAGATCAGCGCGGACACATTTCATATGCACGGGGTGATGACAAAACGCTTCACACACACTCGTGAGCAGCCTGACACACTCATTAGAGCATACGAGATCCGCACGAGAACGGGGCCAGCGCTAAACGAAAGAAGTGAAAGATGGAATATCAAAACACATCCAGACGCTGTGTGATCAGCGAGTCCACGCTGGAGACATTTAAACAGTTTAGATGAGCTGTCATTTATATGCTGTCTACATCATCTCTATATGTAAAAAAAAAAACATTAAAGTAATTCATAATAGTAAAAAAGTCTGTGATTTCAATAATAATAAAAAAAATACTACTACTAAGAATCTGTAACCTGGTGAACAGTAAAGGTCTGTGATTACTAGGGTTGGGCGATGTTGACCAATTTGACATTGTATGATGTCTAATGTGAAACATCGCGATGGACGATGGCATCGTCGTCGTAGGCGGGGATGGTTGTTGTTAAATATCAATTAATTCATAACAAATTAATTAATTGTAGCCTACTGTTTTCACTACCTGACCCACGTGGTCTTTGCTTTACCCATAACCAAACCATAAATAAATAAAGTTACACACAAATTACCACCTGTCAATCACTTTTTTTCCGCGGGACTCTGGCATGAATAGGCAGAGTGATCTGTGTGGTTATAATGGCTTTTTCCCACAGCTGGTGGAAGAGATGAGAGTTCGTTTGAACTTCACTGTAATTTGTATTGTGATTGATGAGAACTTCCTATTTTATTATTACTATGAGGAAATAATAACAAGTAAAGATGCTAGGGCTCAACCGTTTTGGTCGCACATGCGCTCAAAATTTTTTTGCGACCTAAAAATATATTTGGAAGCATTTGTGCGAGTGCATAAATTGCTGCCGTGTGACCTGTTTTCACTGCAAAATACTAACCACGTGCGTGGATTTAGGAGACATTTATGCAGAATGCATATTTGCACCTAAAGACGTCAAACGCAGCGCTCAGGAACAGATTAAAACATGTGAACTTGCTGAAGTAAAAAAAGCCCGCAATGCTTGCCCCGCCTTTGTGCTCTTCTTATTGGCCCATTGCTCTAGAACTGAACGCAAATGGATTGGTTAATATCAGCTGTCAATCAGCCTTCTGCCTTCAGATGACAGGAGTTACAACTGCAAAAATGTGAAGTGCTGAAGATGAGAGAATGAAAATAACACTGACAGATTTTGTTTTAGAAAGCACCTAAAGTTACTAATAATGGCACATCTTATTAGTGATCATGTGCTGAATGTTAATCCACCATTTACACTTTTCCAAGAGTGGATAAAAGACTTCCAGTGGCTTCAAGTCCGCTATGAAAATAACTAAAGCCATTCACTGTAAAGTCTGTGGGATGGGGTTTGCAGGTAACAGCGTTACCTGGCAGCTATATGTCAAGTTTAACACAGCTCATGAAAAGTCCGTTATTGCGTTATTGATAAGTTATATATCAATATAAATGTAGGGCAGGGCGGTGGATTGCTATGCCGGCTCAGCATCGTGAAGTTTATCAGCCATCGGCGATGGATGGACGATGGCATCGTCTATTGGCTGAACCCTAGTGGTTACCCAGCAAATCATTTTGTGTTTGTTAGACGTCTAATAGACATCTAAACGTAGACACCATGGCTAAAACAAGGCTAAACTTTGCTGTCAGTGAAAATCTAATAGACATCCAAGAATAGCCCAAAACTAGACTAGTCGTCAAATAGACAGATTAGACAGACTTTATATGTGTATTCATTAATTTCTGTTTATTTCATGACAAGTCTAGTTTTGGCCTATTCCTAGACATCTATTAGATTTGGACTGACAGCCCAATTTTAGCCTTGTTTTAGCCAAGACGACTATGTTTTGACGTCTATTATGCCGAGTTCAGACTGCATGATTTTAGCCCTGATTTTAACTCGCTGACAGGTTTTGAAAAATCGCCGACAAATGCCTGAAATCACAGGCAAATCGGTGCTCGTTCACGTGAGTGACAATCACACAGTATGAACTATCAAGGATGCGATCTGAGAGAATCGCAGATGAGTCGCCGACACCCGTGAGATAGTTGTCATGCTAAATATCTGGATCTGTCGGCGATTCAAATCATGCCGTGTGAAATGAGTTCTGATTGAAAATAACATCGGCGAACATCTACAGCCAATGAGAGAGCAGCATCCACTTGTATGGGTACCTGCAGGCCAGCGAAAGGTTGGGGGAGAAGTTAAAAGCGCTCATTTTCAGTTTATTTGAACCCAAGAAATGGAGGAAAAACTAGTGTAAATTTGATCTAGTGTTGAATCTGATCAAAATCACAATCAGGTCGAAAAGCAAAAAAAAAGTTGAGGACAGACTGTTAATTCTCTTCAAAAGCCAGGTGAGCAACACAAGTTTCTAAAGCTAAAGCCTTCTATTTACATTATGTAGTTAATAACAAAAAATATATTACGTGACCTTGCGTTGTTTCCAAGTCAATTCTCGCGTTTGTTTGGTTGTGAGACATAGTTTAGACAAAGTTGTCTGTGATTCTTCCTATTTTAAAGTCATGCAGTGTGAACTCTCCTGTCGATCCATCCTACAGTGTAAACACAGCACGGACAGAAAGCTAACCCAGATAGTCATGCAGTGTGAAAACATCTGTGACACGACTACTTTAAAAATCATGCAGTCTGAACTCTGCATTAGACATCTTTTAAATACAAAAAAAAATGCTTGCTGGGTACTTACTCACAAGAGTGGTCTATCAAAACCAGGTGTTATGTTGTATCAATGTAGAACAACTCCAATGTAACACACCGGTGGGTCAAAAGTAACGCAACAATATTTGCTAGATTTACTGGTTTAATCTTGTTTATTTTAAATATATCTGACTATGACCTTGTTAATGTTACTCCAAACATATTTTGTCCTGTGTAGTTTTGCAAAGCAAAATGAAACGGCATTTTCATTTTAAATTTTAGCTCCATCAAAGATTTCAAAAGCAATCCGACATTTTCTACAATTGTTTTTATATTTTTATTATTATTGCCAATATGCATTAATTTCATTAAACACCTGAATCCAAACACTGAAAACTATAATGTGGAGGTGAAAAATAAAGTTTGTCTATTAGCAGTGGGACAGAAATAACAGTGTTACTTTCGTCCACACAGGAACTTTTGCCTTTTAAAACCGGATGTACTTTTAAACTGAAAAACTCAGAGATTACAAACTTAAGCATGTGTTATTGCACTAAATCACCAGTAGATTGATCAATAGTATGACACATGAAAAGAGAAACACAATTTGTAATAAGGAAAAAAGAACCGATACATTAATTTACTTTCTGCACTTAAAAACTGAAATTCAAAGCTAACCGTAGGACACGGTTCCGAAATCAGCTGATATTTGGCAGCTCCATCAAGGGTTGCATGCTAAATGTGCTG
Source organism: Danio kyathit (assembly GCA_903798195.1). NCBI lineage: Eukaryota > Metazoa > Chordata > Actinopteri > Cypriniformes > Danionidae > Danio > Danio kyathit. The sequence goes on along the minus strand of LR812532.1, from coordinate 7,758,484 downwards.
TTATAGCCTGGAAAGCAAAAGTTGTCAGGTATTTGAGAAAATCGATTAGTTACTTTCGTCCCCTCTCTCCCCTAATTAATGCATTCTAAAAAAAAAACGCAAAACATTTTGGAGTCCGTTCAAGCAGTGATATTTTGTTCTTCTCTCTTCTCCAAAGTCGAAAAAGAAAGTGGAATAATCTACATATTGTGTTCATCCAATACTGCATAGAGAGGAAGGAGAGATTAAAGATCTGCAATATGATTATCCCGAAATGCACAGTTTATTTCAGGAAATCAGTGAAATTTTGATATATTGCTTGTGATGCTTCACACATTAACGTACATAAACAAATCCTGAGCAGAGATTGGCAGTAGGCATTATAATAGATGGCGGTTGCGTTGACGTATTGAAGCAACGGACCAAAAGTGGACCATGCTTTCTATTATAATCTCTATGGGCAGTATGTGAAACGTATGGACAGACACACACAAACACATACTCCCCAAACAGCAGGAGGGGAGAGGTGCACCAGTCACTGAATCCAGCTTAGGGGTTCAATCTCAACTGTCCATGACAATCTGTCTTATATTATGCATTGTGTTTATCATAAAGTTGTCTGTGGCTCAAGGGACAGCATTCTGTTTTTAGCTTTTTGCTTGTACGGTGGCTCTGAACTCTCAAAACACTTCTCAAATCGCTTTTTGGATGTGAAAAATGCAAAGAAAGAAAAAAATCAACCCGGCTCGAATATTTTTATGATGGACAAAAGTTTCGGAGGCAGTGTGTCAATACGATTGACACAACGTGATGTCTAATTTATATTTCAATGTGCAAAACGATGACATTTTCAATGACAAAATCTTTGGATTCAGTGTGCAATAACCTTAAGTTTCCTTGCGTATTAAGTTGTGTAGATGTTAGTACTTTAAAACATTGCTGTAAAACAAGAACAACAAAACAAAAAACTTAAGGTAACACTTCACTTGAAGGGGTGTTCAAAGTGTGGTTTATTTATAATATAATTTAAAGAGTATCACGTGCTTATGATTGAACACAGCTGGTACCGCATCAGCTCCGTGTATAGCACCAATCAGATGAATACTGACACACTTTGAAGAGTTCACACTTAGCTGATGATCAATAAAGCGTAATTGGCATGCTGTCCCGGGAGAGAGCCCTGAGCTCGTATATCCTCGAGCCCGGGGCTCCCTCCCGTTAGAAGGGCGAGAGGGACGTTCGAGCTCAGGAAGGTCTCGAGAACTCCCCCACTTATCGCCGTGTGAAAAGTGTGAACTAAAGTTGTCTTAGGCAATAATTTGGTTTAGTCGATTGACTATGGTGTTTGTTTTTGGACGGTGGGAGGAAACCGGGGAACCCGGGGGAAACCCACGCGAACACGGGTAGAACATGGAAACTCTGCACAGAAACGCCAACCGGCTCAATGGGAGGTTGAACTGGTGGCGTTCTTGCTGTGAGGCAACAGTGCTAGTCACTGGGCCGCCGTGTCGCCCTATAGGAAAGGGTGGAAGTAGGGGTGGAAGGAGGGGGGAACTTCAAGACGAAGATAGCTGGAGTGAAATCTCTGGTTATTTATATTGTGTCTGTAATCATCTAATAGGGCAGATTACGGAGCTGATAAGGTGCCAGCCGTGTTGATCATAAGCACGTGATCCTCTCGAAATTAGTTTATAAATAAACCACACTTAAATAGCCAGAGTTTTCCACTCCAGTCATCTTCGTCTTAAAGAAACCCCCCTTCCATCCCTACTCCTCCCCTTCTCCTGATAGGGCGGCACGGTGGCCCAGTGGTTAGCATTGTTGTCTCACAGCAAGAACGCCGCTGGTTCGGCCCCTCACCAGGCTGGTCGGCGTTTCTGTGCGGAGTTTGCATGTTCTCCCCGTGCTCGCGTGGGTTTTCCCCAGGTTTCCCGGTTTCCTCCCACCATCCAAAGACATACATCATAAGTAAATTGACTACTCTAAAGTAGCATTTTAAGACAACTCTTAGCCAGCTATATCTCAGCACGTTCACAAGCAGGGGAGTTCTCGAGACCTACCTGAGCTCAAACTCTCCTCACCATCCTAACAGGAGGGAGCCCTGGGCTCGAGGATATTCTAAGCTCAGGGCTCTCTCCCGTGACAGCATGCCAAATACGCTTTATTATCAACCATCAGCTAAGTGTGAACTCTTGAAAGACCTCTATAATCACAACATGGCACATGTCATGAATGTGAAGATTTTATGCATGCTTATGACAACTGTGTCAGTTAAAAATTGCTCGGTTATGTCATTTTAAATGTAAACATGACATGTTTGTTATGACAACTTGACATAAACAAATACATCACAACTGGTCTTTACCTTTGTATGTTTCTACGTCAGGTTATTTGCTTTGGGAACGGTCTCTAACCGTATTACAGCTCTTTGTTGGCCTGAAACGAGGCTCTGCAGTAATTACCCCTGCTCTAATAAAAAGACCGGCGGATCCTCCCTTTAATCACACACTCCTGAATAATTAACCAGCTCTGTTCTCCACAGCTGCACCTCAGCAGCTCCTTCTGCATGTCACTTTAAATGTGGACTGATAAAACGGCAAAATATCAAATCATTCATTTTCTTCTTGACTACATACTGAGATGGGGTGGCACGGTGGCTCAGTGGTTAGCACTGTCACCCCACAGCAAAAAAGTCGATGGTTTGAGTCCCAGCTGAGCCAGTTGGTGTTTCTGTGTGAAGTTTGCATGTTCTCCCCATGTTGGAGTGGGTTGCCTCCGGGTGCTCCATTTTCCCCCACAGTCCAAAGACAAGTGGAACGGGTGAATTGGATAAACTACATGGACTGCAGTGTATGAGTGCATGTATAAATTTGGAAGTGTATGCATACAACATACAGTATGCCGGAATACTTGGTAGTTCATTCTGCTGTGGCAACCCCTGAAATATAAGGGATTAAGCCAAAGGAAAATGAATGAATGAATAAACCTGACAGATGCATCTTGCATGCACACTCCTGCAGTGTTGCCATAACCACTTATTTTCAACGTCTTTGCTCTTTAGGATTCTCTCATAAATCCATCAATGTAATTACAGTCAATAAAGTGGTCAGATGCGGATAGCAATATATTGGAACTATTTCATAAATAAAGTATTTGGATTTGTCTGTTTTTAATGGACTTGTTCTTGACCAAGATCAGGCAACATGGTTCGAGTCATTGTTCATACCTTTTTTCGTTTTATTTCTTGCTCCGTGAAGTTGATTATTGCACTTTTACAGAAGAAATGTGCTTTAAAGGGCCACGAAACACCAAAACACATTTTTTGAGCTGTTGACAGTCATATATGTGTCCCACGCTACTATAAACACTATTAGGACACATATATTGCACTATAAAGTGAAAATTGGTTGTTTTTGCGTTATTTTGAGCAAATTCGTTCTTCCGGTTTGAAACTAATTTTTGAAGCTGCATCACGGCCATGAGATACTTAGGTGTAAATCCAGCCTGGAGAGTGGCTGTCTGTCCTTTTGAGAACATTGTGACGTATCTGAGTGTGCGGCATTAATTCATGACAAAGACGTGCTTCAAACCAATCAGCGCGCTCTATTGTGTATGACGCGAAACTTCATTAATATGCATGAAAGCTCCGGAAACTGTTTACACTGTTCAGACGGCAGAGAGACGCCACGTTGTGTTGCCAAAACAAGTGAAAGAACTAAAATTTGGAGACACGGGTCGTCGGTGTTGCAACGAAGGTTTTGTTTTCATTTTCCCTCTATGAGAGAGCTGCTGGAATCACGTGTGGATTACAGTGCACGCGACAGAAACGCGTTTGTAAGGAACATTTTTTACCCGAGAGCTTTTCGCATCTGGAAATGATGAAATCCAGATTTGCCGATCGTCTCCTTTTAAAAAAGACACAGCTCCAGTTTGATTGTCTGTCTACAGATTTGGTAAGTGTGTGTGATCCAATGCCCTTTGTTTAACCCAGATTGCAAAGTTAGTTTGTATCGTCAGCAGTGCTCTTTCAGTTTTTAAAAACATACCATAGTTAAAATGATTTAGTTACTAAGTTTACAGTATGTTAATATCACTGCAATATTACAGTAGAATATTATAGACTGAAAGATCCGCTGTAAATGCTGCTTTCCGAGAGTAAACATGTTAACACAAACTATTCCCGTCGTGCAGGATTTTCGCCGCATTTTGTGACAGGATAGTCTATACACACACGGCTTTCTGACGCTACCTACCGAGTACATAAGTTACAGAGAAATGCGGAGGATTTTTTTCTCCCATTCGCCGTGCGGTATCAAACATATTGTGTCTGTGTGTTTGTTTTGCCTGTAAAACTCAGCGCGTTCCCAAATGGAAATGCCCTTCTTTGCAAATCCTTCCCTCTTTCCCTCCCTCGACACTCCCACACTCCCAGAGCTGGACACGCCCACTTTCCTGACTTTTTTCAAACTAGAGGTGTGAAAACACCCTGCTGAGACAGTGGGTTTCGTGCCACTTGTTCAGGCTGGTTAAGTACCAACTTGCATGTTTTGCATGTTTGTTGCAGTTTTTGAAAATCCCATGAAATAAAAAAAAAAAAGTTTTTTAGATGTTTGTATTGTTAGTTTTTAAGATATCTATAATGTAGTGTGCTCCAAAACTTTTTAGAAAATATAAAACTGATATAAACATGTAAAGCTTGTAGTTTGTCACTTCCGCCTAAACGGATCAAAGGTTTTATTCATGTCATCTCATACTTCAGTTTCTCATCAAATCATAACCAATCAAATGCTCTCTAGTATCTGACATGCCCTGCCTCCTTCTTCTCATTTGCTTTTTATTTGATAAGTTTGAGCTTAACCACTCTTACTGGCAGAGTGGTGATAAAACAAAACGCTATTGGTTGTTTTAAAAAAGGGAGTAGCTACACTATGTCTCACCCTCTCTTTGTGTTTCAGTTGAGATTACGTCAAACATCGAATAAAAATGCACATTTCAAAGCACTTCACAGCACCTTTAATAATCCATTATTCCAAGTTTCTAAATTTAGGGGGGCTTAGCTTGCTGTCACGGGGGCACTTCTTGTCTCTCAGTGTTGATGAAAGCTAGTAAACTGCATTTCAAAACAGTTAAAAACATTGTTGTATAGACATGATTAGGGCTGGGCGATATTGCAAAAAAAAATAAAAATATCACGATATCATGTTTCATATAATTCGATGTCGATAATTATTAAACATTTTTTTTAACAATACATTTAGTAATATTAGGATTTTTTTGTTGTTTAACCACTTTTAATTTACCAACATTACTAAGTCAAATAGTTTTAATAGTCAAAAACAAAAATATTTAAACAAAATATCTGATCTCTTTATAATAAAATAAACATAAGTGTTAAAGAGACTCCTAAACCTGGTAAAAAAAAAATGTTACAAAGTGTGTGCAATGGTAAAGTGCAAACGCTGAACAATCAAAGCAACTTTAAGGTGTCAATAATAATGATACCGTAAACCTCAAACTCTACAACACAAATTCTGATAATCAAATCTGAGCTTTCACCAACCATCATTATTCAAATACATATCGCAACATTACAAATTGTGAAGCTGAATGACTACATTACCCCCTATGCTAAAACATCTTTCAGATGGGGAGCTAGTGGATAGGATGTACAAGAAAAGAAACCAAAAAGCCACTCTGGCGACATCCTTACATCCTTTTTCGTTAACAGTCTCCTCACTGCTGCTATAAGGCACTCATTTTCGCACGTGTTGTTATTCTGACCTGAAGTGACAAGCGAGTGCGCGTGGAAAGTAAAAAAAAAGCTTTCCTTTTGGATGCGCTGTGTTTGTCCGAGGTAATTAGTCTGCCGTTATTACTGAACTGTGTATATGCCATACAAAGTGTGAAACAGATTGGTTAGATTTGCTTACATGAATCATGCTAATTAAGTTTAGATGTTTTCAACTAGGTGCGGCTAAAAAATGTGCACGGTTTGCACAACATGTGTGCGTCGCTCCCATGCATACGTCATGCAAGTTGCTCGCCTCCATTGGAAATGACAAACTTACACCCTAGGCTTATTGGCACTGCTTCCAAGGTGTGCACTCAGCAGCCACATTTCAATAAAACTAGCGCTTCATACCGAAAGTACATACCGAATCTGTTTTTATCAATATTGACATTGGTGTTCGGTCATTAAATACCAATACCGATTTTATTGCCCAGCCCTAGATATGATTAAAAAGTTTTGGAGTTATTCTTCTCTTTAAAAAATGCAATTTATGAGCGGGGTGGCCAGTAGGGTGGCCATGACTCCTGGCCACCCTCTAGCTTCGCCCCTGGCTCAAGTAACGACCATCATCTAGATGCAGCTCCTGGAGAAGTTCGTGAAACTCACCAAGCTTGGTGTGCCTCTGAAGGATCTGATGGACCCCATAGTATTGTGGTGAACACTTTTCCATATTTCTATACCGTTACACTAGGAATAAGCCTGAAAACCCATCATGGTAACTTCTCTGAGGTTAAAATCACATTACTGCTGTTTGTTCTATTGATTTTGTTGTCATTTCTGTCTGGCGAGCAGACATAGTTTATATTTTGCCCTCTCACAGTAGCTATAAACATGGACTGACCCCAGGCCTCGTGTTGACATTATAAAGAGTGCGCCGATAGTTCAGTGTGAGTCAGTGTTGTGTAAAAACAAACCAAATGCCATCGACAGAGCCGCAGTGTGTCAGTACCGCAGCCGTCCAGCCGAGCTGTTAGCAGCCGCTTCAGAAACACCCGCCTGACATTTCCTCCAAATGGAAAGAGTGCAAGAAAGAGAGCACATCCTGGAGGAAATGGCTGATTTTTTGACTCCGCCGGCCCGTTAGAGAATAGCTTTCATCGATTTGGACCGTAAAGGCCGAGCTGAACACTCAATGCTCATGTTCATGTTACACTGAGGTGCTATTGGACACTTGGAGAACATGATCGAGTGTGTATTGCTATCTCCAGGCTTTCTGGCCTGCCAATATTTAGATTTTTTTTCTTTTGCCTGTTCTTTCTAGATTTAGTTTAGTTTTGATGTCACAATCACTGAAGACTGGAACGGCTTCTGTCTGCAGTATTAACCCAATAGTTATTCAATAATGCTTTAATTGAAAAGACATAATATTAAGAAATATATATTTTAGTTTTTTTTCTGCACTGAGATTATTGGTGGAGAGCAAAACTGAAGTTATAATTAAAACTGAAGTTGCAGCACTGACTAGACATGCATTAATATTCATTCATTCATTTTCTTTTCGGCTTAGTCTTTTTATTAATCTGGGGCTGCCACAGTGGAATGAACCACCAACTTATTTAGCATATGTTTTGCACAGCGGATGCCCTTCCAGCGGACCCAGTACTGGGAAACACCCATTCACTCTTGCATTTACACACATACATTCATTTTCTTCTTTTTGGCTTAGTCCCTTTATTAATCTGGGGTTGCCACAGCGGAATGAACCGGTAAAAGTTTTTAGCAGCGGATGCCCTTCCAGCCACAACCCAACACTGGGAAACACCCACACACTCTTGCACACACTCACATACACTACGACCAATTTAGCTTATTCAATTCACCTGTACAGCATGACTTTGGACATGTGGGGGAAACCGGAGCACCTGGAAGAAACCCATGTGAACACGGGGAGAACATGCAAACTCCACACAGAAATGCCAACTCGTCACCTTAGAATTATAAGGTTCTATCTGACATTTTTGTCAAAATTATTTATTGACATGTTCGTATTAAATAACAACTTATTTACATTATGGGATGTTTTTTTTTATAAGTTGTTTACATTTAAGACTTTTTATTTAAAAAACAAATGTTACACACACACTGTTTGCTATGGAATGCAAAAACTTTGAAGCTCAATATCTCAAAATCATTCAGAATGCAGATAGAACCTTATAATTCCAAGGTGACGAACTGTCGGGGCTCGAACCAGCGACTCTCTTGCTGCGAGGTGATGGTGCTACCCACTGCACCACTGTGACGTCCTATTATGCATCTATATATATATATATATATATATATATATATATATATAGAGAGAGAGAGAGAGAGACATGCCCCCTTTTATAAGCCATACATTGTCATATGAATTAAACTGTATGAATTTGTACAAATTAGCCACTTTTCTGACGATACATAAAATAGTTACTTTCCTCATGAGATTAGGCTTATATATTAGTTGATAGTGATAATGAATAACTATATTTGGTAGCTGATAACTAGGCCCACGCGGATTCTGTTTCCGCAGAAATCCACAGATTTTCACAGACCTTTAAGCCCATCATTAAATCTATTTATTTACTTATGTAAATGTGTGTAAATATACAGCATATTTGCATTGCAGCAACTCAATGCATTTAGGCATTTAGGCATGTACACATGGTCTAGACGATCTGCTGCAGTTCAAACCGATTCTTTTTTGAATGCCAATTCTTTGGTTTTCAGCTCCTACACTCTTAAAATCATATCAAGAAAGCATTCAAATAAACATATTACTAAAACTATATGTAATTTGGTGATTTAAAGTGTTTGTCACTTTGAGAAATGCAACTTTAATCAGTGACTTTGAATGTGGCATGGTTGTTGTTGCCAGATGGGCTGGTCTGAGTATTTCAGAAACTGCTGATCTACTGGGATTTTCATGCACAACCATCTCTGGGGTTTACAGAGAATGGTCTGAAAAAAGAAAACATCCAGTGAGCGGCAGTTCTGTGAGTGCAAATCCCTTGTTGATGCCAGAGGTCAGAGGAGAATGGCCAGACTGGTTCCAGCTGATAGAAAGGCAGCAGTAACTCAAATAAGCACTCGTTACAACCAATGTATGCAGAAGAGCATCTCTGAATGCACAACACGTCAAACCATGAGGCGGATGGGTTACAGCAGCAGAAGACCACACCGGGTGCCACTCCTGTCAGCTAAGAACAGGAAACTGAGGCTCACCAAAATTGGACAATAGAAGATTGAAAAAACGTTGCCTGGTCTGATGAGTCTAGATTTCTGCTGCGACATTCGGATTGTAGGGTTGTAGGGTATTGCATCAACAATATGAAAGCATGGATCCATCCTGCCTTGTATCAATGGTTCAGGCTGGTGGTGGTGGTGTAATGGTGTGGGGGATATTTTCTTGGCACACTTTGGGCCCATTAGTACCAATTGAGCATCGTGTCAACGTCACAGCCTACCTGAGTATTGTTGCTGACCAGTCCATCGCTTTATGACCACAGTGTACCCATCATATATATATATATATATATATATATATATATATATATATATATATATATATATATATATAATTTATGTGCAAAACAATTTAACACAAAGTAATATTTTCTGTATTTTAGTCGATGAATTATATGAGGGACCTGCTGTAGCTTTGTTTACCAAACAAGTTTATCTAATTTAATTTGGACTGTAAACTATAAGCACATTTTTATTTATTTTTTGTATGCCAATTCTTTGGTTTTCAGCTCCTACACTCTTAAAATCATATCAAGAAAGCATTCAAATAAACATATTACTAAAACTATATGTAATTTGGTGATTTAAAGTGTTTGTCACTTTGAGAAATACAACTTTAATCAGTGCAATTGATCACGGTTTTAATCAAACTGTGTGTCAAAATGACTGTTCACAAACTTTAAAGTGTTAGCTCATCCAAAATGTTCAGTTCTTTCTCAATTTATTCACTCTTGCAAGCATTTTAAGTTATCGTGTCTCTTCAGGAGACTAGCTAAGCTTTATGAGAATGGATTTTATAGGATATATATACAAAGTAACAGTTTATGTCACTGAAACATATCATCAGGTCTTTTACACTGTAAAAAATGCTGGGTTCCAGACAACTGAATTGTGTTGGGACAATATGAAGGAATTAGGTTCACTGATAACAAATTTAAGTGGATTGAACATAAAACAATTAAGTTGTCCTAAAATAAATCCTCAATAATTGCTTTGTTTCAGCTCAATTAAAATAAGTAGTTTGAGCAAACAGCAAACGTAATATTTTGAGCATATATATCTCACAATATTTTGATATAACAGTGCATTGTTACACCAATAATCAACACTGAACTGTGACCTTATTGCTGTTTATTTAGAGCTGTTTTGGAGCCAGAGATATTGACCAAATTTTTTTTTCTTTTTTAAATATTTCCTAATTGATGTTTAACAGAGCAAGGCCATTTTCACAGTATGTCTGATAATAGTTTTTCTTCTGGAGAAAGTCTTATTTATTTTATTTCAGCTAGAATAAAAGCAGTTTTTAATTTTTTATGAACCATTTTAAGGTCAAAATTATTAGCCCCTTTAAGCAATATTTGTTTTTTTCAATAGTCTACAGAACAAGCCATCAATATACAATAACTTGCCTCATTACCCTAAGCTGCCTAGTTAACCTAATTAACCTAGTTAAGCCTTTAAATGTCACTTTAAGCTGTATAGAAGTGTTGAAAAATATCTAGTAAAATATTATTTACTGTCATCATGGCAAAGATAAAATAAATCAGTTGTTAGAAATTAGAATTATGTTTAGAAATGTGTTGAAAAAAATCTTCTCTCCCTTAAACAGAAATTGGGGAAAAAATTAACAGGGGGGGCTAATAATTCAGGGGGGCTAATAATTCTGACTTCAACTGTATGTCACTATTTTGTATTTATTAATTATTCAAGGCTTTTTAGGGTCATTTTAAGGTGTACTTGTTACAGTGTAACTATTTATGTAACTACTGAGTAATATCAACTAATTGCATGAACTTACTACATAGTTACTCGCATGTAATAGTGCATAATTAACTTTAATTACTATAGTAAGTAAATTGAATGTGTAAAAAGCACACCAAATAAAGTGTTAGCTTTAATTTTAGAAAATTTAACAAAGTTTCAGTTGTTGTGTGTGTGGTCCTGGTGTTTAGCATGTTGTGGGGACCAAATGTCGCCATTTTTGACATTGTGGGGACATTTTGTATTCATAAATGGCTCATAAATCATACAGAATGAAATATTTTAAAAATGTAAATATGCAGAATGTTAAAATGACAACACTTTAGTTTAATGACTCACACCCTTTACTACTGGCATATTACCTGCCTATTACTAATATATTTATTGTTTATTATAAAGTATGAACTTATTTTACATCCCTAATCCTACTCAATACCTAAACCCAAATACTAACTTGTATAACTTGAGATAACTTGATTAGCAGCCAATTATTAGTTTATTGGGTTAAAAGTCTTAGATAATGGTTTGTTAATAACATGAATTGTACATTAAAATAAAGCTTAACAAAAAAAATGCTGTTAAAAATCAGTATCCAAGTCCCATTGAAATATAAAAACCTAACGTGTGTCCTGTGTGTGTGTAAATAAAATGTCTGCACCATTTACAGTATATCTCTTATATTTTGATCAAAAGAAAACTGACATAGTGAATATCTAAAACAAATAATATAATATAATATAATATAATATAATATAATATAATATAATATAATATAATATAATATAATATAATATAATAAATATGTATTATTTTAAAAATATCGTATAATGCGATCTAGTGAAATCTGATACATTGTAGATCAAATCAAGATTTCATAGTTTTGGTACAAGGAAAAAAAATAAAAGTTGCTCTGAGCCTGACAGCTGAAATTCATATTTATGAAGGCCATTTTTTAAGATCAGCGAGCCATTTGTCATAGCTACATTTGCAAAAGCTGAAATATAAAATGGTCAGACTCTTTTAAATCACATTTGGGCCATCGCTACATAACGTCTTTCAGCGATGTGAAAAGTGCAGGGTGAGCGCGAGGCCTCAGGATTTCCAGTGATATAAAGTGATCGAGTGTTTCTTACCCCTGCAGAGGGAACAGCTTTGAAACACATTACTGTGTGAAAGTGTCTGTGCGAGTGACCTTTTCTCTCTCTCTCTCCTGACCCCCAACTCCTCTCTCTTCAGCTTCAGAGATGCAGAGTTCAGCTCATATTCCCTTTCACCCGTCCAGGTGCGGACGGCTGGACTTGCTGCGAACCATACCCACTCACAGACTCTTAGAACGGAGCCAATATTTACATCCCGGTGTGTGCTTTTTATTTCTGTCCTCAACATGGGGTTCAAACAATGGGAAGAGGAGATATTTTATGTTGCTTGAGTTAAAAGCTTAAGTACCAAAACAGTTGCACTTGTTTTCTGCACAGTATTTGATTATATTTAGTATAAGGCAGTTCTGAATATACTATATATAGTATAAATCACATCATTATCCTCCAAATTATATTTAACAGAGCAAGAAATTTTTCACAGTATTTTCTATAATATTTTTTTTTCTGGAGAAAGTCTTATTTGTTTTATTTCGGCTGAAAAAAAGCAGATCTTATATTTTTAAAACAAATATTTAAAAAAAAAAAGGTCAATATTATTAGTCCCCTGAAGGAATATATATTTTCAATTGTCTACAGAACAAACCATGGTTATAAAATGATTTGCCTAATAACCCTAACTTACCTAATTAACCCAATTAAGCTTTTATATTGAACTTTAAGCTGAATACTAGTATGTTGAAAAATATCTAGTAAAATATTATGTGCTGTCATCATGGCAAAGAAAAAATAAATCAGTTAAAAAAAATAGTAATTAAAGCAATTGTTTAGAAATCCCTGCTGAAAAATCCAGCTTAAACCAGCCTAAGCTGGTTGGCTGGTTTTAGCTGGTCGACCAGCCTGGTTTTAGAGGGGTTTTGGCCATTTCCAGGCTGGTTTCCAGCCATTTCCAGCCTGGTCTTGGCTGGTCAAGCTGGGAGTTGGAACCAGCTGGAACCAGCTTGACCAGCCAAAACCAGCTATGTCCAGCTTAAACCAGGCTGGTCAAGCTGGTTTTAGCTTTTTCAAGCTGGTCATTTTCCAGCCAGACCAGCTAAGACCAGGCTGGAAATGGCTGGAAACCAGCCTGGAAATGGCCAAAACCCCTCTAAAACCAGGCTGGTCGGCCAGCTAAAACCAGCCAACCAGCTTAGGCTGATTTAAGCTGTTTTTTTTAGCAGAGATGTGTTGAAAAAAATCTTACTTTCATTAAATAGAAATTGGGGGGGGGGGGGGGGGGGGGGGGGGGGGGGGGGGGTACTGGGTGGGGGTAATAATTCAGGAAGGCTAACAATTCTGAATTTCTATATATATATATATATATATATATATATATATATATATATATATATATATATATAATAAATGTAAATTAATACAATAAGACGTGATCAAAATAATTATAACAATTACTGACAAATAAAAACTTTTTCAAGTGATTTAAATGAAGTTTTTGAATTTGTGTTTCTAATCCTTTTATTGGTATCTAACAAAACACTAGATGTTGACATAATCCATGAAAAGTAAAACAGAAAAAAAAATGTCTCAATTTAAAGCATCGCATGACAACTCCCGATCAAAAATATGGAATAAAATCCACTCACTGGCCACTTTAATAGGTACATCTTACTTGAACCGGGTTGGACCCACTTTTGCCTTCAGAACTGCCTTAATCCTTCGTGGCAAAGATTCAACAAGGTACTGGAAATATTCCTCAGAGATTTTGCTCCATATTGACATGATAGCATTACGCAGTTGCTGCAGATTTGTCAGCTGCACATCCATGATACGAATCTCCCGTTCCAGCACATCCCAAAGGTGCTCTATTAGATTGAGAACTGGTGACTGTGGAGGCCATTTGAGTACAGTGAAGTCATTGTCATATTTAAGAAACCAGTCTGAGATGATTCACGCTTTATGACATGGAGCGTTATCCTGCTGGAAGTAGCCATCAGAAGATGGGTACACTGTGGTCAAAAAGGGATGGACTAGCCAGCAACAATACTCAGGTAGGCTGTGACGTTGACACGATGCTCAATTGGTACTGATGAGTCCAAAGTGTGCCAAGAAAATATCCCCCACACCATTACAATACCACCACCAGCCTGAACCATTGATACAAGGCAGGATGGATCCATGCTTTTGCACCCTACCATCCGAATGTCGCAGCAGAAATCGAGACTCATTAGACCAGGCAACGTTTTTCAATCTTCTATTATTCAATTTTGGTGAGCCTATGGGAATTGTACCCTCAGTTCCCCTTCTTAGCTGACAGGAGTGGCAACCGGTGTGGTCTTCTGCTGCTGTAGCCCATCCGCCTCATGGTTGGACGTGTTGTGCGTTCAGAGATGCTCTTCTGCAGACCTCGGTTGTAACGAGTGCTTATTTGACTTACTGTTGCCTTTCTATCAGCTGGAACCAGTCTGGCCATTCTCCTCTGACCTCTGCCATCAACTTTGACCCACAGAACTGCCGCTCACTGGATATTTTCTCTTTTTCAGACCATTCTTAGTAAACCCCTTGAGATGGTTGTGCGTGAAAATCCCAGTAGATCAGCAGTTTCTGAAATACTCAGACCAGCCCGTCTGGCACCAACAACCATGCCACCTTCAAAGTCACTTAAATCACCCTTCTTCCCCATTCTGATGCTCATTTTGAACTGCAGCAGAATGTCTTGACCATGTCTACATGCCTAAATGCATTGAGGGGCTGCCATGTGATTGGCTGATAAGAAATTTGCGTTACTAAGCAGTTGGACAGGTGTACCTAATAAAGTGGCCGGTGAGTGTATCCAACATATTATCTTATCTTATCCAACATATTATCTTATCTTATTTTTTGTGTGCACAAAATTCCTTTATGTTGTCCCAACACAAATAGATTAAGTTAAAATGTAATTATTTTTACCAATTTAAGTGGATTGAACATAAAACAATCAAGTTATGCAAAAAAAAAATCTCAAGAATTGCGTTGAATCAGCTTATTTTAAATAAGTAGTTTGAACAAGCAGCATAAATCATTTTTTGAGTGTACACTACAATGTAAAAAATGCTGGGTTCCACACAATCAATTTTTGTTGGGACAACATGAAGGAATTAAGTTAACCTATTTGTTTTTATAAATTTAAGTGAATTTAACATAAAACAATTAAGTTGCCCCCCCCAAAAAAACTAAAGAATTGTGAAATTTCAGCTCATTTTCAGTAAATAGTGAAGAAACAGCAAACATAATTTACTAAGTGTACATCAGCACTGCAGTTCATCCAGTGAACTCCCCTTAGAGTGATTCCCTACTTATAAAAAACACACTGATTTGTGATTATTTTGTAGACTACATGATCTGTAACCTCACGGTTCATTTCAAATGGCCCACAAATGAAGCCATTTCGCATTTCAGAACTCGTGGAAAGAGATTTAGTGATTAGCCAAGCCACTGCGTGAGCGGTTACTAATGACAGCGCTGCTTCCAAGCGGTCAGTTGAGCTTTGTTTTTCCCTTCCACCTCTTGAACGTCCCTCGGTTCCACCTTCATTTGTGAGGCATAAACATTTGCCTGAACCGAGCACAGGGAGCTCATTTCTCAGCGTTGCGGCCCGTGGACAGTTGTCCTGTGGGTTAATGGCTCGCCAGAATCAGAGCAGATGAAAGAAAGCAAAGGGCCCTCGTTTTCTCTCATTAATCATGCTTGTTTTCTTTTGCCTGATCTTTTCACCCAGCTTTAAGGACCTGTCCGCTTGACTCGGGGCTCGTCCGAGGTGCAAAGGGCCACCAGGGGCCCCGAGGAGCCTCTCGATCTCTCAGCTAGAATATACTCCGGGGGTTGAATCAGACTGCACTTTAATGGCTTTTGTAATGGCGAATTATAAAGGCACTACAAGGGGAAGATTAATCGAGGGTGGTCTGAAGGCTAGGCTATGTGGTAACCCGAGAAAGTTACGAAATATGAAGCGCGCTGCCCTTGTGACAACGCTAACGCTGACATATAAACCCTGCGACGTGACGTCCGGGTGTGTTTTTGTTGCCCGCGGGCAATGTGACCGCCGAAAAATCATTATCATTTGTAATATTAACGGATTGTTTTGTCAGCTTTTTCAACGGCATCATCATTCCTGTGCTAATAGATTGGGTGGGCGATTGGGGCCTTAAATTCACCCTCAGGCCTAAAACGGGTGTTTTTGTGTGTGTGTGCTGTCAAAATTTTGTCAAATACAAATTAGAGAAAAATTAAGTACTAAAGATGCTGCTGCTTTTTAAGCAACATGAGCTTTTGAGATTCCATATTACTAAAAATTAGGTTTTTGGGTTTCTTTAACACAAAATAATTAGCTTTTGAGTTTTTATAACACAAAAATAAAACAGGTTTTGAGTTTCTATAAAACAAAAGAATTAAGTTTTGAGTTTCTATAACACAAAAATAAATTAGGTTTTGAGTTTCTATAAAACAAAAGAATTAGGTTTTGAGTTTCTAAGATGAAAAAAATGGTTTTGAGTTTCTGTAACACAAAAATAAATAGGTTTTGAGTTTATATGACACAAAAGAATTAGGTTTTGAGTTTCTATAACACAAAAATAAAATAGGTTTTGAGTTTCTAAGACGAAAAAAAAGGTTTTGAGTTTCTGTAACACAAAAATAAATAGGTTTTGAGTTTCTATGACACAAAAAATTTGGTTTTTTGAGTTTCTATAAAACAAAAGAATTAGGTTTTGAATTTCTATAACACAAAAATAAAATAGGTTTTGAGTTTCTATAACACAAAAGAATTAGTTTATGAGTTTTTATAACACAAAAATAAATTAGGTTTTGAGTTTCTATGACAAAAAATGGTTTTGAGTTAACAGAAAAATAAAATAGGTTTTGAGTTTCTATAAAACAAAAATAAATTAGGTTTTAAGTTTCTATAAAACAAAAATAAATTAGGTTTTGAGTTTTCTATAACACAAAAGAATTAGGTTTTGAGTTTCTATAACACAAAAATAAATTAGGTTTTGAGTTTTCTATAACACAAAAGAATTAGGTTTTAAGTTTCTATAACACAAAAATAAATTAGGTATTTCCAACCGTATTAGATTAATTCATTTACCAGATGCTTTTACCCAATAAAACATATAACAAATATAATAAAATAAAAATAATAATAATAAGACTAAGGCATTTTAAAGCAAGTGTTGAATGAATGTGAAATATTTTTAAAAAGTATATATTTAGAACTAATGAGACATTAATCACATTGGGTAAACGTGTATGTTTGCTTAATGATATCCAGATATTTAAAAAGTATCAGATGCTGTGTAAACATTTGCTCTGGGAAAGAATGCTAAATTTGTCTCAGAAGAACTGACAAAGACTATGTTCAGTAATTTGCAGTGAAAAAAAATATATATATATATTTATTAATACTTGCACATTTAATATGTATATTTTGTATATTAAAATGTGTCCCTATAATGTCATTTTCATGTTTATTCATTTAGTAATTATTTAGTTATTATTGATGAAATGAATGATCATGTAACTTAATGAAAATGCTGAAAATTCAGCTTAACAATCACAGAAAAAAAGGCATTACATAAATATTGTTTCCCACTAGTAATAGTTCTGTATTTATTAATGTATATATTTAGTAATGTATTTAAATTTAATTTGTGTGTATTTGTTTTATTCTAGGGCAACCCAGTGGCGCAGTAGGTAGTGCTGTTGCCTCACAGCAAGAACGTCGCTGGGTCGCAGGTTCGAACCTCGGCTGGGCTGGGTCAGTTGGCGTTTCTGTGTGGAGTTTGCATGTTCTCCCTGGGTTTGCGTGGGTTTCCTCCGGGTGCTCCGGTTTCCCCCACAGTCCAAAGACATGCAGTACAGGTGAATTGGGTAGGCTAAATTGTCCATAGTGTATGAGTGTGAATGTGTGTGTGGAAGTTCCCAGAGATGGGTTGTGGCTGGAAGGGCATCCGCTGCGTAAAATCGTGCTGGATAAGTTGGCGGTTCATTCCGCTGTGATGACCCCGCAAGGGACAAAGCCGACAAGAAAATAAATGAATGAATGAATGTTTTATTCTAAATTATACATTTCATTCATTCATTTCAATGTTTTTGTTTATTTTAATGCTTTTTTGTACTACATTTTTTTTTGTATGCTACTTCATTCATTTAAATTTCCCTTATGTTTAGGCCTATTTATTTATCTTAATAACATTTTTGATTATTTGTTTTACTTTGTTTATTGTACTAATTAAATGTTAAATATATTAATTATTTGTATTTTTTATTGTTTTATTTGATTTCATTTATTTTTATATACAGTTGAAGTCAGAATTATTAGCCCTCCTATGGAAATGATGTTTAACAGAGCAAAGAAATGTTCACAGTATGTCTGATAATATTTTTTCTTCTGGAGAAAGTCTTATTTGTTTTATTTTGGCTAGAATAAAAATAAAATAAAAATTAAAAAGTATTTTAAGGTCAAAATTATTAGCCCCTTTAAGCTATAATTTTTCGATTGTCTACAGAACAAGCAATCGTTATACAGTACAATAACTTGCCTAATTACCCTAACCTGCCTAGTTAACCTAATTAACCTAGTTAAGCCTTTAAATGTCACTTTAAGCTGTATAGAAGTGTCTTAAAATATCTAGTCAAATATTATTTACTGTCATCATGGCAAAGATAAAATAAATCAGTTATTAGAAATGAGTTATTAAAACTATTATGCTTAGAAATGAGTTGAAAAAATCTCTCCTTTAAACAGAAATTGGGTAAAAAAAATAATAAACAGGGGGGCTAATAAATCAGGGGTTTAATAATTCTGACTTCAACTATATTCATTGTCTTTCATCTAAACATTTCCACAGACCCCCTATAGCACTCCCTTGTGGCCCCATGGGGGTCCCAGGACCCAATTTAGAAAACTACTGACCTAACCAGCCCTTAAACTAAACCTGTGAATAACCTTAACCAATATCCCACCTCAAGATCAGCAAACGTTTTCTTTTTTTGCAATAAAATCTGCAAAAGAAAAACATTATATTTAATAATGTATCTTTCTTGAATCTGTAGTTGCACAATAAATACCAACCAACAGAAAATGAGACTCAAAATACTAAATTTGCTACATCAAAACAAAAAATACAAAATACTGAACTGTAAAATAAGGGTCCACCAAAGAATGGCCAAATTTCGCTTGTGTTGTTTTTGTTTTCTGCTGCTCCTCTAAGAAACCCTGAGCTGGAACCTGAGCACTTGACCCTCCTTATGAATACAAAACACACACAGAAAAAACAGAAAAAAGCAAACGAAATGGGAGGCCATTGGGAGCCCTCATATCTCATCTCTATTAACGGGTTTACTGGTGACCCCAGGGGTCCTCGTAAAAGTTTACGCCCAGGTTTCGGGCCGAGTCCCCTCAGAAAGAATGAAAGAAATGGGCTAGTTTATGGTTCGCCTTCAGGGTTTTACTGCATGTTTTACTAAAGCTCTGGTTTTAACAGACCCTGGTTCTAATTAGCCAGGCAGTGGCACCGCGGCCGAACCGAAAACCTTCCTTTCTTCTCGGAGGGAGAAAGTTGAGCGAGAGAGAGCATAATTGACTGTTGATCTGGGAGGACACACGTAGGTCAGGTTGGGAGGTGAAGGAGACCAGTATTGGCTGAGATATGCTGCCACTTCAGGAATGTAATGAACAGCTCCAGTCATAAAACGCTGGGCCCCGTATATCATATCTTTTCTAAACACATTTGCGGTGCAGAGGGTAAATCTGCGTTACCTCGGCCGTCAGGAATGTCTTCACGGAGAGACGAGAGAGCACATCATCCCAGATGAAACAGAAAAGCCGAGCGCTTTCAGCAAGTGCCATGACTGTAAAAAAAAGAAAAAAGAAAAAGAGAGAGACGGGTTATCGCAAATCACAACACACGAGTTTTAAACAAAGAACTGGCGCTGGGGAGCATTACTGCATGTTATTACCGTATTGTTTTTAAGAAGTTACTAATTACATTACACTAACTCCATTTAAATGTCATGAAGCTAAATAATCTGTTTGTAATTGAGATTTTAGATTTAGATTCTAGAAGATGCATACACAAAAATCGGAATCACTTATTCACTGTCCTTCCTCTTAATCCCTGATTGATCAGGGGTCGTCACAGCAGAATGAACCACCAATTACTCTGGCTTTTTTTTGATGGACAGATGCCCTTCCAACCACAACTCAAAACTGGAAAACACCCACACACTGTGCCCGCGAGGGATGTCCAGATCTGATCACGTGATCGGAAATCGGGCCGATCACACGGTTTCAGACTCGATCGGAAATGGACGTTACCTCCCGATCAGGACTCGGCTATATATATATATATATATATATATATATATATATATATATATATATATATATATATATATATATATATATATAGTTGAAGTCAGAATTATTAGCCCCCTTTTACTTATTTTTTTCCCTTATTAAATATTTCCCAAATGATGTTTAACAGAGCAAGGAAATTTTCACAGTATGTCTGATAATATTTTTCCTTCTGGAGAAAGTCTTATTTGTTTTATTTCGACTAGAATAAAAGCAGTTTTTTAATTTTTCAAAACCCATTTTAAGGTCAAAATGATTAGCCCCTTTAAGCTATATATTTTTTGATAGCCTACAGAACAAACCATCGTTATACAATAACTTGACATAAGTTATACAATAACTTGACATGATTATGCCTAATTACCCTAACCTGCCTACACAGCAAAAAAATCAGTGTACATTTAACTCAAATTGAGTTTACCTTAACACTCCTTGGGTGTACATACAACATAATTAGTTTACTGTCATCATAGCAAAGGTAAAATAAATCAGTCATTAGAAATGAGTTATTAAAACTATTATGTTCAGAAATGTGTTGTAGAAATCTGCACACCTTTAAATAGAAATTGGAGAAAAAAATAATTCAAGGGGGCTAATAATTCTGACTTCAACTGTATATTCTCTTTTTTTTTTTTAACACATCTATAGTTATGTGGTGGCACAGAGTTAGACCTCTTTCTTGACAACATTGCCATAGCAAACTTTGAGATATGTAAACTTGGGATTGCAAGAGGTGAATAATTTATGTTATTTATTACTTGATTGTTCAAGCTACCTCACAGAAGTGCTCTGTTTGTTAACAAAGTTGTTGAATGTAAAAATAAGGTGAATTAAATAAATAAATAAATAAATAAGGAACATCCTGGACCTGTTTCTTCGCTCTTCTTTATTCTTTTTAAATTTATTATAGAAGTATCGGATTGGGTTTCGGTATCGGTAGATACTCAAAATCAAATGACTCCGACTTGAAGGTAAAAAAAAAAACCTGATCGGGACATCCCTAACACACACACATACATAAATGAACAGGGCATGTTTAACACTTGTAAAACACAGGCAGTGCAGCACTAAACATTACACATTATGTCCCTTTGTCTCCCAAAATAGACAAATACTAAATCTAATGTCAAAATAAAAAAGCAGGATTGGCTGGTGTGATTACCTTGAAGAACTATGATGCTATAATGTGCACATCAAATAATCATTTCCGATTTGCAGCTTGACATATTAAAAATGCATATCAAGCCTATCACTTTACACAGACATATATGTTTACATTTGAGGGATGTAAACAAAAACAATGGTCCCAACATATTTCTTACATTTTTAATTTCTATAGCTTCTGAAAATCCAAAAAGACCCACACAATGATAAATAATGTTATGATATCTGTTTTAACATTAATTTATGATTGAATTGCCTCTTGTTACAGTTATGAAATTGTTTGATAACAAGCAGGAAATGTTTACGGGCCAATGACATGACCACATTGAAAAGGTCTACAACTGAAACAAAACGTTTCCATGGAAAAGTAAATGCTACGTTGAACAAATGTTACTTTCTCACCATCATTTGACTTTAAAAATGCTTAATTGGTTAAGCTATATTATTATACCTATGTACAGTAACTTTTTATTTTTATTTTTAAACATGAACAACAGTCATTCTACGGAGACCCGGAAGGGACGTGATGGTGGAAAAAAAACTGAGTGGGAGAAAAAAAAATGGGTGGGAGAAAAAAAAAACTGTGATAGGAAAATATATATTTTTTAAAGTTTTTGCGTTCCCTCGCAAAACTGTTTTTCCACAAACACTTCCTGTTAACTAAAGTGAATTCATACATGTCAACCCTCCCGTTTTTGACTGGATTATCCCGTATTTTACTATTCTATCCTGCTATCATATCATCCTCTTTGGATGGCGTGTACAGAAGCTGATCTGGGATCAGTTTATCATACGGAGCGCGTCTGTCAGTCAGCGCTTATACCAGTCATTGGCTGATTCAGAGGTTGCATGAAGGGTGATGATCGACGCACAGCTTTAATGGAAAGAAAGTGAATGCAGACATTTTTATATTCATTTCAGCGTGTTTTCAAGATTAAAAATACACGAGAAAGATGGGAAAATACTGAATGATGTGATGATAGCAGGATAGAATAGTAAAATACGGGATAATGCAGGCAAAAACGGGAGGGTTGACATGTATGAAGTGAACAGGAAGTGTTTGTGGAAAAACAGGTTTGCGAGGGAACGCAATCTTTGCGAGGGAACGCAAAAACTTTAAAAAATATATATATATATATTTTCCTATCAGTTTTTTTTTCTCCCACCCATTTTTTTTTTCTCCCACCCATTTTTTTTTCTCCCACTCAGTTTTGTTTTCACCATCACGTCCCTTCCGGGTCTCCGTATCATTCAGTAGGCCTGCATACGACAGCAATATTCAAAACTGTACCCTTACCCATATTTGCACTGTCTTAAAATAATGACTTGCAATTTCAGCTCTCGGGTACGATTTCGCGGGAAATGTCGCTTTGACGTCATTCCGCTTTGCGTGGTTACATCTGTAAACAGAAAGAAGATTCGGCTATGGATACTCTGTAGTAGTTACTTGTCATATAATGCTGCGTATTAATTGAAACAGCTCAACGATGAAGTCATGATAAGTCATAAGAACATGAAGCTTGTGAGGTAAATATCACGCTATGAGGAAAAAAGAGCTCTTTGATAGGATCTAGGAAATCATCTTTAGACCTATGTAAACATCACTTGGTTTATTTAAAACATTTACTATGACATTTGCTTAGAACAAAAGCGCAAGTTGCTTACTTTCGATGACATTTTCCCCACTCACCTTACTTCACATTAATTTCAACGTAGATTCGAGGATTCCGCTCTGACGTGATGATTCATCCGCGTAAGCAGCGCCGAAGCACAACCAAGGAAAAAAAAACCTCCGCCGAAAACTTGCAGTTTTATATTTTAAGATGGCGACAAGAGAAGCGAAAGAAAAAAAAAGGTCTCTCCAGCAGTCAAAATTTGGTAAGTAAAATGAAAAGTACAATCACGTCTTTTTATCTTGCACTTGAACCTCAAATATTTATTAGCAAGTAACTTAAAAGGAATACACTTCATGATGTTAGACTTGACGTTAGGCTGTTGTAAGTTTCTAATTTTCAATTTAAATGTTTAATTTTACACATTCTAATGTACTAAATGCTTAAAGGAACATAAGTACAATACCCATTAAAAATACTATATAATTTATGGTAAATTTAGGGTTTTTGGAATCATACTATACTAAGTTGTATTATTGTAGTATTTACAAGTCTTTAGTAATGAATGCTACAGCATATTGTGGTATTAACAATGGTGAACTGACAACCTGTATTACATAATATAGTATACCTAATTTTTACTACTGTAAATGGTGTATTGTAGTATAAAATACGTATGCATGGTAGTGTAAAATACCTTTTAGTTGTAGAAAACTACAGTATTGGGTTATTTGTTTATATAGTTGTTGTGTTACTATAGCATACATAATTCCCACAACAGATTACTTCAAGTAATTTGTTATAGTATGGCTCAAAAACACTATAGTATATTATAAATTACTATAGTATTATTTAATGTGACAGATTCTTGCAGAACGCTCTACCATTGTGTTGCTGGATACCGCTCAAGTCCTTCAATGAGAGCCTGCAATATTTCTGTCCTTCTTTGGTCTTAGATAAGTACATAGAAGACTGTTAAGAAATAACTGATGCAGCATGATATTGAATGACTGCACAGAGGTTTCATTGAGAGCTCAACATTAAGTGAGGAATGCACCACTGAGGACGTCCCATGGCACGTCTGTAATTCGTATCTGTCACTGTGTCACTCGTAGAGGCAGAAGACGGCAATCCGCCAAAGAGGGAGATCCGGTGAGAACGAGAAGGACACACATGAATTATGAAACATGACACACGACACGCTCATGTGTTCCAGCAGAGGGTAACAAAGGTAAAGCGCCTCCAGCTCTCTCACGGGCAGCCCAGCCGGGTCCTTCACACACACACACACACACACACACCATCACAAAAACACCATCTCTGGGGGAGTAAATGTGCCAAAACGCTCCAGATCAGGCCACTGCCAAGATACCAACACTCGCTTGCTTCAGGGGACAAGTGGACATGTCTCTTGTCTCACGGCTCTGAAGTGCCAGTGATGTTTTTCCGTCAGCTGGGCTGGGTAACAATAAAGAAATTACTTGTTATTTACTTGTTTTGAACCAGGTTGAGTTTCTTTCTTTTGTTGAACATAAAAGCAGATATTTTGAACAAAACCAAAAACCTGTATCCACTAGCATCCATAGTAGGTAAAACAAATACTATGGAAGACAATGGTTACAGGTTTTCAGCTTTCTTCAAAATATCTGCTTTTATATTCAAGAGAAGAAAGAAAATTAAACAAGTTTGTAACAAATGAAGGGTGAGTATCTTAAGGGCAATGTCATACACCGAACGCAATAAGGCGCAAGACGTGTTTGGTGAGATTTGTTGCTATTTTCAGACCTAATTTTCACGTTTTGCCTTACGTTGTTTAAATAGCAAATCCAATTGCACCACTTTGTGAACTCATGGGCGTGCTGGTCTAAAATAGAGGTGTGTTAAGGCGCGTTGTTGGCGCGTTGCTATTTTGAAGAACTGGACCAACTAAAAGCTGAGTCCAGCAGAGAGCACGTTAGTTATGTGCCTGTGTGGGTCCAAGTGCTTACACATTGCCTAATACACACAAGGTGTACAGAAATACATAAATATTTTTACATATGAAAAAAATGTAAGTATTAAAATGTTACAAAAACTATTATTTTTTATATAAATATAAAAACCACTGTCTCCATGTCTTCTTTATATCTCATTCATGAAATTTGCATTTGTATAATGTTATTATTATTAGCAGTATTTATTATCTGCATATTTATATTTGTTTTAATAAAAACAGGTTTAGATTTGTCCACCTGTGGGGTTTTGGAGACGTATGCATCACTATATGGGGCATATGAATAGGACGTGTGTTTGGATACAACTTTGGAAATTAGAACTGAATTTAGAAATAGTTTTGAAACAAATCTTTGCGCTTAACGAACAAAATTAAATATGTAGGCTAATGGATGTCTTCAGTGATGTGCTTACAACACTGTTTCCTTATCTACGAAAGTAAAGGAGTAAAGAATAAAAGTAAAGTAAAGAGACTGAATGGAGGAGGGTGTTTGTTTAACTGGTTTCTCGCTGGTGAAGCGTTCAGTTTTTCCACTTATAAAGTCCGCCATGTAAATAGCAAATGTGCCATGGCACTACGCAACTGACTCTTAAAGGGAATGGGAGATGAGTGTCTGATTGGTTTAATGCACATTATGCTCAAAACACACCTATAACTCATTAAGAGAATAAGCACAACCCTGTTAGACCATGTGCCGGGGCGCAGAGCGTATTTATCCATACTTAAAATAGCAAAAGTGGATTTGGACACACCCTTAATGCTTTTGCGCCATGCACTTTAGACTTTGCACCTAGATCATTAAAATAGAGCCCTAAGACTTAAGAATTTTCAGTTTTAGGTGAACTATTCCTTTACCAGAAATGACACAAAAAAATTGTTGTTTCCAATGAGAAATAATAATCCGACTGGGCAAAATAATTTTTAGATATTCCACACACTGTAAAAAGCAATTAGTAAATTTACTTAAAGAAAAGTAAGCCCAATGTCATCTGGAAGTGTTAAGTTATCTTAATTCAATGTATATAACTATAAATACAATTTTATAAAATATATACAATGTTAATACAAGTATAAAGTAAGTTATAAAGTTATAGCTATAATTTTTATTTGTATGCACATTGTTCAGTTACTTAATTTTAGAGCAACAGGTTTACTCTCTTCCATAAGTAAGTCAACTTCTCGCTTTTAAAGCAGTAGGTTTGCAAAATGTTTGAATTAAAGTCAACAAAGTGAACAATTACAGTACAGTTATTAGAAGAAATTGAGGTTTAAAAAATTACAAAAACATACACTTTCATTTCAGTACACCACAGTCTGCTCATGTCAAGTAATATGCAAATATTTAAGCATAGCATCATTCAAGAGCAGAGATTTTTTTACAGTGTATGTACAAAGGGGTAACAAGCACCACTTTAATTTGCACCCCACAGATATTATATTTACTCTGTAACAGTTGAATTTATGCAGCAACAACACAAAACAATACATTTCTAGAGTAATTACAGTCTTGGGCTGTGGACAATGTGAGGCATTTTTTGCTCTTTGATGAGTCCACCTTCACTGTCTTTCCTATATGAGGGAGAGTTACGGTGTGGAGAAGCCCCAAAGAAGCATATCACCCAGAATGTTGCATGCTCAGAATGAAGCATGGGGGTGGATCAGTAATGGTTTGGACTTTTCCTAGCATTTTTTTTCCTGGCATTTCCTAGCCCCAGTACTTGGTGACAGAGTGGTTTGATGAACATGAATCAAACATTCACTAGAATCAAACATTATTGAGCCACTTTTGGGTGTTTTTGAGGAGCGAGTGAGGAAACGTTTTCCTCCACCAGCATCACACAATGAACTGGCTACTTTTCTGCAAGAAGAATGGCTTGAAATCTCTCTGGCCACTATGCAGGACTTGTATTTGTCATTCCCAAGACCAATTGATGCTGTATTGGCCGCCACAGAAGGCTCTACAGCATACTATTGAATTATTGTGGTCTAAAACCAGGCGGATCAGTTTCATTGTCCACTCCCTGTATATAATATATACTATTATTATTATTATTATTATTATTATTATATATATCTTTTTTGTGTGTAGTTTATTACAAAGTGCTGACAGCCTCACTGTATTTGCACTGCAAGTTCCCAATCAACTATAGGTTGTAAAAGCTTCTTATAATGATCCACAATATGTGTAATCCCTTCACATGCATTTATCTCAGGCCACTTACATTAATCTCAACAAAATGACAGGTAATTTCCATGTTTGGCAACATTGTCCTGTTGGGGAGACACAATCCTGGACATATTAGTGAAAGTTTAACACCTATGGGCCAAACAGACCAAAACTACACTTCATCAGTGAAGAGAGTGTGAGCGAGTTCATACTCACTGGGTTTGTTTGTATTAATGATGAGGCTTCTTGTCCTTATCACTGCAGGTCAGCTCCGCTCTCCAGGTAAATGGGTTTGGAGGAGGGTTATGAATAGGGAAGAGGTAACACTGCGGTCGGAGCTTAATCAGAGTTTGGCTCAGCTCTGACACTTTTTGGAAAGTATGTTTGCATAGTAATTCATTTTGCAAACCATCTCTAGACAGTTTCTGCATCATAAGAGCTGAAAGAGAGACCACTGAAACACTATTTGCTATTTCATGATGGTGGCCAGATTTTTTAAATGCAACTGGGCATTTTTAGTTTAGTAGACAAATTAGTATTGAGCTTATGATTATTTATGAGTTGACAAAAAGGGGTTGTATGTTTTTAAGTTTAATTAAATTGTCTTAAAATTATTAAGTAAATTCCCTTGCGCATAGGGCAGCATGGTGGCTCAGGGGTTAGCACTGTCGCCTCACAGCAATAAGTTCGCTAGTTCGAGGCCCGGTTGGGCCAGTTGGCATTTCTGTGTGGAGTTCGTTACAAAGGTCTTATTTTATTCATTTATTTTTGCCTTTCCTAGGATTAAGTTTCTACCGTAACAAAATTAACTGTTACTAATGTAGGCTATTTAAAAATTCATGCAGTGTAATGCTGCGTTCACACCAGACGCGGAAGAAGCGTCAAGCACGAGTGATTTACATGTTAAGTCAATGCAAACGCGGGAATAGGCATCCTGAGGTGTGATACGCGCGAATGGCGCCCGCGAATGATGCGAATTGCGCGAATGGCGCAATACGCATGAATGGCGCCTCGCGAATTGAGCGTTTTGCGTGTTTGACGCGCTTAACGCACAAATCGCGCAAGTTCAAAAATCTGAACTTCTACGGACATTCGCGCCGCGTTAACCAATCAGGAGCTTACTCTTGTAGGGGCATGATTGTGACGTAGCACCTGTTGTTGGTGTCCGGCGGAAATCCTCCAGCCAACACCGACAACAGTTCATCAAACTGGGCTCGGCTCAGTCAGAAGCACCGCTGAAAGCCTCTGTCATCCAGGTTAAGTTTCTGGAGGAGTTTATGAGCTCACAGAGCTGGGTGCACCTCTGAAAGTATCTAGTGGACTCAGACACTGCTCCAAACGTATCGACGCAGTTTTACAGCCTTCATAAAGCACATAAACACAGTTATTTTATCAATAAAATCCATGTTAGCCATTTAGCAACAAAGCTACAGTCACCGGGCAGACAGAAGCCCTGCCCATGACGCAAATCCGCGTCTGTTCTGAAGAATTTGACGCCCGAATGAAGTGGAGTTTGATGCGCAAATTAAGCGAGTAAACTCAAATGTTCACGCGTCTATTTACGCGCGAATAGCACGATTTATCCGTGCGTTCCGCGTTTGGTGTGAACGCGGCATAACGTTGAGTGCACCTCGCGCTCCACATCATAGCAGAAAGCGTGAAAGCGTGCGCACCCGTTACGATGGTTACTAGGCAAGTGAGGTACAGAACAAGATAGTCGCTAGCCTAGTTTGTCCGCTAAAATGGAAAGTGTCGGTTTAATCCGCTGTGGCCAAGGAATCTGAATTATGTTTGGGTCAAGCCTGTGCCAGGAAATGACCGCGCACCTACTGCTGTTGGTGCCGGATATCTTTTAAGCTAGCGACGATGGGTGTTACGGCCCTGGACTCCCATATGAGGGGTGCCAAACACATCCCGTGTAGTACTGCTCGTCAGCGCCAACCACCTATTGTGCAGTTCTGTGCACCGAAACAGCTTTGGCTATCAGTAATGAAGAAATTTATACATTAGAAGCATTGCCATCACAGCCAAGGAACATCCTATCTTACTGTGGCTCAACACCAACTCTGCGGGCAGAGGTGACATGGGTCTTTAAAACAATCTCTGAGCACCACTTTTACACATTGAATGAGAACATTACAGAGGTTTTCAAAACCATGTTTCCTGACTCCGAGGTTGCAGCTACATTCTCGCATGGAAGCAACAAAAATGCATATGTTACTAAATTCGGATTGTCTCCCTTTATAACTAAAGAACTGACTGACCAGGGGTGCGTTTCCGAAAACCATTGTTAGCCAACTAAGGTCGCAAGTTGTGTCGTTACAAACATAGTTTGTTGATTTGGTGTTTCCCAAATCCGTCGCTCCAACGAACATTCGCAAACTGCGTCGCAAACTTCTATGCTTGCAACTACACCTCTGGAGCTGTAGTTAGAAACATAGTTCCTGGCTGTGTTCTATTCCCAGTTAAATATTATTAATATGTAATATTCTCAATAATATTTGTAAAGGAAACATATATAGGTCCTATATGTGCCGTTTACATATATTTCAATTAATATGAAAAACGAGTGCATGTTTTTAGCAAAACTAATATTGATTTTTTTTTTTTAAATGCATGTGTGTGTAAAACAATATAATTTGCACAAAGAAATTATGGGGTTCTTCTCTAAAGAAGTTACTCCACCCCGTTTAGAGCATAATTATGGGCGCTTTACGTTATAACTAACGTGGTTCAAACCATGGATCTGCGACAGAGAAACTACGGGTTTTGGGAAATACTCGTCACTCCATCGTTCTTTTTCCAAACGATGCATCGTACTATGATAGTTCAGCCGCGAGTTACGTCAATGTTTGGGAAACTCACGCCAGGTCAAAAAGGCCAACAGGTTTGTGATCATGTTTGACGAGTCTCAATAAGATGACGAAAAGTAAGCAGTTGGACCTTCATATTCACTACTGGGTGGATGACCACGCTGTTGTGTATGTATTAAATATAACTGATAATTGGAATAAAATGTTTTATTTAATTCAAGTAGCCCACTTGTACATAATTATTTTCTAGGGTTAAAAATATATACAGATTTGACATTTTCCTCTCATACTTCTGTCGGAATGGGTACGAAGTTGGCATTGAATTTCATTTGAAATGGTAATAAAAAGATCTTAAAAAGCCTTGGATTTCATTTGGAGGATCCCGGTGATACCCTGAAGAAAACAAAAATGACTTTTGTTTTTTTTAATCAAAAATTACTGCTCAGAACTAGCCGACCAGGGCCAATATCAGCGAATAATAAGACTTATTTCTTTAACAATTAATACCAAATAGCATACTTTTAAGCACACATTCTACCAAAAATACTGCACAAAAAAATTAATAAGTAAAGTAAATAAAATTGCTAAATACAGCTTTCACATCCATATGGGTTTTAATATGTTGACCTATAAAGTATTATTATAGGATAGGATTTGCATGTCCAAACACATTTCAAAGATGGCTGCCTAGTAAAATGACTTGCCTTATAGGGACTTTAGTATCATTTCCTGATTCATCAAGCTCCTAACCGGCAGACTACAAATATGGATTCCAGCAGAATTTGCACATGCTTATGAGCTATATGCACACAGACTTTTCATTTTTAGCCAGGCAGCAAAGTTGCCACGTTTAAGATCTGATTTCTTTAAAAATCAGCGATCTTCACTGCCTGTTAGATATACAATTTAAAGTGGGTCTTAGACCGGACAAGAAGCACTGCATTAAATCCAATTCCCCCTTACCATGTCTTTAAAATATGACAGTTTATTTTACCCCAGTATTTCCAGTTGAGTTTTTTGCTCTAGCCTAGATGCTATGTCTTTCATCTCGTTTTACGCTTGAACCATTAAATGAATGCTTAAGCCTGTTTAACTTAATGTATTGTAATTACTTTACAATATCGATGCTGTAAAAACAACCTTGTGAAATTGACAATAGTCACATTAAGCATTGATATCGTTGCCTTTGGTGATTTTCTGAAGATAATTACCAAAAAATAATGCAACTGGAATAACTACAGCAGTCGCCATTGTCGATCTTATATGAAGCAAGAGCTTGCGACGACTTATGTTGACTTGTGCGGGTGCTGTTGTGTGGTGTCCCTTTTCTTAGGGGTAAATTTGAAGCCCTTTTACTTCTCTCTTTGTGTTTTAAGGACCAAGGGCAAGGGGTAGGGGTAAAAAATAATTCTGCCTAAGTAGACAAATTGAGACGCAGCATATGTGTGTTCATGCTCTGGCCGGTCCTCATAAAACAGCGGGGTCTTCCTGTTTGTTATAGCCGATCGTGTTTGCACAAGACCTTCAGTGGACCACAGACACAAGAGATAGATGTGAAACCAGGAAGACTTCATCCATCACAACATTTACAGGACTGAAGGAATAATCTCTCCCAGTCTGCGGCGCGATCGCATGTGGTCTGCAGCAGTTGTTGGGGAAATACTCGGTGACATGAATAACTCCGGCGTTCCAGCACTAGCCTTCCCTTCGAGCAGCTCAAATCCTCCTGCGCAACCTTGAATCGCAGCCAAGCGCGAGAGCCGGGGTTGGTTAATTGACATAACAGGCTCTTCATCTCCGTCTCTGGGTCTGCGCTGTGAAAGAAAGCAAAGTGTTAAGACGTGCTACAAGTGGTCAGCTGACACTTCAAAGCCCACCGTGTCACTTTGGTTGTGTGAAGGCTGTAAAGGGGTTTCTCTGATCCGACAGCTATACGGCACCCATCCTGAAGAGTTTCAAACCCTCTGTCTGGAGCATTTCCAGGATCTGACAGAGACTGGGCTAAAAATGATGTAAACGACACCATGTGTGCTTAAGCTTAATACAATATGTAATGGTTTTTAATGCTGAGTGCATGAATATATATTTATATCTTCAATGCATTGTAAGTTCTGCTAGATTAGCACACATTTAAGTGAAGTTTATTTATAAACTAATTTCGAGAGGATCACGTGCTTATGATTTCTTGCGGCCTGTCCCGCATTATTCAATTTATGATTCACCAATTAGATGATTCTTAAGCCACTATAAATACCCCATATAAGTTCCATATAACAGCCATCATCGTTTTGAAGAATCCCCCCTTCCACCCCTACTCCTCCTCCTTTTCTAGATGGGTGGCATGGTGGCCCAGTGGTTAGCACTGTTGCCTCACAGCAAGAACGTCTCAAGTCCTTACCAAGCCAGCCGGGTTCCCCGGTTTCCTCCCACCGTCCAAAAACATGCAACTTTAGTTAATTGACTAATCCAAATTGGCACCATAGACATGCTCCTAGTAAGTAGTTATCTCTTAAGAGCAATCACTATCTGTTCATTAGCAACTACAGCAGGGGAGATCTACCTGAGCTCAAACTCCCCTCTCGCCTTGCAAACAGGAGGGAGCCCCTGAGCCATGAGATCAGGGCTCTCTTCCCAGGACAGCATGCCAAACCAGCTTTATAATCAGCTGTGAACTCTTGAAAGGCTGTTACATTAAGTAAAACTAATATTATGTGATATTTAGATTTTAGTTTGATATTTTACTTATATTTTAATTATATACAGTTGATTTAAAAATGATTAGCGCTGCTGCGAAATTTCAATCCTTTTAAAAATATTTCTCAAGTGCTGCTCGAATTATATTCCACTTCCAGAAAAATGTAAAAGTATGTGTTCACAGTTCTTGAGGCTCCTATAAATGAGACCACATTATAATAATACAAATTCAACACCCTTTAAGTATACAGTTCAATTATTAGCTCCTCTGTTTATTTATTTTCCCTAATTTCTGTTTAACGGAGAGAAGATTTTTTCAACAAATTTATAAACATAACAGTTTTAATAACTCATTTCTAATAACTGATTTATTTAATTTTTGCCATGATGACAGTAAATATTATTTTACTAGATATTTTTCAAGACACTTCTATACAGCTTAAAGTGACATTTAAAGGCTTAACTAGGTTAATTAGGTTAAGGTTAGGGTAATTAGGCAAGTTATTGTATAATGATGGTTTGTTCTGTAGACCATCGGAAAAAAAAAATAGCTTAAAGGTGCTAATAATTTTGACCTTAAAATGGCTTTTAAAATATTAAAAACTGCTTTTATTCTAGCCGAAATAAAACAAATAAGACTTTCTCCAGAAGAAAAAACTTTATCAGACATACTGTAAAAATTTCCTTGCTCTGTTAAACATAATTTGGGAAATATTTAAAAAAGAAAAAAAAATTCAAAGGGGGGCTAATAATTCTGACCTCAACTGTATATATATTTTTTGTCCATTTTAGTGGACATCAGGTCAGAACAGTTGTACTTCTCAAACATTATACCAACATAAAATACAAAAACAAAAACATACATAATTGCTGGTATAATCTTGAAATTTATTTTCAAAATCACAAACATTAACATTGTAACATTTTACCTTAATTTTGAGGATTTTGTTGTATAAATTGCCCCTTGTTTAAAACAAACTTTATTTTCATCTTCCTCATCACTCCACAAAATGACATATTTCCATCTGCTTTATGCTAAAGAACTTCAAGATCTGTATATTCTGCATATGAAATTGTTTCAGCAATGAATTAGTACATCGATATAAAAAAGTTCAATCAGCATTACTAGAGATTTACTTTCAGTAACAGATCTTGAACCCATTGTACATCCTAATGGACAGACATTTTAGAAAAAAATCCTGATCTAAATCTTGCAATGTTACAAAATATTTTCAGCTGTAATTAGTAAGTGCAATCCCTCTTTTTTACATACAATCTATGAAATATTGGCAAACATATCAATAAATCTGAATAAAAGCATTGTAAATGTGGCTTAATTCTGTGATTAAGGCTTAGTCCCTTAGTCGCCACAGCGGACATATGTTTTATGCAGTGATGCCCTTCCAGGCACAACCCAGTACTGAGAACATTTTAAACATAAATAGTTTTATGTAGCATTTAAAACAATGAAATAGTTTTGTTAACATACTTATAATAACTAATTAATTTGGTCTTAACCATGATGACAGTTTGTAATATATTACTAGTCATTTAAAAAAAAAAAAAGAAAAAAAAAAAAACAAAACATTTTTTTATATATATATATAATAGTATTAGATTAATTATGCAAGTCATTGGGCAACAGTGGTTTGTTCTGTAGCCAATCGAAAAAAATATATTTATTAAAGGCCCTTTTTGAAAATGTAAAACTAATTTTATTCCATCCAAAAAAAAAAAAAAAAGACTTAATATATTAACAAATACTGTGAAGGAAAATTTTCTTGCTCTATTGTATACTAGGAAAGTAATTTAAAAATAATACAAATTCACAGGAGGGCTAATACTGTTGCCTTAAACTGTATATATTTTAGCTGAAAAATAAATTGAAGTATAATAAATATTATATTAATATTATAAATAAATAATATTTAGCTTATAATATCCTTAGCCTTATTTTATTCTAGCTAGTTGCCAAGGCAAAAAAAAAAAAAAAAAAAAAGAAAAAACTGGCACACTAAAATCACCAGATCTCAAATTGTTTCAAAGCCATAAATATGATATGCATCAACGGCAAGACCCATTTAAGTGTTTACATGAGATTAGGTTGATAAAAGTGCATATAAAATAACTTGAGAAAATAAAAAATATGGGTGAAATAATGTTCCATTGTCTCTCAGCATAACAAAATGATCAAATTAAAAAATAAA
Source organism: Danio kyathit (assembly GCA_903798195.1). Taxonomy (NCBI): domain Eukaryota; kingdom Metazoa; phylum Chordata; class Actinopteri; order Cypriniformes; family Danionidae; genus Danio; species Danio kyathit. The sequence continues at coordinate 7,723,597 of LR812532.1, read as the reverse complement.
AACATTCATATTCCGACCTATATGAGAAAGGAAGTTATAGTAAATTGTGTTATATTTTAAATGATAAAAAACATAGTGCTGACAAATAGGTTTAATCTAGTGGTTTTTATGGTTACATACAATTACAATAACAATGCTCTGAATAAATGCATCAGAAGCTTAAGTATTTCTATTGAATATCAAATAATTAATTCAATTGTGTGTGGCACATGGCTTTGAAAAGTTTACGATATGAAAATAAAAGAAAATTAGAAAGAAAAAAAAAACTGTAAATTTCTGACCTCTTACTCTATCTTCAGACATAATACTGTTTCTTTCACTGAATCTTGAAATCATCCTATATTGTTATAATGACATGATTATCAGATTTGGTCATGTTTCAGAAGATATTCAGAAAAATGCTAGTAGCCAACACCCATTGACTTCCATAGTATTTTTTCGCCATACTATGGATATTGATAGGTACCAGCAACCAGCATTCTTCAAAATATCTTCATTTGTGTTTTAAAACTATATGGAGGAGAGTAAACGATGAGGCAATTTTTATTTTTTGGAATGAGCTAACCCTTTACTCAAAAATGGACATTTTCTATTACATTTTGGGTAAAATAAGATATTAAAGACGTAAACTACAGACAATCTGAAATTGTGTAAAGTTAAGTTTAGTTAAGTTTCAAACACAATTTGGCTAATACTGCATTAGAAAAGATTGATAAACGTAGCCTTTTGGAGTGACTCTACAGTGAAATATTCAGGGCCAGCATAAGGAAAAGTGTTTGTGTGTGTGTACTTGTGTTTTTCTTCTTCTCGCTCAAGTGTTTGTTGTGTACAGATTTACAGACCTGCATGCGTTTCCCAGCCTCAATACTATGGAGAATTGTGTGTTGATTCATCTCCTGCATAAACCATATGATGGTGTTTCTCAATGGACTAGTCCAGGAATATTAACCCTCAGTCTCCTGGTAATTATGTTTTAAATTTACACATTATTTGCATTCATGCTCTTGGCAGATGCTGTCCTACCAAATAAAGTCAAAGGAAAGTTCATAAGCAGAAACGGATGTGCATTTAAGCCAAAATAGGGAGTGTGGGGTGAAATTCAGCAATAGGTGAACAGTGCAGGACTTTTGTTGTTAATAATCCCATAGAGAAAAGGCCCATCATGTTAAGAAAGAAGCTTGTTTCCACTACTGAATTAAAAAAAAAATGAATGGTTATTGCAACTTTCTATCTCAGAATTCAGTCTTTTTTCCCAAAATTGTGAGATGTAAGCAATATAAAAAAAATAAAGTCAGAATTTTGAGATATAAAGTCAGAAATGCCACATCCCAGCAGGAACACAATGTCATAAGACCTTAATATTAGGTTAGATTTAGGCTGTGATGTCCGGTGACCAAAATGTAATGTCTAGCCAGCGTCTATGGATAATGTTATTTTGACTTTCCAATAAGATGTCAAATGACTTTTATATTTGGATGATTTCAGGTTGGAAAGTGACCAAAATCCAATGTCGAGCCAACATCTTAAACCAACGTCATATTGATGTCAAATACTGACATTTATTCATCAGGTATGGAAACCAAAATCCAATGTCTGATAGACATTATAGTGGTAACGTCCACACAACATCAAGTTGTAACATCACTAGTGGTTGGACATTGGATTTTGACGTTGGCCTGACGTTGCGTTTTGACTTCAACCTGATTTTCATCTCCAAACAAAATGATGACTTTGAGGTACAACGTAGGGCTGGTGTTGACCAACTTGTATCAGAGCTGCAGCAATGGTTTGTCCATTTGTCATCCTCTGAGAAAACGGTTGATTACGTGAGTTACGAGAGACGCAAGGGGGCCGCGAACGCAAAGCCCATTACGCGCTTGTCACTTCAGGTCAGAATAACAACACACGTGAAAATGAGTGCTGTATAGCAGCAGTGTGATTGTGTCACGGTTTATGAATCTGTGTGTTCCTTCTGTATGTTATGTGTCATGCCTTATGTGTTGTCATGTGCGTGGGTGTGTGCTTGTTTACCTTTTGTGTTGACAGCGTGCTATTGAATCAGCTGACAATATCAGCTGACATAATCATCCTCCAGCTGATCCCTATTTCACTGGCTATATATTTCAGCCTATGGGTACTGCTGGTTATCAGTCCGTTGTTAGTTCTTGTCCCTGTCTGTTCGTCTCACAGGATTCTCTGCTGTGTTTGTTGGATGACGACTTCTTTTGGCCTGTTGGCATTCTTTGTTTTGAACTTTACTTTTTCTCATGTGCTCTGGCTATAAGACATTTGATATCCTTTTATTAAATTACTTGCACTTGGATCCTCTCTGTCTGGTGTCGTGACAGATTGTATATAAGAAAGGATGTTGCCAGAGTGGCTTTTTGGTTTCTTTTCTGGTGCATCCCAGCCACTAGCTCCCCATCTGAAAGAGTTTTTAGCATAGGGGGTAATGTAGTCATTCAACTTCACAATTTGTAATGTTGCAGTAAGTATTTGAATAATGATGGTTGGTGAAGCTCAGATTATAGTCCATAGTTTTTATAATGTTTATTAACCCTTGTGTGCTTTTGGGGATATTTTCATCCACTCTGGGGTGATTTTGAGTCTTACTTTGGCTATATCTTTCTCTGTTTTACAGCAAATGTATTGATTTGGTGACAAATTTAATTTTGACATAATTTTGGGCAAATGCTTTGACAATTATCAAAAACTCAACAATACACTCTGGGAAAATTCACTACCCTTTCATGAGGTGTCGTTGGGTTTCATTGATAGTCAACAATACAAATGACAAATTGTTCCTCTTCCTAAACAAGAAATCCTCCAACAATCAAGAATGCATGATTACTTGATCAATCAAATATGTGGTTATTATGAAAGTCATTCATTCATTCATTTTCTTTTGGCTTAGTCCCTTTATTAATCAGGGATCGCCACAGCAGAATGAACCCCCAACTTATTCAGCATATATTTTACGCAGCGGATGCCCTTCCAGCTGCAACCCATAACTGGGAAACACCCATACACACTCAATTACACACATACACTACGGCCAATAAAGCTTACCCAGTTCACCTACAGCACATGTCTTTGGACTAGTAGGGGAAACTGGAGCACCCGGAGGAAACCCACACAAACACGGGGAGAACATATAATTAAATTCAATGGGGCAAAAACAGCCACAAACATAACGAAAGGATAGTCCATTTAAAAAAAATATGCAAGGGTTAAAATTTATGCTTTAGTTATTTTAGTGCAACAACTTAAAGTAAATGATTTTTTAGAAATCATAATATATTAGTAATATATTACTTATATTGAATATAATATATTTATAACACATAATATAATTTTCAGTTGATTCCTAAAACCCCCAGATACAAGGGAAATCCTAACCCTTGGCATTATATTCACAGAGGATTTGGAATGCAGGGGAAGCACAGTCTGCCTCCTGTGGCTCCTGAAGGGATTTGGAGAGCAGCGCAGTAAAGCTCGCCTTTATTACGTCTAATACGGCTGGGTACCCAGCGAGCACTTGGGGAGGCACACAGACATAATTATATCCCTTCTCTGTGCCGTCGGCCTGCATTAGCGTCTCCTTTCCTTCAGCGGCCGCGACAGAGACAAATGAGGGAGTTTTTCCAGCTCGGCCGGCTCATCCGTTACTGCCAGTTCCGTGCGATAGATCAGCGCAGTTAAACGTGGCAATAGATCACGGCGTAAAGCAGAGTTTACCCCGACCGAGAGCCGCTACAGATCAGTGGCTGCCTAATGCACATGTAGGTAAGAGTCAGATCCCGTTAGCTGACACCCACATGGCCATTAAGCCCCATATAAATGAGATCACACCGCCACGCCAACCTCGGGCACACACCGGCTTTGGCATTTACAGTGCATTATGGGATCGCTGACTTTTTGACCTTCAGGATTGCTAAGTGCGCAGATAAAAGTGTGCGAATGAAGACGCTTAATATGCAACACAGCACTGCCGCGGCAAATTAGCCGGTAAGAATTCTGCAGCATCCGTTCTTTGTTTGTTTCTTAATTAGCGGAAAAGAACAGACATCTCTAAATAGCAAAAACTGTTTTTTTTTCTACCTTATGCTGTTAGTAAGGCAGCGAATTAGCACTGCTGCAAGCATTCAGGATTTCAATTAATTCACATCAACACAGATGTTCCGTCCTGTCTCCTAAATGCAGGCTAATTCTTATGCTAATGGATGTCAACAGACAGATGAAACGGTAGCAGGAAAACAAATCTCCGCGAAGCAGCGGCAGAGACGTCGGGCCAAGGTCTTTCTCGCTATTTTTAACAGACACCTCAATCACTTGCTGCAACACTACTGGAGGGTTTTTTTCAGAAGCCGCTGAACTTGTCATAATAACAAAGAGCCGGTCATCTGCCCTCTGACACTGTAAAAGAAAGACAGTGTGAGAGAAAGAGACAGCGAGGCAGCATTTCCTCTGCTCTGCTGCTAAAAAACCAATGAAAACCTAGCATAATCAAAGACCAGGATGTGCCAAATTTGACATTCAAACCTTTAAACTTATACGCAGAACACGTTTGTATTCATCAGCGACAATGCATCAATCTCTTGACATATTATTTTCTTCCAGCAGACATCCTAAAATATAATTAGACATGCACATGTTTAACTATTTAATTTCTCTTTCACTAAGAGTTATTTCACATTAGCACTTTTGGTCCGCACCCAGGTTTGTTTGACATCAGAATACGGACTTAGTTGATCATTTGCTATCAGAAGTGGCTTATATGAAAGGCAAAAGCCTCTAAATTACGCTTATTTTACCATAATAAAATATGATCATGCCTTGATTTTTAATTATTTAATTAGGACAGTAAGGTCTGACTTTGCTAAGACAAAAGTCTTGTCACTTAACAGAAATAAAGTACAGTATAGAATATAAAGTTATGATGAAGTGGAAAAAGAATTAATATTGTGTATGACTCCCATGAGCTTGGAGGACTGCGTCCATACATCTCTGCAATGACTCAAATCACTTATTAATAAAGTCATCTGGAATGGCAAAAAAAAGTGTTCTTGCAGGACTCCCAGAGTTCATCAAGATTTTTTGGATTCATCTTCAATGTCTCCTGCTTCATCTTATCCCAAATATGCTCAATAATGTTCATGTCTGGTGACTGGGCTGGCCGATCCTGGAGCACCTTGACCTTCTTGGCTTTCAGGAACTTTGATGTGGAGGCTGAAGTATGAGAAGGAGCGTTATCCTGCTGAAGAAGTTGCCCTCTCCTGTGGTTTGTAATGTAATGGGCAGCACAAATGTCTTGATACCTCAGGCTGTTGATGTTGCCTACCACTCTGCGGATCTCTCGCACGCCCCCATACTGAACATAACCCCAAACCATGATTTTTCCTTTATCAAACTTGACTGAATACTGTGTGAATATTTGGTCCATGCGAGGTCCAATAGGTCTCGTGCAGTATTTGTGATGATTAGGATGCAGTTCAATACACGATTCATCAGAAAATCTACCTTCTTCCACTTTTCCATGATCAACTAGAAGTCAAGTTATTATTTGTTGCTCCTACAACTCGGATTGACGACAATACTTTTGTCAGGTAGTGTGTGTCTGTGTATCACGTACTGTACCTTGGTGACAAGAGGGACTGAGCCAGGGCAAACACAATGATAATGTCTGCTTGTCTCCTCCAAAAACGACTTCTGCAGACATTGTATTATGTTCTGAATATTTTTAATTTTATTGCGACGGATAGACGCAAGTGGCTCTCTGTATGTTATCAAAACCAAAAGATTTAGTAAAAGCAGAACGACCGCAATCTGTGTATGTCTTTCCATTTTGGCGCCTTGGCTTTCATGGCCATTACCTAGCAATAGCTGTACACACAACAGCAGCTTGATGACGCAAGTGTACAGGGTTCAGAAGGGAAAAAGACAATGTGAACACCAACCAGCCGAGAAGGTAGCAAGGAGGGACAATCAAACTTGGGTTCGGACCAAGCAATCGACCCAAGTGTGAAAGCACCCTAAAAGTAACTTAATTTTAAAAGGTGCCATAGTTTAACCCAATTCAACATTTTTCTTTCCAAAAAAATAACCCTTCACTTTTTATACAATCAGCATTTAGAAAGTTTTCAGCTTGAAATTCTTTGAAATATTTGGTAAATTTTTTGATTAAAGGTTTTTTATTATAAAAAAAAAGCATTTAGTTACTTAATGACATTGGATAAAATGTTCACTTTTGTAGATGTAAAAAAAAATGTCTGGTCAGGTTTCTGCAAGAAAATTACTTATTTGTGTTTTATGTTTTTTCAAACTGTCAAAATCAAAAAAAAAATCACTTTTATTGTCACATCATCAGCAGCACGTGTGCTATGATGAGTGAAAAGCTTAGTGCCATAATGGACCCTTTTTTTACAAGACAGTGATTTGTTTAACAGTCATTAGGGCTGCACAATATATCGTTTCAGCATCGATATGGCAATGTGAGAATTCGCAATAGTCACATTGCAGGATCTGCAATATTAAGCCTGGATTATAATAGATCATTTTGCAAGTGTTTTTTTTCAAAAGCATTCAGGCCTAAAAAAATTGTACTCATTATAACTTTAATAACGGTTTTATCAAACTGTTTATAAAGTGAAGACTATGCAGTATTATTTTACATTTGATTATTCAATTGCTATATACCTGAATAGTGTTAAGACTTCATGGAACACAATAAAACGCTCTTCATTTTATTTTTATCTTTTTCTTTATTGACTTAATCTATTTTTTGCAGATGCACTCTCTTACAGAATCATCCCAATCCAAATTCTAAATTATTTCCAAATAGAGATATTCAAGTCAATCATTCAAATCATTTTTTATAGAATTTGTATTTGAATTTTGTCTTGGTGTTTGGTTATTATTATGAAATGCTAGCTTCAGTTCAGTCATGTTTAGAATCAGATCATTGTCTGTGTTTGTATGTATGGTGATGTTGGTTTACACACTATCCAATTCAGAAACTGCAGATCACCATTTGTTAAATACACCAGTGTCACTGTAGTCATATGGAAATATGTATGTTTGAATACAGTTTACATTGATAATGGCAGGCTGCAATGTCAAGTGATCAACTATATGCAATGATTGCACACACGAGAGACAACCTAGTGCGATCTCACATTTTATCATTACAATGTGGAAACAGTTTTAAATACTCCATGTCTGTCATACCGAGAAATTTCAGCTGAGGTTTGAGGTGTGTGTGTGTGTGTGTGTGTGTGTGTGTGTGTGTGTGTGTGTGTGTGTGTGTGTGTGTGTGTGTGTGTGTGTGTGTGTGTATGTGTGTGGGTGTGTGTGTGTGTGTGTGTGTGTGTGTGTGTGCTGCTTCTAATGAAGGGATTGGTAGCCTAAAGCACAAAGCTTAAATCACAGAGGTGTTTTTAACGGTAAATGACTGTTTACTTACACTGCCATTGAGAAATTTAACTAAAGTAAATAATAGACTTTTACTTAAAACCCTAAATAATCATACAAACTTGTGTAAAACGGGCATCTAATGTCACCTTTCAAAAAAAGCAGTTTGGAACTGTTGACTTAGTTAACTTAATTGTTATCATTGTGAGCACATGTTAATTTACTTAATAATTTTAAGGCAATGGGTTTGCTAATTTTTAAGTCACTTTTTTCAATGTACAGTTGTAATTACTATTATTATTTTTTAGGTATACCAACTCATTCTACAGAAATGATCATTCATGATAAGTTCTCTAATATAGAACACTGGTTATACAATATCATCTATCTTTTTCTTTTTTTTTCAAAGAGTTTGTAGATGTTCCTTATTTTAGTCATTTAGTTAAAAACGCTTTGCTGGGTGTTATTATTCGTTTTTTTTCCCCAGTAGAACTGTAAAAAAAAAGGCATCATTTCCTCTGCTTAAACAAACCAACGAGTACCTGGCTTAATCAAAGGCCAGGATGTGCCAATGTGACAAATGAGGCTAAGAAATGATTGTCCGTGCGTGTGTCGCAAAAATCACAGACATCGCAGGAACTCTGGGAAATTAGCCCTTTGCTTATTCAAACAGGAAGCTGTCATGATGCGAAAGACTGAGCGACATAAAACCCTTTCCTATAGTTTGATGACGTGTCTGGTTTTGAGGTGTGGGAACCAAGGTTATGCAGCGTTGCGTCTGAGCGCTGAAGCCCGTCCATTGTTTATGTAGCGGTATTGTTTTATTGATGAGCCTTTGTTTGTTTTAGGCTTTTACGTAATTCTGACTGGTGCTAATAGACCTCAAGAGTGCCCCTGCAAATGATATCAGAGTCACCACAACACAATAACCATAAAAGTGTTCAAAGTCAATGTTTCCTGTGAGTGGGACAAAGATCTTATGTAATGCACTATACACTTCCAAGGTACCAGATTATGATCGCACTGGATAAACACATGAAACACATTAAAGGTTAAAACGGCAGGTTGAAAATCGACAAATGTTTGGATGAAGGTTTACCTTGTAATATATTAATCTTCACCAAGAGTAGTTGACTGGACTACACGGTGATGGAACACAGAAATTAGTTTCTCTTCTCACCAAGGCTACATTTATTTCACCAGCATTAAATAAACCAAGATATAGACAAATATATTTTTTTCTTTCTAGTAAATTGACTCGCATTGACTTTCTGGATTAAAATATTTTCATATTAAATACTACACCAATAGTTCTCAAGGATCATCACCAACACTTTGCTTTCACTGACCTTTTAATGCACTCTGTAAAAAAAATATGTTAATTAACAGTTTCCGTATTTTCAGTTTATTTAGAGTTGTGAATTGCATTATGGGATGTTGATCTGAAAAGAAGCTTTTTTCCAACACATTTTTATTCATAATATTACTTATATTTCAAGTAACTAATCTCTTTTGTCTTTGCCATGATGACAGTACATAATATTTTACTAGTTATTCGGCAATATACTAGTATTCAGCGTAAAGTGCCATTTTAACAGATTAATTAGGTTAACTAGACACATTCAGTTAATTTGGAAAATTACTGGACAACAGTACTTTTAGCTTTAGCCAATCAAAAAAATATTAAGAGCTATATTAAATATTAAGCTGTCACTTAAATCAAACAAGCAATCAAACCAACTAACCAACTAACCCAAACCAACCCAACCCAACCAACCAACCAACCAACCAACCAACCAACCAACCAACCAAATAAAACCAACCAACCCAAACCAACTAACCGAAACCAAACTAAACCAACCCAAACCAACCCAACCAAGCAACCCAAATCAACCAACCAACCAACCAACAAACCAAACCAACCATCCAACTAACCCAACCAACCCAATCAACCAACCCAACCAACTCAACCAACCAACCCACCAACCAGATCGACCGACCCACTCACTCACTCACTCACTCACTCACTCACTCACTCACTCACTCACTCACTCACTCACTCACTCACTCACTCACTCACTCACTCACTCACTCACCCACCCAACCAACCAACCAACCAACCCAACAACCAAACCAAGCAACCAACCAAAGCAACCCAACCAACCAACCAACCAACCCAACCCAACACGCAACCAAGCAATAAATCAATATTACTGTCTCTAAATATTCCAAAAGTGCAGTTTTTTCCTAAAGTTGTAAATTAAAAAAAACATACATATCAGAGCTTTGATTAGGAATTTTTTTTAAACAACATGTTTAATAATTATTTTTTATTTGGTACTAATTATAAATTTTGATTATTACAAATACTTATTTCTTTGTAATTAATTGACTAGCAATTTTTGAGTAAAATAGTTTCAAACTAAATCCTACACCAATAGTTCTCAAGGTTGATCACCAACACTGTGCTTTGACTGACCTTTTAATGCACACTGTAAAAATAATATCTGTTAATAAACAGTTTTGGTATTTTATATTTATGGTTGTAAACTGCATTATGGGATGTTGATCTCTGCTGCCGACTTTTGATGTTGAAAATGAAATGGTACAGTTTTCCAAAGTGACTTTTATTGACATTTTTGAAATAATAAAATGTATAAGGATTAGTAAAGTTTGAAAATTAACAGAAAGTATGCTGGCAGTTATTTACAAGTTTTTTGTAGCGTAATATATAACACCAACTCAGACAATATATCACTTTAAACTATTAAAAATGTTAATAAAAGTCATGTTTTCAAACTTTTCAAGGTTTAACGTAGTTGTAGGAAAGATCAATGTTCCATAATGCAATTCAAAAGCAAAAATAATCAGAGAAAAATAATTAATAAATAAATACATGAATCACAAAATATGGAAAACTGCTAATTTATGGATATTCTTGCAGTGCATTCTGGGAATGAATCCTATAATGGATACATGTTATTCTACTTTTGAGTTTGGACAAAATAAGAAATAATAGAAGGTAGAGTAATATTCCTGTCTACCAAGGTTCTTGTAACAGATCTTTTGTCTTTGCTTTGAAATGAAGCCCATTATACCTGTCTCAGCTCAGGATTCAGCACAACAGGTGTAGGGAGCAGACTTGGGGTCACATTGTTCACATTTGGCTTGCTAAAGACTGGCAACAGAAAGCAAAACCAGGGAGAGAATCCAGGATATTAGGGAAGATGATTTATCTCCGCTGTCAAAAATGTGACAGCCAATAAAAATGCGTCAGAGAGAATTCTGGGTGAAACTGCAATAGATACACTCCGATTTGAGCAGAAATGCTGATGGGCCTTGTTTCATAAAAATTCAAAATTATATTTTTAAAAACGTAATTGCTAAATTGTGTGCAGTTCGCTTTTTATACTCTGTAAAGGTGAAAAAAATTGATGCTGGACTGGATTTTATTTATGTGGAAAAGTTCTGAGCCAGGATTCTTGAGATGGGAAACGTCAAAGACTACATAAGACATGTCCCTCATATAGCTTTGAATGAAGAAAAGTGTAAGGGTCATCATGGTGAATAAAGCCCCGCCTACTATTACAGGAGCCAATCATCGATCGAGATAGACTGACGTTTCTATGGGGGAGAAGCTCGGACCAGACATGTGCTTTTTAGGACAGTTTTTGTGGACAGCAAACACACTGGATTCTCAGTAAATACTTGCTTCACAGACATGAGAAATATATCCACATAAAGCTTGAAATCTCATGAACCAACTACACTTGAAAACAAAAATTTTTTGCTTTTGTAATCTGTATGAAATAAACGCGAGGTACAGTCTGCCCTGTCAAACGCACATCACATGACAGCAACTCAAACGTCCACAAACTTGTAAACAAAGAGTTGCTGTCGTTTCTGGAGGAGATTCGCTATCAAGACAATGTTTTGAATTACTTCAGAAGAGCAGCGTGATCAGACGAAGCATTGTCCAGAGGATGATAATGTGTAGAGCGGCCATAAATGAGGTTGGTGTTGTGATCTCGTTCTTTTTGAGTGCTCAGGCAACGATTTTGTTTGAATCGAACGTTTAGAAATGAAACTTATAATCTTAAAATGTCAGCAAAATGACCTGTTTTGTCATCACTTTAAATGCCAGAGAATCATTCAAATACTAGTTTTAAAGTGACGTTGGTGAATTAGTAACGGCTTCTGCTGTTCTGACATCAGCTGCAGATGTGAATGAATAGAGGAAGAAAGTAGTTCCTAATACAAAAGAATTTTTAGACTCTCCATTTGATTTTTTTTTTCCTTGTATACTTGATTTTGCCGTCGAACTGTTGTATAAAAGCAAATCACACTTGTAGCAGTGCGATATGGCTGTATATCAGCACGGGTGGGCAACGCATGCCTCCCACCAGTGCTGATATACAGCCATATTGCACTGCTACTCATGTGATATTGCTCTTTATATATATATATATATATATATATATATATATATATATATATATATATATATATATATATGTATATGATTTAATGAACCAGTCCTCAATTAAAATTTCAATTTTGTTCAATAGGTATTGATTGAGATCTATTAATTAATTGAATCACTCATGCCCGTAACTAATCAGAAAATTTAATTTTAATATTGTTTTAATGAATAATGCAATATCCCCCCAAAACAAGAATTTTGATTCAATGTTGACTTTAACAAAAACTATAATGAAGAAGAAAAAGCAAGTATTAAATCCTTTTTTTAAGTCAATAAAAAGGATAATAACATCTCCGTTTTGCTAAAATAACACCAGTTGAATGAATCTGCTTCATTAGAGGTCGCCAGTCTTATCGGATTCAGAGGAAGCACAAGGGACCAGCAGCTCTGGGATATGAAGCCGGTGTCAGAGTGAGCGAAATGACGGAAAATCCGACAGCCTCCCAGAGAGAAACGCCAGGACCCTGAAAAGCTAATTTACTGGGTTGTAAAAGTGATGGCATCTCAAAAACAAAGTGACATTGAAAGATGCATCTGAACGGCCCATGCCAGTCACGTCCCCCTCCCCAGCCACGCCCCAGGTGTCGATATAAAACAACCCCGCTCAGATCGGCTCACAGGGAGGGACCAATCAGTGTCCTGAACACCCCTCCGCCTCCACCGACAGCATACGGCTGTCAGCTCCCAAAACAAGATGTCGTGTCAATGCCGGGAAATTACACAATAACGAGGCCCACTTGAGATTAGGCTAATGAGAAAATCAAAATACAATTTAATTCTTGTCAGCGACGAGACATCTTTAAATTACCTCTCCCTGCATGCTGATTACCCGCCGCACGCCACTCCGCCAGAGGCTGCTTAAAATAACCCTCCGCTTTCTCTGAGCTTTGTGTGTCTGCAGTGGAGGAAGGGAAAAAAAGGCACGTTTCATTCCGCTCTCGTAATAAAGATCTGACCTGAGGCGTTACTCCAAGCGTACAGTTCAGGTTTGGAAACTGAGCGCGCAAACCAATTACCTGAGTGGAATTGGTGCTGTGATCAGAATAGCTGTGCACTTTCATGCATGCCACTAATTTCAATGGAAAATGCTTCAGAATTAACAGATTTTACACTTTTTCTTCTTTAAAACATAAGTTTTAAATTTTAAGCAAAATACCAAATATTTACTTTTTTTTTCCTCTTTTTTTTGGTCTCATGAATGCATGCTAATATCAGATAGAAATCTGTGAAAATCTTTAAAAAATGCATGTTCATTCCAGGTCGAAACAGGGCCTTAGGAATGGAAGTACTTTTTTTTTGCACAAATCTTTTCTTAATTATGACCTGTATTTGAGCGAACAGTGTCAGCATACACTTCAGGTTTGGAAACTGAGCGTCCAAACCAATTACCTGAGTAGAATTGTTGCTGTTATGCATTTCAAAATAGCTGTGCACTTTCATGCATGCCATTAATTTTGATGAAAAAGCTTTGCAATTAGGGTTGAGTACCAATGGCACCAGTGGCAGTCCTAGGGGTGGAGGGGGGGGGGGGGGGGGGGGGGTCGGGCAGGGGCCACTTGTACTTTTAGGGGGCACACTTTAACATACATCACAAACTACTTAAACAATTATTCAATATCTTTTTTTTAATGCATCACTGCAGTCTTCATAAGCAAGCTAATTAAATAACAAACTCAAAATAATCATTCATTCATTTTCTTTTCAGCTTAGTCCCTTTATTAATCCAGGGTCGCCACAGCGGAATAAACCGCCAACTTATCCAGCATATGTTTTACACAGCGGATGCCCTTCCAGCTGCAACCCATCACTGGGAAACATCCATACACACTCATACACTACAATTTCGGCTACCTAATTCACTTATACCGCATGTTTTTGGACTTGTGGGGAAACCAGAGCACCCGGAGGAAACCCACGCCAACACGGGGAGAACATGCAAACTCCACACAGAAATACCAACTGACCCAGGCGAGGCTCGAACCAGCGACCTTCTTGCTGTGAGGCGAACATGCTACCCACTGTGCCACCGTGCAGTCCATACTCAATATAATCTTTCTTGTTAATTTATTTGACAACTAACTTTGTATTGTAGTGGATAACACATTTTTAACATTCAAGTACATCAAGACACATTTTTACACCTTTAAACTTTAACAGATACAGTTGAAGTATTTTTTTTTTGCCCTCCCATTAATTTAGAATAATGTTTTCCAAGTGAACTTTAACAAACAAAGGAAATTTTCACAGTATTTCCTATAAAACAAAAATAATTTTTCTGGAGTCATCATAAGTCTTATTTCTTAAATAAAAGCAGGTTTTAATTTTTAAAAATACAATGTTAAGGTCAGTATTATTAGCCTTCTTATAAATAATTTACTATATATTTTTGATTGTCTACACAACAAATCAGCTCTACAATAACTTGACTAATTATTCTAACTTTTCTAGTGAACATAACCTAGTTAAGTCTTTAAATAACACTTTAATCTGAATACAACCATCTAGCAAAATAACTAGTCAAATATTATGCACTGACTGTCACCATGGGAAAGATAAAAAAGTAGTTATTAGAAATTAGTTAAACTATTATGTTTAAAAACGTGTTGTAATCATAGACTGTAAAAATCATGTTTGAAGACTCGTGCTTTATGTCACTACTGACATCAACGACCGAAGGCAAAACTAAACGAGTTAAATATTACTTTCAACGTGACTGAAAACTAAATTTGATCAATGTGTTACATCTGTACCTCTGGTACTTGCCGACTGTTTGTAAATTCAAGACTGCATTTCCTAACGTAACTATATATGTGCACTCAATTTCTGATTAAGCCTCTGCATAGCCGAGGACTTCCTATATTAAAAGGTTTAAAAATCGCTATTCAAAACAAAAGTCTAATATAATCAACAGTGAACATTTTGATAGTGTTTCACAACATGAACATGACTGAAGTTGAATCTTTTTATTACCTGTGTCAATTTGGGGGTTAACTTCTGACAAATGCGGAGAACTGATGCACGCAGCACCGTCACTGACAGAGAGAGCGCGCGAAAACGGAGCGCGCGCGAGAGAGAGAGTGCACGCGAGAGCGAGCGCGCGCAAAACCGGGAGCGCGCGAAAGAGGCTCCAATCTCCGCAGTTTGCCGACGTTTTGAAACAAAAATACGCATCCAAATTTAGGGGGGGCCAGAGGGGGGGCCAAGCTTGTTGACACGGGGGCACTGGCCCCCCCCAGAACCGCCACTGAATGGCACCAGTATCTATGTAACCGGTATGCACCGGACCGAATCAGCATATGAATTTTGGTGCCATTGGTGCAGAGACAAGGACATAAGAAGCATCAAGGGGTAACTTCAAAGGCACACAGAGGCATGCGTTGTGTCACATCATCTCTAAACATTTAAATCTAAACAACTTTGAGGGATACGGACGTCGTTTGTTCGTTGCTTAGGGAACGCATGCATGTAGGCAACATGCACAGTACAGAGCTTCCGGTGAGCGACTCCCTTCGGATTCATCAACACGCATGATCGCGTTCATCAAATTTGCTTAAACTAAGCGTTCTAAAGTATGGCTGTCTTTTACAAGCAAGGATTCTGACTCAACAACGGGAAGCAGATGCTTTACAAAAGTTGCGTGTAAGGCGGGAAACACAAGGAAACAGAGGAATGCACTGTCTTTGACAGCTTACGACATCACTGAGTACGTTTACTAAGTACGTCTACATGGACACCAATACACTGATTTTAATATGATTAAAAGAATACTCGATTAAGAGTCTACCGTGCAAACAGCAATTTTTGATTACTTTAAAGGACCAAAGACACTCGCATCACGAAATGTGGAGGTTTTTTCTTTCCATTCGACGTGTAGTATCAGACGTCAATGAAACAACACTCTCTTGCCAGTGCTTACTTCATATTTTCATCTAATACCTCAGTTTGTCATGGGGCATGAACAATATGTTGCTGAATAAAAGTGAAACTGCCAAACTGCGGTTAAAGTCAAAAAATTAATCATCTGAAATTACATGAAACTCAAGAGAAAACGTTGGATAGCCTGGTGACGCAAGTTAATCAATTTATGTGCTATAACATGTAAAACGGGATCATGAAAGGAACATTCAAAAAGCAATTAATGTAAACACGTAATCATATTATTGTGTTATTCAGATTAAAGTAAATAATTACAATACTGATGTCCATGTACACGTAGTCACAAGCCCCAACCGTAGAAAAATGGCGTTCCCTGATTTTGATAACAGTCTTTCGACAGGTTAGTAGTAAGCTAATGTAATGTTAATTGCATTCATTTTCTTTTCGGATTAGTCCCTTTATTAATCTGTGGTCGAAACAGCGGAATGAACCGACAACTTATCCAGCATATGTTTTACGCAGCGGATGCCCTTCCAGCACTGGGAAACATCCATACACACTCATCCACACATATACACTATGGCCAATTTAGCTTACCCAATTCACCTATACCACATGTTTTTGGACTTGTGGGGGAAATCAGGGCAGCCAGTAGAAACCAAGCGGCAACCTCCCGCTCTCCCTCGGGAAGCCAATACGGAAGTAACTAAAACTGCAGTTCATCGACTCGCCTGGGGGGCTGGCTCCAGGAAGTCCAAGTGCTTTCTTTCTGCATTGGTAAATTGGCCATTTTTACAGCTGATAAAAACATGTTTACAGCCTGGTACAAACGATGGCTTTGGTGCATATAGCTATGATTACCCTTCATGACAACTCTGAGGGGGGTGAATTTTTTTATAACTCATCCGTTTCATTTTTATTAGGTTATATTAAGTTTGCATAATTAAGGGCGTGGCCACTTGAGTGACAGCTAGGTCTCGCTGGTCGCTGTCTCGTCACCTCAGCTGATTCTGGCTAATTAGCCGCTGAGCTCGGCATATACACCGTATTTTTGTTTTGTGTAATGTTTCTTTACACTGTCATTTGCCCTTTGGAATTATTTCCTGCAATTATTAGATGATATGGCATGCTGTGTGGACTTAATTGTGCTTACAAACTGTTCAAGTTGCCTCCATTTCACAGGTGAGGGAATTTATATGCTTCTATACCATCTCTATAAATTTATTTGTTTTATTTAAGATCATTTATCATTTAAATGTTCTTTAGACCAGTATCGCACTCCAGAATCTGACAGATTGATTAGTTGTAGGCTATAAAACAGTCATCTGAAGCGTTGTCATACAGTGTTAGTGCTGGATTTTATAAACAGCCTTGCATTTACTAACACAGACTATATCTGAAGTGTTTGATAGTAATTCGCGTTTTCCTCCTGTCGAAAAACGTCATAAAAACAATGTTTAGTGGCTCAATGTGTTACAACAGTGTTTTTAAAAGTCTAAACAATTAATTGATATAGTGTACAACCAAGCACGTGTGGTCAGAACACAAACGAGTCACAGGTAATGAAGTATTAAGCGTTCTCCCAAAGTAATAAATCCGTTTTAATCCAGGTCCAAGCAAAATGCTGAGAATCCAGCATGCGTCTGTAGCTCCGCTCACTCTCCCGCCTCTTTGCCCTTATTTGGTATGCCGCGTTTGGTGCGATGACGCGCAGACAAAATGGCGACGGTTGGCCGCGCCTACTTGTAGCTTCTTTTGCAGTGTTCAGAAACCTATGGGTGACGTCACGGACACTACGTCCATATCTTTTACAGTCTATGATAGAAACCCACGTGAACACGGGGAGAACATGCAAACTCCACACAGAAACTGACCCAGCCTGGGCTTGAATCAGTGACCTTATTGCTGTGAGGCGATTGTGCTACCTACTGCGCCACCGTGCTGCCCCTTAATTGCATAATGAAAATCTTAAATTCATGCTAACAAACAAATGATCAAAGCAATATATTAATGCAATTCAATTCAAATAAATAAAATATGATTTAATTATATTGTTCAATTAAAATGATTCAAATATATATATTTTTGTCAAGTAAAAGATTTTTCTAGAGTCCATAATTTTGTGGCTCAAAAGTATTGGTTCAGGTACCGCTTTGGCACCGGTACGGTTTTAAAAGTATCGATTTAGCCCCGGTATCAAAATAAACCCAAACGATACCCAAGGAGATTTTAGGAGATTTTAGTTTATTATTATAAATCTTTTAGATAACATATGGTAAAGGTTATAAATTTGAAGCAAAATGCTAAACTTTCAATCTTTTTTTCCCTTTATTGGCCTCACGAGGGCTTGTCTGGTCTCTTTGTCTTTGGCGTCTGGCGTCCAGTCTCGGTTATGGATGTCGTGGTGGTAATTAACTGCCAAAATGTTTGTTAAATTCAGCCACACAGCGGCTCGTTTTCTGTTCCTAAACAACCAGCTAGCATATGGCACAGAATGTTACACACTCCTAATAGCCCATGAGAGCTGCCACTTCCTAATAGACCTGCGGCTGCAACAGCGCTCAAAGCACAAAACCTGTTAGTGTAGCTCACCTAAACGCGATCGCATGAGATCATGAGATTATGTCTTTTGTATTTGTGGATGGAAAATTATGAAACGCTTTAAAGGACTATAATCTTGGAGCTATTTTGCTAGCTGGTTTTAGATGGCCATAAGCTGGTCCCAACTAGTAGACCGTGTCACACTTGCCACAAATTCCAAAACAACCACCTGGTTAAAGATAATGAGGACAGACGGGAAAGAGCTTAACTCACGTTTGTTTCATATAGATTACAAAACATCACAACACTTGTTTGCAAATGGAGTTGGCTAGTTTTCAAGATTTCAAGCTTTTTGCAGATGCGTGCATTTCTTATGTCTGTGAGGCAAATATTCACTGAGATTCAGCTGTTTTTGTCTCATAAGTTTGTAAGTGATGTCAAACAGAAGGCCAAGACAGAAGAAAGCATATCCTGTTTATTTTTATTTTTATTTTAGAAAAAACGCATAGTTTTGTTGTAATTAGGAATTTTCCAACACTATCTCACAGCATTTCGTAACTTTTTGATTTAGTGGCTAATTCATATGTATTCATACGACCTCATTCGTTTATTTTGTAACTTGTTGATTTAGTGGCTAATTCATATGTATTCATACGATCTCATTCGTACATTTCGTAACTTTGATTTAGTGGCTAATTTATTTGTACTCATAAGATTTCATTCTTACATTTCATAACTTTTTAATTTAGTGGCTAATTCATATGTACTCGTACAATCTCATTCTTACATTTTGTAACTTTTTGATGTAGTGGCTAATTCATATGTACTCGTACAATCTCATTCGTACATTTTGTAACTTTTTGATTTAGTGGCTAATTCATATGTACTCATACAATCTCATTCGTACATTTCATAACTTTTTGATTTAGTGGCTAATTCATATGTACTCGTACGATCTCATTCTTACATTTTGTAACTTTTTGATGTAGTGGCTAATTCATATGTACTCATACAATCTCATTCGTACATTTCATAACTTTTTGATGTAGTGGCTAATTCATATGTACTCGTACAATCTCATTCGTACATTTCATAACTTTTTGATGTAGTGGCTAATTCATATGTACTCGTACAATCTCATTCTTACATTTCATAACTTTTTGATTTAGTGGCTACTTTACAGTTGAAGTCAGAATTATTAGCCTCCCTTTATTAGCCCCCTGATTTTTTTTCTTTTTTAAATATTTCCCAAATGATGTTTAACAGAGCAAAGAAATTTCCACAGTATGTCTGATGATAATTGTTCTTCTGGAGAAAGTCCTATTTGCTTTATTACGGCTAGAATAAAAGCAGTTTTTAATTGTTTATGAACAATTTTAAGGTAAAAATTATTAGCCCCTTTAAGTTATTTTGTTTTTGGACTGTCTTCAAAACAAACCATCATTATACAATAACTTGCCTAATAACCCTAACCTGCCTAGTTCACCTAATTAACCTAGTTAAGCCTTTAAATGTCACTGTAAGGTGTATGGAAGTGTCTTGGAAAATATCTAGTAAAATATTATTTACTCTCATCAAGAAAAAGATTAAATAAATCAGTTATTAGAAATGAGTTATTAAAACTATTATGTTTAGAAATGTGTTGAAAAAAATCTTCTCTCTGTTAAACAGAAATTGGCGGAAAAAATAAACAGGGGGGCTAATAATTCTGACTTCAACTGTATATGTACTCGTACAATCTCATTCGTACATTTCGTAACTTTTTGGTTTAGTGGCTAATTCATATGCACTTGTACAACATCCCCAATGATATGCCTCTTTTTAAAATAGTACATTTTTGTAGGACTGAACTTTGTACGAATTCGTACAAATTAGCCACTAAACTGACAAAAATCAAGGTAAAATTAGCCCAGGTTAATTGTGGATACTTACCCAGGTCTACATTTCTGGGGACAGCAAAATATGTAACTGGAGGTTTGTCTGCCTGCAGTTTTTTTTTTTTTTTGCAAATCCACCAGTGGATGCAGTGTACTTTTTGATGATTTCAAATGACCCTTTCAGGTCCTCTTCTTTGGAAAAAGAACTTTGTAGTGAGGAGTGTTTCCCAAAGTTTCCCCGTAGTTTCTCTGTCACAGATCTGTCGTTTGAACAACGTTAATTATAATGTAAATCGTTCATAATTACACTCTAAATGGGCTGGAGTAAATACTTCTTTTGAGAAAAACCCCATTTTTGTGCAAATTATATTGTTTTACAAGCACTCTCAAAATTAAATTTCTTTTGATAAAAACATGCACTCGTTTTCCAAATTAATTGAAATATATGTAAACGACACATATAGGACCTATATATGTTTCCTTTACAAATATTATTCAGAATAGCCTATTCCATATAAAATCACTTAGCTAACACGTATTCTAATCTCATATATAGGCATGGGCCGGTATAAGATTCTGACGATATGATAACCTTGGATAAAAATATCACGGTATCACGGTATTGTGCTCACTGCTCTAAAATATATTCTTTAAAAATGTCTGGGTAAAAACTAAAACTTTTTTCCCCTTTGAAAACAATCTATTTTATTTTTTGAAAGATTTATAATAGTTTGGAACAGTAAACATGTCAGGCTAAATAATTCAAAAGATTAATTGACTTCTGCTTTTTTCATTTGTTTTAAAAACACAGATTTATTTACAATTTAAAACAGCATCTTTGGATATCTTTTCTGCTAGAGATACTGTTGTCCTAAAAACAAAACAAAAAAAGTAAATAAAAAAATCTTACACATACCGTAGGAACGGTATTACAGAAAATTTTGACTTTTCTAAACCGCGGTATACCATGAAAACAGTTATCATCCCATGCCTACTCATATATAAATCATATAAATTATTAATAGTTGTAGGCCAAATTTACAGTAAACCTGTATTTAGAGGATACATGAACACTGTCATCTACCAATACCATACCCATCGTCAAATTCAAATACAACACCCCACAAGACAGCAGCCTTAAGTACAATATGTGTGCAAGGCTGCTCTGAGGTTAGATACACAGTAGTGAACTTTCCGTTCAGATATTTAACACGGATGTTTGGACTCAACATACCAAAATTATGTAGTCAGCAATAGTAATTTCAGTCAGTTAAAACATCACCATGATCTGAAAAATGTCTTACAGTAAAGTTTTCCAACACAACTGAATCATGATTCACTTATTTAAATTCCATTACAATTTTCTGTTATGAAATAAACTTACGTTTTTTCTCCAGACCCTCACATTTAAGCCCTCGGTTTACCCGCGGTGCTGTTGTTCAAGGTCAGTCACAGCAGGCTGTCATGTGCTGTTTGTGTTTGGTTCACTGAATCACACATGCGCAGTATTATCGGTTCACCGCTTCTCAAATTTGATCTCAGTGTAACGTTACTGTTCTAATAACTGAATGAGAGTATATATTGGATTATTTCTAGTCAGAGGGGGGTATTAGGCTTGTTAAAAAGTAAGTAGTTGGTGGATAAGTGCTTACTGGAGACGCGAATTGTTTCAAATGATTCAGTTCGTTTTGGTGAACTAGTTCAACCGGTTCACTTAGAAGATCTGGTTAAAAAGATTCGTTAGCGATCGAGAAATAAAACCCATTATTGGGCACAAATGTGTTAAAGTGATAGTTTTAAGTACCTGTAATGCTGTCGCCGTGCTGCTGTCATGTACACTCATTGTTTTTGTCGCAGGAGCAACAGCGAGGACTGACTGGAGGAGAACCGGCTCGATCTGGCCAATGGCAGCAGGATTACAGACTCTGAGGTGCGAAAGGGTCAAACACCTGAATTAGATTTACTTCTAAATGGCTTACAGTAAGATTATGTATTAAATACATTCACCAATACGAAAACGAAGGAGGTTTTTGCTATAATTTTAGTTAGTTTCAGTTAGTTTTGTATGTACACAATACAGTTTCAGTTAGTTCTATTTTTTTTTTTTTTTTAACTCGTTCTTATTTTATTTCAGTTAACGAGAATTGTTTTAAATTTTAGTTTTCGTTTTTTCATTCGTTTTCGTTAACTATAATAACCTTGATCCCATGTGAGTTTCCTCTTTAAGAACTCAATATCTGTTCACACCACACAATGCGAAGTGCCGCTACAAACTGTTTTATGAGATTACACACACCAGCGCCACCATATGATATTTGTTTGCATTGCTTAGCAACATAATGTACAGAAAACAATGACCCCTTTTTCCAATCTTTTGCAGAAGAAAAAAACAAGCCATGCCCACTGTTTTCTTATTTAGTATTCGGTTTCTCTAGAAACTGCGTCACAATACAAAACAAAAAAAGGTTGCTTCTTCCGGTTCATGCAGACTTGATGACATGATTTACTCTTTTGCCTGTTCTACAATCTGCCACCCATCAGATCCAGTCAAAAATGTATTGATCCTCACAAACATTCACATCTCTTGATTATATTCAGCCCATTTTTACGTTTTCATGAACACACACACAAACCACCTCAGTGTTCCCCCTTGCTGTCTCTCAGCCTCCTTTGTTGTATTTTTACGAGACGTCCTCCTCATCCGGATGGAGGATACAGCGGCCAGCGCTGGGTCAAATGCTTTTACCATTTTTTCTCCCTGTCCCACAGGCAGGGCCAGTACCTGAGCCGATGACGGGGTTGGGGGAGTTTTACAGGTTCAGCGGCTCTTTGATCGCATGCTGAATCAGTAGAGCGAGTAAAGCGTTTCCACCTCATGGTTTTGCCTGGGCACTCCTGGTACCTCCAGCTGAGCCATATGGCCCCGGGACTCTCCTCATCTCTCCGTTCAGCTCCTGCGAGGGAGGACAAACATGTCTTACACACATCAGCGCTTTTATACACTCCGTGAACACATGAGCTCCCAGATTTGTTCTCATTCAGTCTACTGCAACTGTCATGTCTGTTGAGGATGGAGAATCAACACCAATGCCTCTTACTTTCATGGATTTTACTGTATGTAAACACCATGAAAGTGATTTTTTTTTTTAAACAAATATTTTGAAAAGAAATATAGAAAAGTTGACTAAGATGTGCCACATGGTGTATTGCCAAGTAAAGTAATTGCTATGTGTAATCATTATAAGCGCATTGAACACTCTAGCAAATTAGCAATACATTAAACCTACGACAGTTCAGAACACCTCATCATCAGCATAGCAATGTTAAAAAATATTCAAAGATGCAAAAAACTTTTCTTGGTGGTTGATGTGGTTTTAGCATATTGTCATGCTGTTGCTACAGTGTTTTAGATTGTTGATATTTATGTAGTTTGAATATGTTGCTGTTATTTCCGTAGGATTTTCTACAACCCTAAATCAGAATTTTTTTTTTAAACAATGTTCCCCAAAGAAATATAGTATAGATGAATTACCATGTTTGTAAACATCCAGGATGCGTGCGCAGTAAGGTTGGACAGGTCCATTTGCGATAGCACCCTCCCAATGGATATTGGATAAGACGAAATGGCCAAGCATCCAGCCCGAAATACTAGTAAATAATAGTAAAAATCATGAGGAACACATTAAATAATGTTTGTTGTATTGTCTGCAACTTTTTCTGATTTGAGGTTGTGGTTGCTAATTTAAGTTTAGCATGTTGCTATGCTGTTACTAGAGTGTTTTAGACTAGGGTTGGGCCGATAGACGATGCCATCGTCCACTGCCGATGGCCGATAGACATCACGATGCTGAGCCGGCATCGCCAATCCTCCGCCCCGCCCCCGTCGCAAACCCGTTCATGAAAAATACACACTCAGGCCCCGTTTACACTAATACAGCTTACTTTTAAAATGGCATTTTAGAATGAAAATGACCCACGTCCACACTGGTGTTTCATCTAGCATTTCTGAACAGCCCTTCGTCCACTGAAAAAGCACATCACGTGACCACACCCACACACATACACACACAGCCACAGACACACACTGTCATGCGCTCGTCTGAGCTCCAGAGAACAGTGCACGTCGGACAGTTGATCAAGGATGTACCGCTGGATGGCGTCTCACTATAGTTGTTAAACGTGATATTTAATTAATCTTGTCTCTATCCAGGGCTTAATTTGTGCTGGAACACGCCGGATCCTCATTTTACCAACCGCCCTCCTCCCCTGTCCGCTGTTCATTTTCACTTTCTTCCACGACTCCCCAACAATCTTCACTTTCGTCTGTGACACCCCAGCGCCGCTCACTTTCGTCCGCGAGACCCCTCCGCCATCCACCGCACCAAACAAATGACTGACATGGATCACTCTGCCTACTTATGCCAGAGTCCCACGGAAAAAGTGATTGACAGGTGGTAATTTGTGTGTAACTTATCTTTATTTATTTATGATTTGGTTATGGGTAAAACAAAGACCAGGTAGCTAAAACGGTAGGTTACAAATAATGAATTCGTTATGAATTAATTAATTATTCATAAATAATTAATTTACCTACGTCTATGAAGACAATGCCATCGTCCATCGCGATGTTTCACATTAGACATCGTACGATGCTAAATTGGTCAACATCGCCCAACCCTATTTTAGACAATTGCTAATTTCATTTAAGACAGTTACTAATGTCATTTTAGGAAGTTGCAGTGCTGTTGCAAGTGTGTTCTAGATCAGGGGTTCTCAAACTCAGTCCTGGAAGGCCGGTATTAAGGCCGATTTATACTTCTGGGTCAAGCGTACGCGTATGCTACGGCGCAGCCTACGCGTGGACGCATAGCCCCTCGCCGTGGCCGTCGGCGTTGTTGACGTGCACCTTTCAAAAAATGTAACGCGTACGCGTAGCGCAAGCTTTGTGATTGGTCGGCTTGGTAGCGCTGACGAGTGTGGGCGGATGTGAGAGCCGCGCGCCCGATGCAGCAAGTGTTTACAAGTGTGCAGTCCCGTGAAGGAGCTCCGGATGGAGATTTGTTTTGGATGGATGTTGTTTTGTGTTTACGTTATGATTAAAGTTGTTGCACGTCCGCCGGTTCCTGCCTCAAAATGAGTGAATTTGAGCCACTTGTACATTAAGGAAGTGTTCAGGAAAAACTAAACACCAGCGAAGAAATTTGACACAGAGGAACATAAACACCTACTGCCAGCTAGTGTTTCGGAAGTGTTATTGCAGAGAAACAGAAACAGCGCGCACAAGTATAAATGCACTGCTACGCGCGAGGCTTGCGCCGTGGGTTACGCCGATCACTTGACGCAGAAGTATAAACCAGGCTTTAGTTTTAGCAAGTTGTACTGTTGCTAATTTTAACATGTTGCAAGAGTGTTCTAGATTGGTGCTGATCTAATTTTAGCATGTTGTTATGCTGTCACTAGAGTGTTTTAGACAATTGCTAATGCCAATTAACAAGTTGCAGCGCTGTTGCAAGGGTGTTCTAGACTGTTAGTTTTAGCCAGATGTACTGTTGATAACTTTAGAATGTTGCTATGGTGTTCAAGATGGGTACTAATTTAATTTAAGCATGTTGCTATTGTGTTTTAGACAATTACTAATGCCATTTTAGCATGTTGCAGTGCTGTTGCAAGAGTGTTATAGCTTATTAGTTTCAGCAAGTTGCACTGTTGCTAATTTTAGCATGTCTCTAGGGTGTTCTAGGTGGGTGCTAATCTAATTTTAGCATGTTGCTATTGTGTTTTAGACAGTTACTTATGCCATTTTAGCAAGTTGCAAGGGTGTTCTAGATTGTTTGTTTTAGCAAGTTGTACTGTTGCTAATTTTAGCATGTTGCTATGGTGTTCTACAGTGTTTTAGACAATTACTAATGCCATTTTAGCATGTTGCAGTGCTGTTGCCAGGATAGCATGTTGCTATGGTGTTCTAGATGGGCGTACGTTTAATTTTAGCATGTAGCTAGGGTGTTCTATAGTATTTAAGACAACTAATAATGTCATTTAGCAAGCTGCAGTGCTGTTGCAAGGATGTTCTAGATTGTTTTAGCAAGTTGTATTGTTGCTAATTTTATCATGTTGCTTTGGTGTTCTAGAGTGTTTTAGACAATTACTAATGTCATTTTAGCATGTTGGGTGTTCTAGATTGCTGTATCAAGTTGTACTGTTGCTAATTTAAGCATGTTGCTATGCTGTTTAAGAGTGTTTGAGACAATTACTAATGCCATTTAGCAAGTTGGGTATTCTAGATTGTTTGTTTTAGCAAGATGCACTGTTGCTAATTTTAGCATGTTGCTAGGGTGTTCTACTGTAGATGGATGCAAGTCTAATTTTAGCATGTCACTCTGGTGTTCTGGATGGTTGCTAGTGTAGTTCTAGTATGTTGGTATGTCGTTGCTAGAGTGTTTTAGATAATTGCTAATGTACAGTAGTTTTGGCAAGTCACTGTGCTGTTGCTAGGGTATTCCAGATGGTTAGTTTTAGCATGCTGTTGCACTATTGCATATTTTACCATGTTGCTGTGTTCTGGATAGTTGCTAGTGTAGTTTTTTTGTAGCTGTTCTTTTGCTAGCAATTTCTAGCATGCCAATTTTAGCATGTTGCTGTGTTGTTTCGGATAGTTGCTAGTGTAGTTTTTTTGTAGCTGTTCTTTTGCTAGCAATTTCTAGCATGCCAATTTTAGCATGTTGCTGTGTTGTTTCGGATAGTTGCTAGTGTAGTTTTTTTGTAGCTGTTCTTTTGCTAGCAATTTCTAGCATGCGAATTTTAGCATGTTGCTGTGTTGTTTCGGATAGTTGCTAGTGTAGTTTTTTTGTAGCTGTTCTTTTGCTAGCAATTTCTAGCATGCGAATTTTAGCATGTTGCTGTGTTGTTTCGGATAGTTGCTAGTGTAGTTTTTTGTAGCTGTTCTTTTGCTAGCAATTTCTAGCATGCCAATTTTAGCATGTTGCTGTGTTGTTTCGGATAGTTGCTAGTGTAGTTTTTTTGTAGCTGTTCTTTTGCTAGCAATTTCTAGCATGCGAATTTTAGCATGTTGCTGTGTTGTTTCAGATAGTTGCTAGTGTAGTTTTTTTGTAGCTGTTCTTTTGCTAGCAATTTCTAGCATGCCAATTTTAGCATGTTGCTGTGTTGTTTCGGATAGTTGCTAGTGTAGTTTTTTTTTGTAGCTGTTCTTTTGCTAGCAATTTCTAGATGGTTCAAATTAACAAATATGTTTACAACGCATACCTCTCTTACCGTTAGTTTGCTAAAAGGAAATGATGCACAAATAGAATGCCCCACCTTTTACTCAATATTCAGTTTCAATTAATAATACATCAACATACTGAAATAAAAGTTCCATCAACTTCAAGTCAAGATTAGGACCCTATTTTGGCTTAGTGAGTATGAAAATGTTGTTCTATCCAGTGGGCGACAGTTCTGACTAACACTTTTAAACAACTTCCACTGTTAGCTTCAGATCTCAGCTCAGCGCTGTGTGCACTGACAATATTTTTGTGCCGATAAAAGGTTACAGCTGTGTTGTGGAATAGCTGTCCCAACCTAATCGCATCAGTCTTCCCTAACGTATAGCCTTCTCATCGACTGATGTGATATATAACCTTCGGCGCGTATGAACTCCCGCTGGTTCTGCAGTGGAGGGATTGGCCAGAGCTGCCAGCACTCAGTGACAGCATATGTAGGCATGACAGATGACAGTGCAGGAGGAAGTGACTCGGGAGAGGAAAATGATCAGGAGGGAGATGCACACACACACACACACATGAACACACACACACCATCCTCCTCAAAGGCATCTTCCCATCTATTTGACACAGTAATTACAGCACATGCTGATTCCAATGATGGATGAAGTCCCAGTCTGGGATGCTCTCTTCCTTCATCTTTCTCTGTCTCTCTTACTCGCGCTCACGCACTCATGCTCAACTGCTTATGCGACGAAGAGCTTCCTAATGAGGGCACCGATCTTGCATCTTAATTTGCAAACTTTTCCCGCAAGACTAATAAAAAACAATGTTAAATGAGTAGGATTCTCGTATTCATGAGGCAAGCACTCAGTGGGTGACGTCATTCAGTGGAGGTTTTTACAAAAAGTGGATTATGTATGAATGATTTCGCATAAAGAAACAATCTGGCAAGCTATTTTAATTTGGCAACTATAATAAACTATAATGAAATTACTCTAAAGGCAAATGATATATGATGAACTCATACAGGTGTAAAATGTAAAGACTTATTTGAGGCTTTTTGCATTCATTTTCTTTATGGGGGAAAAAATAAGAGGGAAAAAGACTATATAAGCATTCCATCAAATGTGTTTGTTTACACATTGGCAATGATGACATTGCAGTTTAGTACATTTATATATATTAAATACAAACAAAACTAATTTCTATTTGTAACCAATATTTTGTATTGTAATTCAACTTATCTGTTGAATTTAATCACATTTGTATTAATTATTTTATCATTATAATTCTTTATTTTTTTTTAAACTTAGGACAATTCTTTGAATATTATCATATTCGATCTTACACAGTATGTGCTAAATTATGTTAATAAAATGTTGGATTTTTTAAAATTGAATCTTATATATATTTTTGAGACTCTCCGTGTTTGATTTTTCTTTTTTATATACACGATGATGCCGTTCAAGTATATAAATGCAATATCATACGAGTAGCAGTGCAATATGGCTGTATATCGGCACTGGTGGGAGGTGTGCATTGGCTTGAGGCTGCAGGCCGAGTGCCTAGTGTCCCACCAGTGACAATATACAGCCATATTGCACTGCTACAATACGTTTATACAACAGTTTGACAGCATAATCGTGTGCATAAAAAAGAAAATCAAACACGAAGAGTCTCACAAATCCTTTTGTACGAGGAACTACTTTCTTCCTCCATTCATTCCCCTCTGCAGCTGACGTCAGAATAGCAGAAACCGTTGGTACTTCACCAACATCACTTTAGAGCTAGTATTTGAATGATTCTCTAGTGTAATATCTAATGTGATGACAAAATAGGTGATTTTGCTCACATTTTAAGATTATAAGGCTGTTATTAACCCAGAAAAAGCAAAAGCAAAGCAAACACTACCAGATTCCTATAGTATAAATACAGCACTACAAAATACAAAAGAGAGAGATCGACTTAAAATGTGACTTACCTGTTTTATAATGATTTAATCAGCTGTAGTTTGAAATTTACGCTGAATTATTTCTCCCCTAAGGACTTATTATGCGGTCTCTGTTGCCATCTGTTGCCGTCTTTGCGCTGCTTAGTGTGACAGGCTGCTGGCCGCCAACACGATGAATATCCGAAATTATAAATATTTAAAATAGGCACTATCCTCATAAATAAACTGCATAGTTGCAATCTAAACAACTACATTCTTGCCTGAAGAAGCCTCAAAAGTACATTATGTTGTCCAACAGCTGCAATATTTGTCAAACTATAGTGAGTTGTTTAGTCCCTCTCTAGTCCTAGTGCGGGCGGAGTAATAGGGTGAAGAGGCTGTACGAGTGCTGATATTACTTTAATATCTCACGGCTATCAGCCAATCAGATTCGAGAACCAGACAGAACTGTTGTGTATATATATATATATATATATATATATATATATATATATATATATATATATATATATATATATATATATATATTAGGGCTGGACAATAATTCGATATCAATATATATCGCGATAGAATTTTTTTCAATAACGATGATATGATTTTTGAACCCATTTCCGATATTTCGATATAAATTTGCATATATATAAATAGATATATTATTATTTATATAAGATCTTATACATGTATCACTTGTCACTGAATGACGTTCAGTGCTCAGCCGTCAGAAAGAGCGTGATCTGATGTCACTTACGTGATGACGAACAACACAGACACGCTGCCAGCGCTCAGCACAGCAGGTGGTTAAGCTGCGCCGCAGAAAGTTTTAGCTACAAATTGAGTGCTCTGAATACATATGCGAATGAACAAGCTTCCACAAGTAAGAATGCAGACGAAATAGTTGATAAGATAGGAAAGACTAATGCAGTGGTGTAGAAGTGGTTCAGTTCAGTAAAGTTAGCAACAGATTCGCAGATTCGTCTTTTCCGGATCAATAACTCATGACCGAAACATTGTTCCTACACAAATAGCACATTTTTTCAACTGTCGCAATGTATACTACCACCTACAACCTTATTTTCCTAAAAATGAGCTTTCCTCCGCGCTGGACGCATTATATTGATCTCTATGCCCAGGCGGCAAAGAGACCGATCCCTAGGGACCGTCTACAAAGAGCAAAACGCAAAAACCAATACTACAAAAGCTGTCAATAACTTCCCTCTAACTCATTATACTGCCATCAAACTCAGATCACACGTCACTGCTGTCCTGCTGGTTAGACTACAACACTTATTTTTCTAAAAAACTATTTTGCATATTTTTTATGAATTTTTATTATCAAACATATTCAATAACTGTACTGTAAATTACTGTACTCTCACCAAATTCAGTTCACACATCACTGCTGTCCTGCTGGTTATACTACAAAACTTATTTTTCTAAAAAACTATTTTGCATATTTTTTATGAATTTTTGAGCTTTATTTATTTGATAGTTTATTTCACATTTCTTGTTTGTATAGGCTAAATACAAATAAAAAGTGAACACATTTTTTTGTACTGTTTTTATTTTAAAAAACAAGTTATAAGAGTCTGGAGGTATTATCGACTTTGCAAATTCACTTTGCAGAAATTTGTAGGTACAGACATCCATTATGTGCGTTCTTGGGAGTTTTTCCTTTCTTTTTAATATTGTCCATATCGATATCGGAATTATATCGTATCGACCGAAATAAAAATATATATCGTGATATAAATTTTTGCCATATCGTCCAGCCCTAATATATATATATAATATATATATATATATATATATATATATATATATATATATATATATATATATATATATATATATATATATATATAAATTATATATATTAATTATACATATTAATTTAATTATTAATTATTTTTGAATATTTTCAGGGACCCCTTGCATTAGTATTATGCATATTAACAAATTAAATTAAGACCACTTCTTTAAAGCACAAAGGATTATTATGTTGGCTTGAGAAAGCCAATATACTGTTGTACTACTCTGTCCTTAAAAACAAACGTATCTCCTCCTGGGCCGTTCATGCTACAAAGCCCAAATTTGGTCAAAATGTGCCTTCTGCATTCAAAATTGTTGCTATATCTCCTCATGCCAATCAGACTTATTGTTTTTGAATATTTTTTTTTTTTAAATGTTACATTTTAATAATCCAGGCATATACAAAAAATATACAAACCCCAAATTTGGCCACAATCTGTGTTCTGCATTAGATTTTGTTGCGACATCTTTTCAGGTTCATCAGACTTATAGTTTTCCAATAAATAATTTTTAAACATTATTTTTCTCAAAATATGGCAAGCAATTTTGACGTAAACATATATTTTTTTTACTGATATGGCAAGCCATTTTCACTAAAAGTCAATTTTTATTGATATGGCAAGCCATTTTTGGATGTATCACTTTCACACTTATTAAGCATTATATTTTCAATAAAATATGGCAGGCCTTTTTACATAATGTCCAAGTCCAGTTTTTGACTGTGATAGAGACATCGGGGTTGATTTATATCACTCACATTGGCAAGAAGTTTTGATGTATTATCACTAAGCTGTCAATTGTCCCCATAGCAATAAAACAGGCTAACCTAGCAACCATTAAAAAACAGAAATATCTCTACATCAGAACATCGTAGGGACCTGGTATTGGCTCGTTTGACTCATGCTAGCAAATGGGACTTCCTGTGTACTATGCATGGTAACAATGATAAGCCAAGTGCAAATATTTTTTAAGATACTAGATATTTTTCAAGTGACATTAAAAGGCTATACCTTGAAAACCGTAACTTTTATGAAAAATTTCCGCAAGTACTTGTACTTCTACTTGAGTATAGATTTTGGATACTCTACCCACTTCTGCACAGCACGTTATGTTAGCTGACCAATCAGAGCCTCTTGAGGGCGGCCTTTCAGAGGAACTAGAAAATGACAGTCGTTTTCGTGTTAGCTGAGTAGCAGTATATAACCAAAGTGAGGCATATGAAAAAAATAAAGTGATTTTCTACAAATTAAGCATGAGCACACATTGCTTTGCATCTTATAAAAACAACCAAGCCTTAAAAATACACTCTGGACCACTCCTTTATTATTATTTCAAACTACTAAAATGTCAATAAAAGTCACTTTGTTAAACTGTAGAGTTGAATTTTCAACATCAAAAGTGGACAGAGCAGAGATCCGCATCCCATAATGCAATTCACAAACCTTGTAAATCGCAAAATACAGAAACTAAACTAACAGATATTTGTTTACAATGTACTATGATGAAATGTAGGAGGCAATCCCATCATGCACTGCCATTCTACCAAATTCCCTATCTTTTTCTTGCAGGCAAAAGTGACAAATGGCTCACGGGTTGCCTTTCAGTCAAGAGCGACACACACACACATGGCAGATCGCTCACTGCAGGGCAGGCAGAGTAAGTGAACAGTGTTTGCCTGTTCAGCGGTAGCAGATGTTGGCTAGCGTTTAATAGAGATGTTAATGCCGAAGCAGAGACGGCGCTCATTGAGTTTGGCTGCGCTCCCTCCGTCTCGCCTGCTCTTTTCTCTTTCATTAGCTCCAGTGTGAACACCTGGTGTGAGCCTCGGGACACCAGCACATCTGAAGGACCAACATGACTCTCCACAACCCCTCTCGAACCCTTGCCCACCACACACACACATATACTCAGCAGTGACGTAGACGGGCATGTTGGCAGTGATGGGAAGGGGATGGAGAGGGTGATCATAGCCTGAGGGTCTGATCGAGAGACAGGGGAACTGAAGCAAGATTTGCAAGCTAACATGCTGTACACTTTAGATATGTTATGCTACATGGGTATATGCTTGGCAATAACCAACAATACATTGCATAGGTCAGAATGATCTTTTTTATGCCAGAAATTAGTGGAATATTAACTAAAGATCATGTTCCGTAAAGACATTTGGTATATTTTTTTTTTTTTTGAGCAAGATGCTAACGGTCTAATCCAAGTCAATGTTTTATGCTAAGCTAAGCTAAACATACTGCTGCCAAACCTAGAGATTAGCTAAATTAATATTATTATTAGTCATTCATATTTTCCAAATAAAAAAACTTAATTTTTGATGATCTTAATTTGTCTTATGACCTGCCTATTATTAAGACATTAACTGTTTATTAGTACTTATAAAGTATAATCTTATTTTACATAAACCCAACTTTACTAACTATTAATAAGCAGCTAATTAGTAGTTTATTGTGCTAAAAGTCTTAGATAATGCTTTGTTAATAAGTTGCGTGAATTGTATAAATTAAAATAAAGCATTACCCTTAATTTGGTCAACTTTACATGCGATTTTCTTAATATTTAGATTTTTTTGAATCCTGAGATTATAGATATCCAAATAGGTGTATCTCGGTTGTACCTCCTTGTAAGAGCAACCGACTCCCATGTAAAGGTTCGCCTGTTTGATCCCAGCTCGGAGCTGGACGGTTGGTGTAGGACTGGCAGGTTACATTGGTGCCGTGACCCGGATGGGAATGAGGTTTATGGGGGTGAGTGTAACAGAGGCCAGCTAGTGAAGTGCTATGCAGGTAAACCTCACTCCTCCGACCTCTAAAAGATGCTCTAGCGACAGACACTGAAGGCCATGATCTTTAGCCTCCTTGTGAGAGCAACCGACTCCCGTGAAAAGGCGGGTTACATGCACATGTTCTTCAGTACCGCAGTGGAACTTGTAATAAAACATGTAACGTGATGTAAAGTACCTTAATAAAGCAAACCCGCATAATAAAGCAAAATATTTAAGAACAAAACAGCCAAGCAATCCACAAATGCCACGTTTCTTCCTTACAGCAATATTCTGCTATGTAATATTTTGATCTCGAAGTATTTAATTAGTAGTAGTTATCATTTCACCAGTCATTCAGTACTCCACCATCTATGACACAGGTGTCAAACTCAGTTCCTGAAGGGCCGGAGCTCTGCACAGTTTAGTTCAAACCCTAATTAAACACACACCTGATCAAACTAATTGAGTCCTTCAGGCTTGTTTGACACCTGCAGGTAAGTGTGTTGAAGCAGGGTTGGAACTAAACTGTGCAGGGCTGCGGCCCTCCAGGATCTGAGTTTGACACCCCTGATCTATGATGTCCAACAGTGAGGCTAGTTTCTTTTAGAAAAATGTTACAATTTTTTACTGTAATAATCAAGAATTTTTGCTGCTGTATCATTACAAAATAATAATAACATCATTGCTTCTGCTGCGGCCATGATACAAGAGCAACTTCCTTGATTATTACGCTGCATAGTATAGTTCCATATCGGCCTAGAAAATTGCAACTTTTCACTTTCTGTCGTTCTTAGTATACGATGTAAATACAGAAGAGTCAAACATTATATAGGACAATTATCAACTTTCTTTTTATACATTTTTGAGTGAGATGCTAACGGTCTAATCCGATTTAATGATTGATGCTAAGCTAAGCTAAAAGTGCTCCCGCCGGAGATCGGCTGAATGGATTCAAAATGGTAAAACTCAAACGTTTAACTATAGGAGCTATAAAAAAAAGGTGGAGTGTTGCTTTAAAAGAAAATAAGCTACATATTTTGTAATTTTTAATTTAATACTTTTTTGAGTACTTTTAAAAAGTAGTTTTTACTCATACTTTCAGTAGCATTTAGAACAGATATTTTACCTACTTGCACTACATTTTTTAAGTTAAAATAATTTTATTTGTGTGATTTTTCAGCACTATTTCCATCAGTGTGAATGACTAACATCCTCAAAGGTCAGGAATTCGGGAGGTCTTTTATTTACTTTGTCCGCTGAAAATATTAATGGCTAATATTAATATTAATTTAGCTGATTCCTGGGTTTGACAGGAGCACTTTTAGCTTACCTTAGCATAAATCATTGAATCAGAGTACACCATTAGCATCTCGCTTAAAAATATAACCGTTTAGATAAATTTACAATTTCCCACTGCAAAAATCAAGGATCTTCCCTGCTGTACCAATACAAAATAATAATATCATTGCTCCTGCTGTGGCCATGATACAGCAGCAACTTCCTTGATTACTACGCTGGAATGTATAGTTCCATATCGGCATAGAAAATTGCAGGTTTTCATTTTCCGCTGGTCTTATTAGATGTAGAGTCAAACATTAAATAGGACAATTATCAACTTTCTTTTTTGAAATTTTTGAGTGAGATGCTAATGGTCTAATCCGATCCAATGATTTATGCTAAGCTAAGCTAAAAGTGCTCCCACTGGAGATCAGCTGAATGGATTAAAAAAATGGTCAAACTCAAACATTTAACTCTTGGAGAGTTGTAAAATATTTATTTAAAAAACATTAAGTTACATTTCTAATTTGCAAGGTGGAATAATTTTCAATTTAATACTCACTTTTTTGAGTACTTTTAAAAGTTATTTCAACATCCTTTGAGTAGTGTTTAGAACAGATATTTTACTCTACGTCCCCTACGTTTTTTTTTTTTTTTTTTGACAAGCAATACTTTTACTTGAGTGTGATTTTTCAGTACTTATTCATCAGTGTCATCAAAAGCCAGAAATTCGAAAAGGTCTTTTATTTATCTTTCCCGACTGAAAATATTAATGGATAATATTAATAATAATTTAGCTGAACCCGGGGTTTGGCAAGAGCACTTTTAGCTTAGCATAAATCATTGAATCGGATTAGACCATTAGCATCTTGCGTAAAAAAAAAAAAAAAAAACTTTAGAAAGCGTTTACATTTTTTCACTGTAATAATCAAGGATCTTCCCTGCTGTACCAAAATAAAAATATCATTGCTCCTGCTGTAGCCATGATACAGCAGCAACGTCCTTGATTATTACACTGTATTGTATAGTTCCATATCGGCCTAGAAAATTGCAGGTTTTCATTTTCCGCTGGTCTTATACGATGTAGAGTCAAACATTAAATAGGACAATTATCAACTTTTTTTTTTTTAATTTTTGAGTGAGATGCTAATGGTCTAATCTGATCCAATGATTTATGCTAAGCTAAGCTAAAAGTGTTCCCACTGGAGAACAGCTGAATGGATTCAAAATGGTAAAACTCAAAACGTTTAACTATAGGGGAGCTATAAAAAATGTGGAGTGTTCCTTTAAAAAAAAAAAAGCTACATATTTTATGATTTTTAATTTAATACTTTTTTTGAGTGCTTTTAAAAGGTAGTTTTTACTCATGCTTTCAGTAGCGTTTAGAACAGATATTTTACTCTACTTTCACTACATCTTTTGGCATATAATACTTTTACTTGAGTGTGATTTTTTTCAGCACTATTTCCATCAGTGTGAATGACTAACATCCTCAAAACCCAGGAATTCAAAAAGGCCTTTTATTTACCTTTTCCCACTAAAAATATTAATGGCATGTAAAAAGGAGGAAGTGGCTGAGAAAGGTAGCGTTTGTTTCCAGGCCGGATGTGGACTCTGCAACACGGGCACGTTTGTTGGCCTTGAGTGCGTGGTACCCGTCAGCTTTGGGCAACTTCAACACTCCACCTACAGCAGCTTCCCGTCCTGCTGGCATCAGCATCAGCCCCTGGCACCCTGGAGAGTAAGATTCAGCCAATCGGCATTGAGAGCATCCCTGATTGACGTCAGAGGAGCCGGGACTTCCTGTGTGGTGTTGAGAGACGCGCGCGCTCTTCCTCTGCGGCTCCTCAAACCAATGACAGAATAGACTGAAGGGTCTGAGAATGGCTAAATTTACACACGCTGCACTCTGGAAATAGTTACACATATCTGAAAAATTAATAATGCTTATTTGCAGTGTAGGTGACACGGTGGCTCAGTGGTTAGCACTGTCACCTCACAGCAAAAAGGTCGCTTGTTCGAGTCCCAGTAGGGCCAGTTGCCATTTCTGTGTGAAGTTTACATGTTCTCCCCGTGTTGGCCTGAGTTTCCTCCTTGTGCTCCGATTTTCCCCACAGTCCAAACACATGCACTATAGGTGAATTGAATAAACTAAATAATGTAGTGTGTGTGTGTGTGTGTGTGTGTGTGTGTGTGTGTGTGTGTGTGTGTGTGTGTGTGTGTGTGTGTGTGTGTGTGAATGCGAGAGTGTGTGGGTGTTTCCCAGAACTGGCTTGCAGCTTAAAGGGCATGTGCTGTGTAAAACATATTATGGATAAGTTGGTGGTTCATTCCACTGTGGCGACCCCTGATGAATAAAGGGACTAAGCCGAAGGAAAATGACTGAATGAATATTTTCAGTGGGCTGTTATCAGTAATTGTTATTTTTATTTGATAGAAGTAACTTTAGTAAATGCTATTCTTTGAATGATCTTTGTAATAATTTATAATAATGAATATTTATTAATAATAATAACTACACTGTAAAAAAAATATATTAACAATTACTCATGACAACATGTTTTTAGTTCATTGTAACTTATTAAACTAAGTTAATCAGGTTCTTACTTAATTTTATAAGTTATGCAAGCAGTTTAGAGTCAGTATAACATAATACATTATATATACAGTTGAAACCAGAAGTTTACATACACTCTAAAAAAAGGAACATAACCATTTTTAAAAAAATGTCTGGTGTTAAATCATGCTAAACGTTTACTATTTTCGGTCCAGTAGGATTACCTAAATCATTTACATTTGCTAAATGCCAGAATAATGAGAGAATTTTTTTTTTTTTTGAGAATTTTTTTATTAATTTCTAGACTTTAGAAAAAATATATATTTTAGCAAATTAATGAATATTATATTTTGCATGATTATGCCAATTTAATAAAATATATACTTATTCAAATTTCTTAATTCATAAAAAAAAAAAAAAAAAAATTTATATATATATATATATATATATATATATATATATATATATATATATATATATATATATATATATATATATTAAGTATATATTTTATTAAATTGGCATAATCATGCAAAATATAATATTCATTCATTTGCTAAAATATATATTTTTTCTCAATAATAATTATAAAATCGAATTCTGAATGTAGTTTAATAATGTTATTATATAAATAACAGTATAACTTAAAACAAACAAATAAAAAGTATATCAATATTATTAAAATACAGTGTTAAGATAAAGTACAAAGTGTTATTAATAGTAATAATTGTATTCATACAATTATTAGTATATAAATAACACTGCATGATAACGGTAATTACAATAATCATAACAAAATAATAGTAATAATAGCAATTAATAATTTAATAACAATGATAATGATATAGTTATAAGACTTTAAATAAAAAAATAACAATTAATAAAATACATTTAATTAAATTACAGTGCATATTTCAACATGCAATCTAATATAATTTAAATGAAGGCAAAATAATGCTGTTATATACTGTATAATGCTATGATAGATAGATAGATGGATGGATGGATGGATGGATAGATAGATAAATAGATGGATCAAATAAGTAATTAAGCTAGCATTAAATGTCCACTAAACCATCATAAATGTGCAAAAAATGTGTTACCAAATACAGTATTTGTGTCCATTATTTATAAAGTCATTATAGAATAATGACCACAGAATGCCACAATTAGCCAATCAGCATCCAATATTCATTAATATCTTTTCTGAACACCAGTATATCAACGAATAAAAGAGCCCAGCCTATATTTGTCAAGCAGGA
This sequence comes from Danio kyathit, assembly GCA_903798195.1. Classification (NCBI taxonomy): domain Eukaryota; kingdom Metazoa; phylum Chordata; class Actinopteri; order Cypriniformes; family Danionidae; genus Danio; species Danio kyathit. The sequence continues at coordinate 7,684,560 of LR812532.1, read as the reverse complement.
TCTCAGAAATAGGCCTTTGCGCTGCACCGGACAGATTGATGTGACGGTGAGCAGATTTATCCGCGTCGCACGAGCACACATCAGTTCTCCAGCCGCTGGATTTCTGTCAGACGGGTTATATTTACTCGGGGGTCCGGCGAGAGAAGCTCCAGCAGAGGAAATGACAGAGCGTGAAATGCTTTTTCTGTGATTAGTAAAGACACAGGATCTGGCTCTCAGCACATCCTTTAGCGTGAGAGAGTTGCTGGAGTTGCCAAGCAGACGCCGCTTTTCCTAAACGCTCCTCTATTACAGTAGTGCAGCGGCGAAAGCAGGATTTATACTGTTTCCTGCTGCAGTCAGATAGTCACACACACAAACACACACACACTCCTGCTATTCTCATAACCCGACGGCAATAATTCTTCTGCTGTAAAGTGCTTTTGATTAGATCCTCTCAATGTCAGAGTAAAGTACATGCGCTGATAAGACTCAATTGAAAAGACTCACATTACTTTTTAAAATAGTATTATTATTATAGTAATCATTTTATTGTATATATATATATATCTATATATCTCATTGTATAATGATGGTTTGTTCTGTAGACTATCGAGAAAAAAAAATAGCTTAAAGGGGCTAATAATATTGACCTTAACATGGTACATAAAAAAATTAAAAACTGAAATAAAACAAATAAGACTTTCTCCAGAAGAAAAAATATTATCAGACATACTGTGAAAATGTCCTTGCTCTGTTAACCTCCTAGGGCTTGAGTCTCCGCATACGTGGACAGCACATTTTAGCTCTTAAGTGGCTATCCTCTTAAGGCCCGAGGTGTTTTTTACATGCATTTTTTTTATTTCTCTTTGCTATTTGGGCTTATTGGAACCTAATTAGTATAAAAATCTAAGTATCATCTTTTGATATGATGTACTTTTTGAGAAAAATGATGTCCATATATGTGGACTCGTGGTCCGAATTTACATAAAACACTTTTTCCTGAATGTTTTTTAATGCATATTTAACATAGAATATTTTTGAACTTGCTTTGACTATCAGAGAGTAAAAACAACATTTTTTTCCATTTTGGACAGTTAAAAATAGGGTTTGGGACATTTCATATGTTGCAAAACAGTTGCACGATGACACTGTATGTTTGTAACAAAATATAAAACATTCAAAGTATTTTAAATAGACATCATTTGGGAAATATTTAAAAAAGAAAAACAATCCAAAGGGGGTCTAATATATATATATATATATATATATATATATATATATATATATATATATATTAATTCATTCATTTTCTTTTCGACTTAGTCCCTTTATTAATCCGGGGTCGCCAGAGCGAAATGAACCGCCAACTTATCCAGCATATGTTTTACACAGCGGATGCCCTTCCAGCTGCAACCCATCTCTGGGAAACATCCATACACACTCATTCACACTCATACACTACGGACAATTTAGCCTACCCAATTCACCTGTAGCGCATGTCTTTGGACTTGTGAGGGGAAACCCGAGCACCTGGAGGAAACCCACGCGAATGTGGGGAGAACATGCAAACTCCACACAGAAACGCCAACTGACCCAGCAGAGGCTCGAACCAGTGACCTTCTTGCTGTGAGGCGACAGCACTACCTACTGTGCTATATATATATATATATATATATATATATATATATACAGTTGAAGTCAGAATTATTAGCCCCCCTTTGAATTTTTCTTTCTTTTCTAAATATTTCCCAAATGATGTTTAACAGAGCAAGGAAATTTTCACCGTATGTCTGATTTTTTCTTCTGGTGAAAGTCTTATTTGTTTTATTTCCGTTAGAATAAAAGCAGTTATTCATTTTTTAAACATAATTTTAAGGTCAATATTACCAGCCCTTTTAAGCTATATTTTTTTTTCGATAGTTTACAGAACAAACCATCATAATACAATAACTTGCCTAATTACCCTAACCTGCCTAGTTAATCTAATTAACCTAGTTAAGCCTTTAAATGTCACTTTAAGCTGTACAGATGTGTCTTGAAAAATATCTAGTCAAATATTATTCACTGTCATCATGGCAAAGATAAAGTAAATCAGTTATTAGAAATGAGTTATTAAAACTATTATGTTTAGAAATTTGTTGAAAAAATCTTCTCTCCGTTAAACAGAAATTGAAAGAAAAAAAAAAAACAGGTGGGCTAATAATTCAGGGGGCTAAGGTTTGAAGACAAAATAATATCATTTTAAAATATAATAAAATTTGCATTAACATTGATAAAAAAAAATATATATATATATAAATATGCATTATCATTCATTCAAAGTAATATTTAATTATTTTCTAAAAAGTATTTTTAATCAATGATGAAGTTTTTATTTTTATTATGATAATGTTATTAATATAAGTACCAGTATAGTAATAACTAAAAACAGACTAATACTGCATCTAACATAACAGTCATGCAAATTATAGTTTAAAATAGTAATGTTATTAATAATATTTGTATTATACAATTATCTAAAATTGTGTATTTATATAGATAGATAGATAGATAGATAGATAGATAGATAGATAGATAGATAGATAGATAGATAGATAGATAGATAGATAGATAGATAGATAGATAGATAGATAGATAGATAGATAGATAGATAGATAGATAGATAGATATCCTGCTGCACTCACTTGGCTTGTTATTCTCAAAACAATGGCAATAATTCATCTGCTGTAAAGTAGTTCTCATGATTAGATCATCTCAGTGTCAGACGTACAGTACAGTAGAGTACAGTATACACTCGCTGAAGAAGACGTTTCAGACTCAATCTGAAGAGTTTGGCAGGCTTGGCTTCTGCTCCATGGGACTAAATTTTACACGCTTTGTCAATCACTTTAAAGTCTTTCAGATGTTTTGTGTTCTGCATGAAACTACTGCACATAACCCAACTTAATCTAGCAGAAAACTGACTTTCAGCTCGCTTTTTTTCAGTCATGTGTTTGGTTTATGTTAACGTTTAATGGGCGAATAATTTGGTACAGATACTGTGGGCAAAATATCCATGGGAGAAACGTGAAGACGGTTTACTTTTTATTTCTTTAGCCCTTTAAGCAATGCAAACTGTGTCAAAGCAGATTTAGAGGGAAAACAGAGAATAATCGGGGAAGAAAAATTATTAGAATTATTAGAAATTTTAACTATTTAAAAAAATATTTCCTAAGTGTTGTTTAACAGAGGCAAGATTTTTTTCGACATATTTTTTAATAGTATTTTAATAACTAATTTCTTATAATTAATTTCTTTGCTATGATGACAGTACATAATATTTGACTAGATATTTTTCAAGACACTAGTATTCATCTTAAAGTGACATTTAAAGGCTTAATTAATCAGCCAAGTTAGGGTAATTAGCAAGTCATTGTATAACAGAGGTTTGTTCTGCAGACAATCAAAAAATAAATATTGTTTAAAGAGGCTAATAATATTGACCTAAAAAAGGTTTAAAAAAAATTACAGCTTTTATTCTAGCCGAAATAAAACAAATGAGACTTTCTCCAGAAGAAAAAATAATAAAGGAAATACTGTGAAAAATTATGTGCTTTGTTAAATATAATTTGGGAAATATTTGAAAAAGTAAAAACATGGACAGGAGAGCTAAAACTTTTGACCTCAACTGTACGTATGATTCCACACAGTGCTACTTTTATTCTATTAAGTTCAGTGAGGAATGAGTTAATGTGATTCTTAAATTTTTGCGATTGACTAAGAAACAAAACTCGATCATTGGACAGAAATTAAGAGTTATTTTGGCTTGACGTATGTCTGATCTACTGGGTTTAACAGAGAGAGAGAGAGAGAGAGAGAGAGAGAGAGAGAGAGAGAGTTCTCAAAGACACCTGAAGCTGAGGAGGAGACTCTGTGGAGGAGAATGACGGAATGAAAGTGTGAAAATAAAGAGAGGAGACGGCGACTCTTTCTGGGTGAAGAGAGCAGATCAATAAATCAGTAAGTGTTTATGTGGGGCTGTGATGGTGGACGGGTCAGTGCCGCTTTTCTGTCTGTCAGTCGACGAGTCAATTACTGGAAAGATGTCCAAGAATATCAATAATAATAATAACGATAATAATATTTTACAATTGATAATAAATTACAATTATAATAAACAATATTATTATTATTATTATTATTATTATTATTTATATTATCGTCAGCTAAGACATACAAATAAAAATAACTACAAAACATTTATGAAATAGCCTAAATGAATGGATAAAATGAATGAATGAATGATTAATAATAATAATAATAATAATAATAATAAAATGTATTATTTATTTATGTATGTATATGTGATTTATGCATTATTCTTTATTTCCACACTAATAATGTTATGCAAAGTAGTTTATGATATATTTTTACCAATAATTGTTTTGATATATAAAATACTACTAATATTTACTGTAACAAGTAACATTATTTACAAACCATTTAAATTTTGTAACTAACATTACAAATTATTACTGGAAGCAACAGTTACAGTAGTTCAAATTATAATGTTTAACATATTATCATTATTATTATAACATACATAACATTGTAATATTTCTTTAATTAATGTCATTTTTAAACTATCACAGTTTTTTCTTCATATATGTGTGTGTGTGTGTGTGTGTGTGTGTGTGTATGTGTGTGTGTGTGTGTGTGTGTGTGTGTGTGTGTGTGTGTGTGTGTGTGTGTGTGTGTGTGTGTGTTTAATAAAATAATATTTGAGTCACTGAACATCTTTAAAAATAGAAAGAATATACATGTAAATTCATTTAAATTTTTGCAAAAGAAAAGTGACAAACTACAAAATTTATATAATTTTAAATTTATATTTAATATTTTTCCCTAACATGTATATGTAGGCTAAACATTGTTTAACTGATTTTGTAAGTTACTTAGGTACTGATTAATCTAATGTATTGTATATGCACAAATATAATATTGTAAAGCATCCTATAGAAAAAAAAAATAATATATATATATATATATATATATATATATATATATATATACTACCGGTCAAAAGTGTGGGGTCAGTAGGGTTTTTAAATAAGCTTCTCCTGCTCACCAAGGCTGCATTTATTTAATCAAAAATACAATACAAATTGTAAAATTATGAAATGTTATTGCTCTATAAAGTAACTGTTACAAAGTAGTTCATAATTTAATTTAATAATTTATTCCAGTGATTTTAAAGATAAATTTTCAGCTTCATTACTCCAGTCTTGATCCTTCAGAAATGACTATTATTATTATTATTATTATTGGCGAGAAGGTCGCTGGTTCGAGACTCAGCTGGGTCAGTTGGCATTTCTGTGTGGAGTTTGCATGTTCTCCCCGTGTTCGCGTGGGTTTCCTCCGGCTGCTCCGGTTTCCCCCACAGTCCAAAAACATGTAGTACATGTGTTTCCCAGTTATGGGTTGTTATCCGCTGCATAAAACATGTGCTGGATAAGTTGGCGGTTCATTCTGCTGTGGCCAGATTAATAAAGGGACTAAGCCGAAAAGAAAATTAATTAATTATTATTATTATTATTACTATTATTATTATTATTATTATTATTGGTAATAGTAATAATAGCAATAATGACTGGAGTAATAATTTCATTTGAAACTACATACAATAGGAAAGCAGTTATAGCAGCATAGGTTTTGATGCAGGCATTTTTTTTCTGGACCTTCAGCGTTTGTTTATAGTTTTGAGGGCATAAATCTGTACACACTGATATTCATCAGGCAAACGGAAGGCATTAGCCTTGTCCACAGTCCAATCATTCACCAGCCGTCCTGAACCCATTGTGTGAGCGGGACGCAGCGGCCCTCTTTCATCTCACAAGTTCTTTAGCAGCCAAACAAAACGCTTATACAGGAAGCGTCCAGGAAGCCCCTGCGACATCAAACAGCGCAGCACCAAACAATGGCCCGGGACGCTCTATTCTGCAGCGCTTTCTGGAGAAGAAAGTGCTGCACGCAATAACCTCGGAAGATATTAGTCATTGAGCGCCAAGCAGACACAATGCGTCAATGTTATTTCAGATGGAGATATTCCTGACACTTCTGGAAGTCTGATTTCCTTATCTCTGGCTGTGAATCACAAGCGCTCTCCAGTCTCAGAACATGCACTTCCACGTCTGCAGGATTAGTTAAAACACTGCTGCTCTTAAAGGGTTAGTTCACATAGAAATTAAAATGTTGTTATTGATTACTCAGGGCAGCACGGTGGCGCAGTGGGTAGCGCTCTCGCCTCACAGCAAGAAGGTCGCTGCTTCGAGCCTCGGCTGGGTCAGTTGGCATTTCTCTGTGGAGTTTGCATGTTTCCTTTCGGGTGCTCCGGTTTCCCCCCACAGTTTAAAGACATGTGGTATAGGTGAGTTGGGTAAGCTAAATTGTCCGTAGTGTATGGGTGTTTCCCTTGAAGGGTTGCAGCTGGAAGGGCATCCGCTGCATAAAGCCTGTGCTGGATAAGTTGGCGGTTCATTGCGCTGTGGCAACCCCATAGGGACCCCAAGGGACTAAGCCGAAAAGAAAATGAATGAATGAATATTAATTACTCACCCTAATATCATTACAATCTCTTGAGAACCTTCGTTCATCTTCAGATCCCAGTTAAAGAAATTTGTAACACCGGCTCATTGGGAATATGTGCCCAGGGCTACAAATTTGGGAAACCACAAATGTGTGCCCTGTGCAAAAATCCTAAGCACCAGGTTTGTTGGCCTAAATCTTTTGCACAATATGTAATCCATCAGTCTCTTTATTAAAAACAAACAGAAAATATAGGAAATATGTGCAAAAAAAGCAGTGCAACATTTCCTTTTCAAGCTAAAGTCGATGTTTAATGTGGCTTCCCTTGGCACCATGCACAACTTGAACTGTTTTGTTCTAATTGTCCTGACATTTTCTGAATAGTGTGCTGTGTAATATATCAGGCTTCTTTTAGCACATTGTAGAGTTCTTCTTTAGGTTTGGAGTGCCTTATCTTTCTTTTTCCATCCAGATGATTTCATATAGCCTCTATAATATTCAGGTCTGGACCCCGTGGAGGCCATTTCATGACTGTGTCATTCTGAAAGCGTAGCCCTCTATACATTTCTGGAAATTGCGAATTATGTAGCTAGAGGTACGTATGAATACATTTTGTCTTTAAAAGGAATGCTACGAGAAGGTATAACGCCATTCCTTTTCACGCTCACCAGCTGACCGCTTACCTTCGTGTGGATGGTTTTTCTGCTGTTACCAGTTCGCCAGTGGCTCGCCGTGTACGTCTGCGGACTTGTCACATGGAGTGAAGTTGACCGCGATGACGGGGTTCGAGTACAGTGAAGAACGGTTCCATAAAGCAGGTAAGACAAAAAAAGGACATAAATAAAAATGAACAAGTAAATAATGAATGTGGTAAAAGCTGAAAATGTGGTAAAAATCAGGCTGCCACAAGGGTTTTTCTTTCTGGATTGCTTTTTAAAACTCTGTTGGTTGAGTTTAGGAAAGTGGGTGGGCGCTGATCTGTCTGTGCTTTTGAAAACACTGTCGGTTTTGTTTAGGCAAGGAGAAGAGTGGGTCAGTCGATCAGTCAGTGAATCAGTCGACAGTGGCCTCTGGTGTATTTATGCGAGAACAGCAGGCAAGAATGGCACTTACAAGAGAAATTTAAGATCTCAAAAAGCGTACACAGCGGCCCCTGGTAGATTCGCGAAAACAAAAACTGCAAAAAAGTACTTCCTGGGTACAGTATGTTCAGCTGCATTTTGTGTGTAAAACAAACGCTACAGGACAGTAGACCGTACACCAACTTCTCTTACTTTTAGTGATACAGTTGACTGCGTACCTCCATATGAATGGCTTTTCTGGCATGATCATTTTGCTCAGTAGCTCGCCTTGTATGTCGACTTGAAACGCGGAGTGAACCGGGGTTCGAGCCTGGTAATGGGCGCTTAAAAAAAAAAAAAAGAAGTGTGACATTTGGGTTAGTGACACGGTGGCTCAGTGGTTAGCACTGTCGCCTCACAGCAAGAAGGTCGCTGGTTCGAGTCTCAGCTGGGTCAGTTGGCATTTCTGTGAGGAGTTTGCATGTTCTCCCCATGTTGGCATGGGTTTTCTTCGGGTGCTCCGGTTTCCCCCACAGTATAAAGAATTGAATAAACTAAATTGGCCGTGTGATGTGTGTATGTGAATGAGAGTGTATGGGTGTTTCCCAGTACTGGGCTGCAGCTGGAAGGGCATCCGCTGTGTAAAACATATACTGGATAAATTGGCGATTCATTCCGCTGTGGCGACCCCTGATAAATATAGGGACTAAGCCGAAGGAAAAAATGAATGAATAAATGAAATTTGGGTGAAATATGGACAACTGGTTTAAAATTGGGTTATAAATGTAATTTATAAAGTGAACCTGCTGGTTGAGTTTGTCCATATTTACCCATGGGTTCAAATATTCTAGCATTTTTAAAGTGTACTTCTCAAAGTACTAACATTAACAACATCAATAGTAGTAGTATTAATAATAATTACTTAATTTTTAATAAGGATTAATTGCACAGTTGTTTTTTTTTTTAATCCTGTAGTTATAACACTTATTTAAACCATTACCAATGAAACTGAAAAAGAAATTCAGAAATAAATACATTTATACACATATACATATACAAATGTATAGTTTTTTTACTGGTATTGTTTCAAATTAATTATGAAAAAGTTGTAATATATTAAAATGGATCAAAGTAATAATATTTTTAGGTTAGCCCTATATTTGATGATATACTGAAGTCTCACGAGTCTGACCAGTCTGCATAAAAATGAAAAAAAAAAAAAAAATAATAATAATAATAATAATAAACAGTATTAAAGAAGTGCTGATTAATATTTTTCAACCCAGGCTTATTCTGGAAACGTTCCCCTATATAAGTTTCTGGAGATTGCAAAATACGTCCCAGGAGCTACATCTTTTTTTACAGTTTTTGTTTTCGCGAATCCACCAGAGGCCGCTGTGTACGCTTTTTGAGATCTCAAATTTCTCTCGTTAGTGCCATTCATGCCTGCTGTTCTCACGTAAATCCACCAGAGGCTGCTGTTGACTGACTGACTGATCGATCGACTGACCCACCCTCCTCCTTCCCTAAACCCAACGATTAGTGTTTTAAAAAGCAAAGATTGACCCACCCACCCACTCACCCAACCAACCAACCCAACCAACCGTTTTAATAAGCAATCCGAAAAAAGAAAAGCCCTCGCCTGATTTTTACCACATTATCACCCTGTTATTTACTTGTTTATTTTATTGTTTGGCTTCTCTGCATCTCAAGTCCACCGATGTACATGGCGAGCTAACTAGAGTTACTGATAACAGTGGAAAAGCCATCCACATGGAGGTATGCAGTCACCCAGATAGCATACAATGTGGGCCACTTTAGGCAGACACTGGTGGTCTTCCTTCGGCCTAGACAAAATGAATGTGAGTCTGAAGTGGTCCACCTGTACAATGGCAAAAGGGGGCCAAAGATTCCATTTAATATATGGGTCATTTAAGGCAAAGATTTGGCACTTATGGCAAAATGTAATCTGAATGTGGGCCAAAGTTGGCAAAAATGTGGCGTAGTCATTTAAGGGTAATCTGGGCCTAAACCCAAAGTGGCTCCCATGTGTAGGTGCAAATGTGGCCCAGTTCTCTTAAGACATATGTGGGCCACTTTTGGCAAATATTCGGCACAGTAAGCTCTGGCTAATGTGGCTGTGAGCATATAGTGGCCCAGATGAGATATATGGCAAATATGGGTGAGTATCTCTGGCTAAAGATGGTTTGAGCTTAAAGCAGCTGAGGTAAGATGTGGCAAGTATGGTACGGTTATCCCAAAATATATAATAGATCACTTTTGGTAAAGATAAAGTACAGTGATCATTTGATAATTATAGGGGTCAAACCATAGCTCATTGACATGGCAAATATGGGTAGAAATATATAGCTAATTTGTGGCCCAGATCTGGCAAACCGGAGTGGACCACCATCATTCCATTCAGTATGTGGTCCGGATGTAAATGTCTGGTGCAGGCCAGATCTGGGCTAGAATAAAAAAAAAAGGTGGCCCAGAATTGGGTCAGTTCTGGTTCATTTGGTTGAATTCTGGCTGATATGTGGTATTGCTTTGGCGTATTTGTGGCCCAGATCTGACAAACAGGAACGGACCACCCGAGAGCCATCATTCCATTCAGTATGTGGTCCGAATGTAAGTGTCTGGTGTGGGCCGGATCTGGGCCAGAATAAAAGCCAACTGTGGCCTAGAATAGGCTCAGTTCTGGTTTATTTGGTTGAATTCTGGCTGATAGGTGGTATTGCTATGGTTTAATTGTGGCCCAGATCTGGCAAACAGGAGCGGACCGCCCAAGTGCCATCATTCCATGCAGTATGTGGGCCGGATTTGAGCCACATGATTTTTGCTAGCTGCGCAGCTGGTAAGCACAAAAAGGAACAGCGTCATACCACGCCATAACACATAGCGTTCATTTTAAAGACGAAATGCAGCCATACGTACTTCTGGCTACATAATTTGCGATCTCCAGAAATGTATATAGGGCTATGTTTTCAGAATGAGCATATGTTAATATATTTTGTAGAAACTAACAGATACATTTTTTTTCATGGAGTCTTTGATGAATTGAAAGTTCAAAAGAACAGCTTTTTCTTTCATATAGAAACAGTTTGTATCAATAATTTAACACTCTTCATTGAATTAGTGAAACCTTATAAAACTCTTACTGATCAAACGCTCCAACACTAGTGTAAGCCCAAACTGTAATCACCAGTGTGTGTGTCTAATGTGTCCCTGTACGCCTGACTGTGCTTGTTCTGTTCTCCCCAAACGTCCTCCAGGGACCGAGAGCCCTGCAGTCGAACACGGATCCAGCTAGATTACAAAGTGAGAAATAATCATTCATTAACCTCTGGCCCGTCGGGTCTGGAGATCGACCCGCTCCGAAGACAAACCCCATTGTTCCCCGTCCCACTGCAGCTGGGTCAAGCCAATTGACTACGCTCATAATGATCTTAAAAGGATTAAGTGGGCAAACACGCCTGAGAGTTTCTTTTTTCAATTACACCACGAGTCATTTACATGAAGTGGAGCAGAGAGCCAATAACCCAGAGCCGAAACGCCTAGACCCTCGGGGGAATCACGGCCCGGAGCTGTTCTGCATTTCTGGAGTGTGTCTGTGTGTGTGTTTGTGTGTGAAAGGCGAAAGCTTGCCTTTGACATGTTGTCTTGTAAGCCTTTCCCCCGAGAGAACACTTTCATTCACTCCGGACAACAAAGAACTTAATCAATCTGGCAATTTAGTGCAGCTGCAGCGTGAAGAGGGCCGTTTATTTATTTATATGTTTAGTCCATTTACTAATTATTTACTCCTTTGTCCTCTCTGATGTTTCATTTGTACTGTGATCATGATGCGACAAAGAGGTAAACGGACTGCGGTAAACAATAAATAAGTTTTCATTTCAAATAACAACAAGATCTCACTGGAATTTGTAACTTTTGGATTTATTTAGTGGCTAATTCATATGAATTCGTACGATCTCATTCGTACAATTTAGAACAATTTGTTTATCTTCCAACGATGGTTGGGTTTAGGGGCGGGGTTGGGTGCCACCCCTCCTTTTTTTAAATCTTACATTTTTGTACGAGGCGGCGCAGTAGGTAGTGTTGTCGCCTTAGAGCAAGAAGGTCGCTGGTTCGAGCCTCGACTGGGTCAGTTGGCATTTCTGTGTGGAGTTTGCATGTTCTCCCTGCGTTCGCGTGGGGTTCCTCCGGGTGCTCCAGTTTCCCCCACAGTTCAAAGACATGCGGTACAGGTGAATTGGGTGGGCTAAATTGTCCGTAGTGTACGAGTGTGAATGGGTGTGTATGGATGTTTCCCAGGAATGGGTTGCAGCTGGAAGGGCATCCGCTGCATAAAACATGTGCTGGATAAGTTGGCGGTTCATTCCGCTGTGGCGACTCCGGATTAATAAAGGGAATAAGCCGAAAATAAAATGAATGAATGAATGAATTTTTGTTCTTAACTCACACAAATTTGCTAGGGTTTAAATATAGAGTTTAGTGGTGAATAAAAGCTACTATAAATAATTTATTCCTGGGAAAGTGCTCATTTTTACTCATGCAACATACAGTATGTTGCTGCGATTCTAGGTCAGTTGCCAGGGTTTTGCTGGGCAATTGTTTGAGTGGTTGACAGGGTATTGCTATGAAATATCTGGGGTGAATTCCAGGGTGTTGTGATGAACATTCTAGGATGGTTGCTAACGTGTTGCAACAGACATTCTAGGGTGGTTTTCAGGATTTGTTATAGAACGTCTATGGTTGTACGAATTAGCCACTAAATCACTGTAATCATGATGCGATAAAGAGGTAAACGGACTGCGTTAAATAAATATGTAAATTTTTATTTTATTTTTTACCAGAAATAACAACACGATCTCACGGTAATTTGTAAATTTTTTATTTATTTAGTGACTAATTCGTATGAATTCGTATGGTCTCATTGGTACAATTTTGTACTATTTGTTCATCTCCCAATGATGGTTGGGTTTAGGGGCGGGGTTGGGTGTCACGCATCTTTTTTTAAAATCGTACTTTTTTGTATGACTGAACTTGATTTGTACAAATTAGCCACTAAACTGAGAAAACGTAAAATAGTTAAATTTCCTTGTGAAATCAGGCTGGAAATAATGCATTCCTGGGAAAACATTCATTTTTTACTCATGCGACATACAGTATGTTGCTGAGAGTCTAGGTTGGTTGCCAAAGTGTTGCTGGTCAATTGTTTGAGTGGTTGCCAGGGTTTTGCTATGAAATATCTAGGGTGGATTCCAGGGTGTTGCTATGGACCTTCCAGGGGTGCGTTTTCGAAAACCACGGTTAGCCAACTACGGTCGCAAGTTGCGTCGATACAAACATAGTTCATTGATTTGGTGTTTCCCAAATTCGTCGTTCTGAAGAACATTCGCAAACTGCGTCTCAAACTTGTACGCTTGCAGCTACATCACTAGAGCTGTAGTTAGAGACATAATTCTTGGCTGTGTTCTATTCCCCGCTATCCCCCCTATGTCCTATTTTTTTTTTTAACTTTCCAACATATAAACTTGGAATGATAAAAAAAAAAAAACATTAAAGTCATCACTCTTGTAATTTAGTTTCAAAGTATTTTTACAGTTCAGTTTTAGCAATCTTTATACTCACAATTGCGTTCCCTTCTTAATGCACTTTGAAAATATTTATGCCATTTTAAACGCAGGGAAACACTCGTCACTACATTGTTCTTTTCCCAAACGATGCAACATACTATGGTAGTTCAGCCGCGAGTTATGTTGTTGTTTGAGAAACGCACCCCAGGATGGTTGCTAATGTATTGCAACAGAAATTATAGGGTGGATGTCAGGGTTTGGTATGGAACCTCTATGGTTGCCAGGGTGTTGCTATGCAATTGTTAGAGTGAATGCTAGAGTTTAAATATAGAATTTCAGTGGTGAATGAAAGCTACTATAAATAATTATTCCTGGGAAAGCATTCATTTTTACTCATGCAGCATACAGTATGCTGCTAAAATTCTAGGTTGGTTGCCAGGGTGTTGCTGGGCAGTTGTTAGAGTGGTTGCCAGGGTATTGCTATGAAATATCTGGAGTAAATTCCAGGATGTTGCTATTGGATTTCTAGAGTGGTTTTCAGGGTTTGTTATGGAAGTTCTATGGTTGCCAGGGTGTTGCTATGCAATTGTTAGAGTGAATGCTAGAGTTTAAATATAGAGTTTCAGTGGTGAATAAAAGCTACTATAAATAATTTATTCCTGGGAAAGTGCTTATTTTTACTCATGCAACATACAGTATGTTGCTGAGATTCTAGGTCAGTTGCCAGGGTTTTGCTGGGCAATTGTTTGAGTGGTTGACAGGGTATTGCTATGAAATATCTGGGGTGAATTCCAGGGTGTTGTGATGAACATTCTAGAATGGTTGCTAACGTGTTGCAACAGACATTCTAGAGTGGTTTTCAGGGTTTGTTATGGAACCTCTATGGTTGTTGCTAAAGTTTAAATATAGAGTTTCAGTAGTGAATAAAGGCTAACATAAATATTGTATTTCTGGGAAAGCCCTCTGTCAATTCTGGGTCAGTTGCCAGGGTGTTGCTAGGCAATTGTTTGAGTGGTTAACAGGGTTTTGCTATGAAATATCTGGGACGGATTCCAATGTTGGGAAGCTGTCTAAAATTCTGTCAGCTTTACGTTTTTGTCCATTTGATGCCCTCTTGTGACTGAATAATGCACAGGTTAGTGTATACTCCACCAGTTTCACTCAGCCGGTTTGATTCTGCTTTAGATTAAATATTACAGCTCAGAACAATGTTTTGTGTCTATTTTTGATATTTTGTGGCAAGTATATTGTGTAATGCTGTGTTCACACCAGACGCGGTACAATAGATGCGTGGACATTTTGAGTTTACTCAAAATGAGTTTTTC
>LR812532.1:7612546-7665046 GCA_903798195.1 Danio kyathit | reverse complement strand
AGGCAGGTTAGGGTAATTAGGTAAGTTATTGTATAATGATGATTTGTTCTGTAGACTATCGAATAAATATATAGCCTAAATGAGGCTAATAATTCTGACCTTAAAATGTTTTTTTAAAAAATTAAAAACTGCTTTTATTCTAGCCAAAATAAAACAAATAAGACTTTCTCCAGAAGAAAAAAATATTATCAGACATACTGTGAAAATGTCCTTGCTCTGTTAAACATCATTTGGGAAATATTTAAAAAAAGAAAAAAAAAATCTAAGGGAGGCTCATAATTCTGAATTCAATTGTATATAATATAGATATAAAGATAAAAATAAAATATTGTAAAAAATCATTGCAAAATTAAAGGCCCACTTGTTAGCCCTCCTGTATTTATTATTATTATTATTATTTTTTTTTTCAAATATGTTTAACAGAGCAAGGACATGTTCACAGTAATTTTTAATACATAAAAATTATACTTTTTAAAGTATTTATTTAAAAAATATTTTTAAGGTCAATATTTTTTATATTTTAGATTTTTTTTAACTTAATTAACTTAACTTGCCTATAGTTAAGCCAATCAAGCCTTTAAAAATGCACTTTAAGTTTAATACTCATATCTTGAGGAACAAAATGGAAAAAAAAAATACTTTCATACTGGCAAAGAGAAAATAAATGAGTTATTAAAACTATAAAATGTGTTAAAAAAATCAGCAATTGGGAAATATAAAAAAATCACAGGGGGTCTTCAATATATATTTTTTTAACTACACTGTAAAAATGCCGAGTTCCACACAATTCCATCATGTTATCCCAACACAAATTGATTAAGTTTAATTATTTGTTTTTACAAATTTAAGTGGAGTGAACATAAAACAATCAGTGAACAAAAAACTTGTGTTGTTTCAGCTCATTTTAAATAAGTAGTTTAAACAAGCAGCAACTTCTTTTTTAAAATATCAACTTGATATTGATTTCCAATAATGAACTTTATATCAAATATACACTACAATTGCTTGTCAAAAGCGACTAAACATTCTTAATTATTTAATATCATCATTTTAAATCTCCTCCTCAGCTGTGTCCTGTTGTTTATGTGAGCGTTTAAGGACCCATCCCTCTTTATCAAATCCCTTTCGAAAGCGATATAGGCTCCCCTCATTTTCGGGACAGCCGACAGTTGGATGAAAGCAGGTAGCGCCCCGTGCGGCAGTCCACACATGGTCGGCATTAGAGCCGGGACGTCCCGCTGAACTCCACCCCGCGCCCCTGACTGGCTCAACCACCGCTGACAGACAGGCCCCGATTCCACATATGCCGCAATCCAGCGAGCGTTACATGGCCTCTTTGATAGTGTCTGATTTATTGGGCCCTGGCAGCAGTTGTGAATGCGTCCAGCGACGGAGAGGCTCGTCTGTGTAAGAGGATAGTGTCTATCAGATGGCAGGCCGACAGCACAACAAATGCCGCAGCGTTTCCACATATTATTCAGGCTTATGAAGGGCTATGCGTTTCACCAACACCGAACACATGTCACCAGACCCCCGTAACGGCTATTTAATTGCTTTCGGTTCGAGATCGCTCATACTTTTTTTTTTCTTTTACAATAAGCAGACTCTCTCTTTTGGATTTTCATCACTATTTTTCTTCTTCTTCGAGTTATGTCAGTTGTGGAACTGGTTTCAATATACAGTTGAATTCCCAAATTATTAGCCCCCCTGTCTATTTTTTCCCCAATTTTTGTTTAACGGGAAGAAGATTTTACATTTCTACACATAATAGTTTTAATAACTCATTTCTAATAACTGATTTCTTTCATCTTTGCAATGATGACAGTACAGAATATTTTACTAGATATTTTTCAAGATATTAGTATTCAGCTTAAAGTGACATTTAACTAGAGTAATTAGGCAAGTTAGGGTAATTAGGCAAGTCATTGTATAACAGTGGTTTATAAATATTGCTTAAGGAGGCTAATATCGACCTTTCTTGATGAAAAACTATAAAAACTGCTTTTATTCTAGCTGAAATATACCAAATAAGACTTTCTCCAGAAGAAAAATATTATAGGAAATAATGTGAACATTTCCTTGCCCTGTTAAACATCATTTGGGAAATATTTGAAAAAGAAAAACATTCACTGGAGGGCTAATAATCTTGACTTATTTAAACTAAATTTAAAGCCATAAATATTGTTAACCTAAATTTAATGTTAAACAATAAGGTTTTATGTATGAAAAAGCATGAACATAAACATAAAAAGTATAAACATAAAAAATAATGAAAATTAGAAAAATATCTGGTAAAAGTAACTGTAAAATTAAAGGCACGGTTGTTAGCTCTTCTGTGATACTTGTATTCATTAACAAATATGGCAAGGACATTTTCACAGTAACTCTTAAATTTCTTTTAGTTTGCCTAGAATAAAATGAGTTTGATTTTTTAAAACTATTTTGAAGGTCAATATTTTTTCTTAAGAATTGTTTTTTGATTGCCTAAAAACACTGTTCCCCAATGACTTGCCAATTCACTCTAAGTTTCCTGTAAAATGTTCCACACAATTCATTCATGTTGTCCAAACATAAATACATTAAGTTATCTTAACACATTTAAGTGGATTGTACATAAAATGATTAAGTTGTTCCAAAAAGCTGATTAGAAATAAGTAGTTTGAACAAGCAATATATCTATATATATACAGTTGAAGTCACAATCATTAGCCCCCCTGAATTATTAGCCCCCCTGTTTTTCCACACATTTCTAAACATAATAGTTTTAATAACTCATTTCTAATAACTGATTTCTTTTATCTTTGCCATGATGACAGTAAATATTATTAGACTAGATATTTTTCAAGACACTTCTATACAGCTTAAAGTGACATTTAAAGGCTTAACTAGGTTAATTAGGTTAACTAGGCAGGTTAGGGTAATTAGGCAAGTTATTGTATAACGATGGTTTGTTCTGTAGACTATCGAAAAAATATATAGCTTAAAGGGGCTAATAATTTTGACCTTAAAATCATTTTTAAAAATTAAAAACTGCTTTTATTCTAGCCGAAATAAAACAAATAAGACTTTCTCCAGAAGAAAAAAATATTATCAGACATACTGTGAAAATTTCCTTGCTCTGTTAAACATCATTTGGGAAATATTTAAAAAAGAAAAAGAAATTCGAAGGGGGGCTAATAATTCTGACTTCATCTGTATATCTATATCTATCTATCTATCTATCTATCTATCTATCTATCTATCTATCTATCTATCTATCTATCTATCTATCTATCTATCTATCTATCTATCTATCTATCTATCTATCTATCTATCTATCTATCTATCTATCTATCTATCTATCTATCTGTCTATCTGTCTATCTATCTATATATATAAATTGATTTATTGATTTATTTTTTGAGTGTAGTTTACCAAATTAAACCTTTAAATTGCACTTTAAGCATAACAGTATCTTGTAAAAAAGAACTTTCATCACGGCTTCTTTAAGAGAAAAGAAATTAGTTATATATTATTTACAGCTATTTAATTACTTTCTGTTTGAGATTGAATCGCTCATACTTTTTTTTTTTTTTTTTTACAATAAGCAGATTCTTTTTTGTAGCTTTTCATCACTATTTTTCTTTTCCTTCAAGTTATGTCAGGTAATGCAACTGGTTTCAATATATTGGCTTAAAGGAGTGTTTTTTTTTCTTCAGTTTTAATTAAAACGAATTGTCAGATGTTTCTGATCAAAGTTTAATTTTGTGTGATTGTTCATCCTTTCTCTGTGAAGCACGACCGGCTCAGTTCCAGGTATCCTCCAGAGAGAACATGCAAAATATCATGATCTATTATATATATATATATATATATAGTTGAAGTCAGAATTATTAGCCCCCTTTTGAATTTTTTTTTCTTTTTTAAATATTTCCCAAATTATGTTTAACAGAGCAAGGAAATTTTCACAGTATGTCTGATAATACTTTTTTCTTCTGGAGAAAGTCTTATTTGTTTTATTTCGGATAGAAATTTTTAGAAGTTTTTAATTTTTAAACTTAACCTGATGAACCAAATTAAGCCTTTAAATGTCACTTTAAGCTGAATACTAGTGCCTTGAAATATTTCTAGTCAAATATTATTTACTTCATGGCAAAGATAAAATAAATCAGTTATTAGAAATGAGTTATTAAAACTATTATGTTTAGAAATGTGTTAAAAAAATCTTCTCTTCGTTAAACAGAAAATGGGGAAAAAAAATAAACGGACTAATAATTCAGAGGGGCTAAGAATTCTGACTTCAACTATATATATATATATATATATATATATATATATATATATATATATATATATATATATATATATATATATATATATTTATATTTATATATATAGTTGAAGTCAGAATTGTTATATATATATTAGGGCTGCACAATATATCGTTTCAGCATCGATATCGCAATGTGCGCATCCACAAGTCACATCGAAAAGATATGCAATGTTGAGTCTGAATTATAGTTGACCAGGAGCTACAGAATTGTATTTAATCACTGTATTTTTACAGAATTTATCTGATTTGTGCAAAAAAAAAAAATGTTGTTCTTACTTAGAATTTTTGTCTTGTTTCTAGTCCAAATTACAACATTTCAAAGCGAAAACAAGAATATTTCACTTAGCTCACTGCCAGATAATTTAGCTTATAATTTTATAATTTTCACTTATTTCTTCTCATGGTGAAAACAAAACAATAATTTTACTTAATCTAGGAATTTTTGATATTTGGACAATAAAAGCATTTTTCTTTGCATTTTTTCTTGCAGCAATAATATCAAATGTCAGATTTTTCCAATATTGTGCAGCCCTAATATATATATATATATTATTATTATTATTATTATTTTATTATTATTATTTTAGGTTATTAAAGAAATAGTTTAGGTCCAGTTGAGTATTAGTGGACTGTCTGCTTAATATCTGTTGATACTACTCCTTCAACAGACATAAGAAACTTTGCAAGTACATGTACATAGTGTATCAACTTACACTAACACCAACCCCAACCTAACAGTTTACTTATAATCTAATGAGAATTAGTTGCAGTGTAACTTAAATTCAACAAACGGACCATCAATATAAAGTGTGACTGTAATATCTTTCCCTACCCTAAAATAACTTTTCCCTTTCTGCTGTCATGAAATGGTTTGGATATGATAGCCAATAATATCACAGCCTACAGCAACTTTCATGCTTTTCTCACCCAAAGTTTTACAATCCTAAACGTCTTCCTGATGCATAAAATCAAATATGTCAATGTAACTAAACATATTGTGGATGCACTGACAAAGTTCACAAGTGGCTGTTTGCACTAGAAATAAAGATGGTAAGTAAGTATGCATAATTACACGCAACTAACCCTAAACTAGAGATAAATCTGCAATATTTATATAATATCCCTTTAAGACTGGAGTTTCTGACACAGGAGCCGTGAGACGCAACAGAGATGATCTGTCTCCACTGTGAACCAGGGAGCCAGCAGAGTTCAAGGGTCAAAGCCGTGTCACAGCAGTTATGTTAATAATGATGTGCCTTCATGATTTCACTCAGCTGCTGAAAGATACGGTGACTCTCCTTTCTACCCCCCCTTCTTCACTATCTCTGAGTGTAAAATCAGCACACACACATAGACAACACATGCCATTTTCTCTAACAAACACCAAAAAAATCACACAATTATTATGCTCTAAATGTAGTAGTAGTAGTTACAATATAAGTACATTACTTTGTGTGTCTTTTTGTGTTTGTGTATTTTTTTTTACACTGCACTTATATTCAAAAATACTTATGTTTAAAGGTGCAGTAGGTGATCTGCCAAAATGCTATGCTATCTGTTAGCATAATATCTTTGAAAACACAGTCCCTCCCCTGCCATCCAAAGCCACGCCTTCTGAAACACGAATTTTGACTGTAAAGATGACAGTGACTACGTTTACATGGACATCAGTAATCGAATTATTTGCCTTAATCTAATTAAGACAATAATAAGATTAAGGTGTTTACATGAGTTGCTTTTTGAGTGTTCCTTTCATGATCCCGTTTTACATGTTATAGCACATAATTCGATTAATGTCATCGCGTCACCACGATATTCACATTTCCTCCGGAGTTTCATGTAATTTCGAGTGTTTCATTTTTAATTTCTCGACTTTAACTGCAGTTTGGCACTTTCACTTTCATTCGGGAACATTTCATGCATGCCCCCGGTGACAAACGAGATATTGGATGCAACTATAAAATGCTGGAAGAGTGTTGTTTTAAAGGGCCACAAAACCCGCCTGTCTCAGCAGGGTGTTTTCACACCTCTAGTTTGGAAAAAGTCAGGAAAGTGGGCGTGCCCATCTCTGTTTAGGTGGGAATGTCGGGGGAGGGAAAGAGGGAAGGATTTGCAAATATGGGAGTTTCCATGTGGGGATGCGCGAGGCAAAACAAACACACAGACGCAGGGGAGAAAGACAGTGACTGTGTTTACATGGACATCAGTAATCAAATTATTTCCCAAATTATTAATTTGTTGACTTTAACTGCAGTTTGGCACTTTCACTTTTTATTCAGGAACATTTCCTGCATGTCTCTCGTGACAAACGAGATATTGAAAGCAAAGAACTGCTGGAGAGTGGAGTTTTAATGGAAAGTTTGATACCGCACAGCGAATGGGAGAAAAAAATCCTCCGCATTTCTTGGTAACTTAGATGCACTCGGTAGGTAGCGTCAGAATAGCCGTGTGTGTCTAGACTATTCTGTCACAAAATGCGGCGAAAATCCTACACGACAGTAATAGTTAGATTCAGGGCTTGACATTAACTTTTTTGATCACCAGCCACGGTGGCTAGTAGTTTTCCAACATTACTAGCCACTCGCCATTTTCACTAGCCACAATTTTATTGTTGGGAAAATATATTTTATACACATAAATATGACTTTAGATGTTGCGTTTTCTCCACATGCCTCATTCATTTCACTTTGTGTGTGTCGAGTATGAGCTTGCTAAATGTTCATGAGCAAATGGGTCATGGTTTCATAGTATTACAATTAGTTTTTATTTCACATCATTTCAGAGCTCAAAATGAAGGATTTACCAAATTTATCTCTGACCACACCAAACATAAACAATTAATTATTTTTTAGGCATAAATTTTAAATGTGTCAAAACAAGCATAATATAGCTGTATACTATACTTTTTATTTAACAAAACATGCACAGTAATCTGTCCTGGCTAAAGGTCCCAGATCACCAGTTAACTACACATAAATGGGGAGTAATCTCCCATTAAAGCAATGATATTGTAAAAAATGATAATTAAACAACATTACGCAAAAGAAAGCAAGTAAAAAAATATACCGTGTGATAATGAAAGGATTATAACGCACACGGTTAACGTTAGACCCATAAAAAATCTGTTCAAATAATGGTGAAAGCGAAAGAAACCGGTGCTGCTTACAAAAGTACAAATCTGGAGCTCTTGAAAGCAGCAAGACTGTGGGTGCATGTTCATCATTTTTTTTCTAGTCTATTTGAAAGAGAACCGATCACATCAGCTGTGTTTCTAGACACAGTTGCTTCACGCAAGGAAACGAGAGCGGGCAGGCGTTTTAAACAGTCGCACGCATCACCTCAGCTGCGAGAGATCATCCTCTCATTCGGTATTCATCTGCTTTTTTATTGCTCACGCGAACGTAATTATTTTTGTCAGTCGTGTTGCTTCTTAATTCTAAGATCGCCTTTGCATGCATATTGGACCATCCTTATTGTCGAACCCTGCTTTTATGAATTATTATCCGGGAAAATTATTTTCAACCAGCCAACGTGGCTAGTGGGAGTGTCTGTCTTACCCGCCACCACTGAAATCTACCCGCATTTGGCGGGTTGGCGGGTGTTAATGTAAAGCCCTGGTTAGATTACTGTGTTTACATGTTTACACTCGGAGAGCAGCATTTATAGCGGATCTTTCAGTCTATAATATTTTACTATAATATTGCAGTGATATTAACATACTGTAAACTTAGTAACTTAGTAACTGAAAGCCACGTCGTATTTGCTAGCCTCACGTATCACGCACCTGTCAGTCAGTCAGTCAGCCAGCATGTCACTTTAAAGGGTTAAACAAATAACACACAGCAATACCACGACTACAGAAAAGTTTGCGCTGTTATAATTTACTTACCTTTTAACACGTTATGGTGCGATTATAACCCGCTATTAAAAAACAACATAGACTGAATGTTTTGAATGAGTAGTAATGTAGCAGTGGCAGGGTGAATTTTGGTGTGGTGCCCCGCCATGGAAGAATGAATGTAGCGGAAACCATCAGTTTATGGAAGGAGGAAGGTGGGTCAGTCGATGGGTCAGTCGATCAGTCAACACTGGCCTCTGGTGGATTTACACAAGAACAGCAGGCGCGAATGACACTTTCGAGAGAAATTTGAGATCTCAAAAAGCATACACAGCGGCCTCTGGTGGATTCGCGAAAACAAAACTGCAAAAAAAAAAAAAGTATCTCCTGGGACGTATTTGGCACTCTCCAGAAATGTATATAGGGGTACGTTTTCAGAATGAGCCTGAATTGTGCTGACCAAGTAAAGAATCAGTGGGAAAGAGGCTTTTGGCAAGTATTGCTTTGCAGATGAAGGTCGTATCAGTCCTGTAACTCTGCACTTCATAATTATACCATGCTCTAATCCCACCGCTCGGATGGATTGCTATAAGCACATCTCCACCCGGAGCTCTTCTCAAATTTAAAACCAAAACAGCGCACTAATTCAATTAGCTAATAGAGGATAACGCTACACTAAAAGGGGATTGAATGGAATATACGCATGTGTTCACAAACCCTAATTACCTATAGGGTTACTCCAGCCGGCATCAAAGCGATCGGCTAATTCCACAGCTGAATCCGTGCTTAGATTCCCAGTGTCGTCCTATTAGCTGGGATTAACTGATGACACCTGCTCATCGTGCAGTCTACAGCTGACTCATCATGACCCTATCAACAAGGTACCGGCATTCAAACAAGCTATTTAGTCACGTCAGAGCATGATATAATGTGATTTCTGGTGCATCCATGAATATCCAAGCACGGGGCGATGTCCATTCTAAGAGGGGACGTTCTGCAAGTCCTGACAGCCCGATTCACTGACAAACTCTCATAATTGACAGTGGAGATGTGCCAAACAGCTGTCTGATTTATGATTCATTGTCATCTAATAGCTGTTTAAGCATCTATGTGACAACTTAGAGGAGTTTGGCAACTTGTCAAGCATTCATCATAGACCTCATTTCCATCCTGACAAAACAAACTCATTTGCTAAAATAGACACCTCCGCATTGGGACGTTGTAGTTGGGCCTTCTGAATAGTTAGTTAAGAAACTATGCATATTGATCCAGCCTGATCTCATGAGAAAACGTAAGTATTTTACGTTTTGTCAGTTTAGTGGCTAATTCGTATGAGAATGTCCGATTTTAAAAAGGAGGCTTGGCACCCAACCCCACCCCTAAACCCAACGGTCATTGGGTGATGAGCAAATCATACTAAATTGTACAAATTAGATCGTACGAATTCATACAAAATAGCCACTAAATCAAAAAGTTATCAATTGCCATGCTATTGCGTTAATTTAATTTGAATTAAATTCTTGCTGCCTTCATATTTGAGTTGAATCAAATGATTGTTTTCTAGTCTTCTCGACATTAACAGCAACAATGGAGTGTTTTAAAGCCAGGAAGAACATCTATCTATCAGCTGATCGCTCGTATGTCAGCTTATAGACAAACCAGCTGATCGACACAACCTTAAAATGCTCCAGTGTCCCGGTATCTGTGTTTGCACTCTGTGAACAGTGGTAAAGAGAGGTGATCGGCCAATCACAGTCATTTCTGTTGAGCATGTGAACACAATGGCCAATCAGTGGTGTTTAAGAACGTACTCAACAGTACTCAAATGTTAGCAGGAAATGGACGTTTTGCAGTACCGAAAGGTACCTAAATTCCAGTATCATGACAACACAAATGTATTCATGAAAATACATACATCATTTTGGTTACACTTTAGTAATGTAATGTAGTGTGTATTTTATATAGCGCATTTATTGTGTATGGCCATACAACCAAAGCGCTTCACAATCATGAGGGGAGTCTCTCCACACCACCACCAGTGTGTAGCATCTACTTGGATGATGCGACGGCAGCCACAGGACAACGGCACCAGTGCGCTCACCACACACCAGCTATTGGTGGAGTGAAGAGACAGTGATAGAGCCAATTCAGTGGATAGGGATGATTAGGAGGCCATGATGGGTAAGTGCCGATTGAGGGACTTTGGCCAGGACACCGGGGTAATGACCACAGGACCTTGGTTTAACGTCTCATCCGAAAGTATGACAGTATAGAGTCCCCTTCACTTTTTACTGGGGCATTAGGACCCACACAGACCGCAGGTTGAGCGCCCCCTGCTGGCCTCTCTAACACCACTTCCAACAGCAACCTAGTTTTCCCATGTGGTCTCCCATCCAGGTACTGACCAGGCTCAGCCCTGCTTAGCTTTAGTGAGTAACCGGTCTTGGGCTGCAGGGTGATATGGCTGTGTAGTTACAGTGTAACTATTACTTTAACTACTGAGTAATATTAATGAATTACATGTACTTACAGTATAATTAGGATAAAAATGTGGGCTCGGTTTATGGTTACTCACATGTAATTATGCATAGCTGATTGTTATTTCTATAGCAGTTGTCCCCAACATTTTTATCATCGTGAACCGGTCAACGAAGAAAATTACAAAGCACTGCAATGTTTGAGTGTTCTGTGTTTGTCTGAGGTAATTAGTCTACCGAAATGTGTACATTTCATACAGGCTGATGCCGATCGGTCAGTTCTTGTGACGTGACTCATGGTGCGCTCACAACATTCATTCAACTGAGTGCGTCTGGAAGGCACAAGCTGCGCACCTCTAGAAAAGACGCAATATGTGAATGGCCCCTTAAAGGCCGCCATTATTTTACGATCTCCAGCAGTTAATCTTCTTGCACAGACATGGTGGATTCACCTGATTTGTTGACAAATGGGTTGCAGATCCATTCCTTGGCAGTTCATGGGCTCTTCACTGTGCCTTTTCCCCTTAGTAAAGAAACTTTCCAAAGACGTCTGGTTCTTACTCATTTTGCTGCTTGTGGGTTAAATTTGGGTGCTAAAGGGAACAAGATGTAATTGAGATAATATGGTCATTTTTCAAAATAAACCCAGATAATAAATAAAATGGAAATAATTAAAGATTTCTTGTATGGCCCAGTACCAATTGATCCACGGCCCAGTTCTGGTCTGCAGCTCGGAGGTTGAGAACCACTGTTCAATAGTACGAGCATAGAACATGTGTAACTACGTCACCTTAAATGAAAGTGTTACAATATTTTTTTTATTTTAAAATAATGCAAATTTGCACCATTTGTTCAGTCACAACATGTTAAACATTGGGGATAATTTCATGTGACAATCGTCTTGGTGTGCACAAGCCTTTAGAGATACTTGTGTGCGAACATCCTAGTTGATCAGCAGTTTCTGAAATTCCAGACCAGACTGTCTGACGCTAGCAGTCACGCCACATTCAAAGTTATAAATTAGCTCCATTCTGTTGCTTAGTTTGACCTTCAGCAGATTGTCTAAACCAGGGGTGTCCAAACTCGATCCTAAATGGCAGGTGTCCTGCAGATTTTAGCTCCAACTTGCCTTAATACACCTGGATTGATGTTTCTAGTAAGAGCTTGATCAGCTAGCCAGGGTGTGTCTGATTGAGGTTGGAACTAAACTTTGCAGGACACCGGCCCTCCAGGACAGAGTTTGGGCACCCCTAAACCACGGCTGCGTCCAAAATCGCCTACTACTCAGTAGGTACTGCATTTGAATTTATATCTACTACTCGACCATTAGAAAAATACATTCTATACAGTATGAATGTCAGTAGTATGAATTACACTCGAATGTACTACATCCGCCATTTTGTCATCATCACGTGACCTAACTGTGTCAGTTGCTTCGCTTCACTTCCATTCATGAATTCTCTCGCGGTGCATCATGGGAAAGTGGAGCATCAATAGCACTTCAGAATCTTTCCAGAAGCAGTAGGTTATCCGGGTACTTCTCGCATACTGTTTTTCGAATTCTATGAATTCAGACTACTCGGATCTCATACTGTTTTTAGAGTACTATATTGTATGGAAGTATGCGGACGCAGCTCATGTCTACATGCACAGAGTTACTGTCGTGTGATTGGCTGATTAGATATTTACATTAACAAGCAGTTGAGCAGGTGCACTTAAAGGGTCACGAAACCCCCTGTCTCAGCAGGGTGTTTTCACACCTCTGTTTTGAAAAAAGTCAGGAAAGTTGGGCGTGTCCAGCTCTGGGAGTGTGGGAGTGTCGGGGGAGGGAAAGAGGATAAGATTTGCATAGAAGGGAGTTTCCATTTGGGCACGCGCTAAGTTTCACAGGCAAAACAAACATACAGAGGCTGATTTGATACCGCATGGCAAATGAGAGAAAAAAAATCCTCCGCATTTCTCTGTAACTTATGTACTCGGAAGGTAGCGTCAGAAAGCCGTGTCTGTATAGGCTATCCTGTCACAAAATGCAGCGAAAATCCTGCACGACGGGAATAGTTTGTGTTTACATGTTTACACTCGGAGAGCAGCATTTACAGCGGATCTTTCAGTCTATAATATTGTACTGTAATATTGCAGTGATATTAACATACTGTAAACTTAGTAACTAAATCATTTTGACTATGGTATGTCTTTAAAAACTGAAAGAGCTCTGCTAACCACGAACTAACTTTGCAATCTTGGTTAAACAAAGGGCACTGCACTGCAAACACTTACCAAATTTGTAGACAGACAATCAAACTGGAGCTGTGTCTTTTTATTAAAAGGAGACGAGCAGCAAATCCGGATTTCATCATTTCCAGATGCGAAAAGCTCTCGGGTAAAAATGTTCCTTACAAACGCATTTCTGTCGCGTGTCGCGTGCACTGTAATCCACACGTGATTCCAGCAGCTCTCTCATAGAGGGAAAATTAAAACAAAACCTTCGTTGCAACACACTAATATCCAAATTCTTGTTCTTTCACTTGTTTTAGCAACACAACGTGGCGTCTCTCTGCCGTCTGACTCTGAACACTGTAAACAGGTAAACAGTCTCCGGAGCTATCATGCATATTAATGAAGTTTCACGTCATACACAATAGAGCGTGCTGATTGGTTTGAAGCACGTCTTTGTCATGAATTAATGCCGCACACTCAAATACGTCACTATGTCCTCGAAAAGACAGACAGCCACTCTCCAGCCTGGATTTACACCTAAGTATCTCATGGCCGTGACGTAGCTTCAAAAATACGTTTCAAACCGGAAGAACGAATTTGCTCAAAATAACGCAAAAACAACCAATTTTCACTTTTTAGTGCCATATATGTGTCCTAATAGTGTTTATAGCAGCGTGGGACACATATATGACTGTCAACAGCTCAAAAAATGTGTTTTGGTGTTTCGTGACCCTTTAAAGTAACTAGCATAAAATCAAATCAGGATGTACAGTTGAAGTCAGAATTGTTAGCCCTCCTGTTAAATTTGAATTCTTTTAAAAAAAAAATTCCCCCAATTTCTGTTTAATTCTTTTTAACGCATTTCTAATAATTTTGACTTCAACTGTTTCTGATATAATTTGCGATAATCTACGAACAAAGCTTGAAATAGCTAGCTCAAACATGCTACAGCTAAGAAAACACATAGCAGCGTTTGTAGTGGCTAATCTTACCCACAGATAACATACTGTAGAGCGGGGCTGCAAATACATTGTGTGCTGTGCACTGGCAGCATGTTTGTTTACACATGGCCTGAGATAATTAGCCAGAAGTAATGACCGAGCTACGATGACAGCCTCGGAAACTCGATGCCACTGCACTTCGTCCTGAGCAACTGCAGAGCGGAGGTGTCACATCTATTTTTGCCTACCGGCTGCCGAAGCGCTTCTGGCGCCAGCCCTAGGGAGCCGAGGTGCAAGAGCTGACAGGGCCAGTGTGGTTATTTGCCCCCTTGCACCCTCCCACAACCTCTTACCTCTTGGGAGCCGAACAAAATGCAACACTAAGAACACTGTCAGGGCAGGTCAAACGCCGGACCCTCAAAGCAACTGACATGAGACATGCATGCAAGTGTTTACGCCATAAAACCTGTCCGTGGCGGCTCCATGCAATGACTTTTGCCATTAAACCAGACTCACATTGTGTGGTTTTTAATCATCCTTAATGATTGTTCATGTCAAACTGCCCTGTAAAGAATGCTGGGCTCCACACAATTCATTCATGTTGTCCCAACACAAATTGATTAAGTTAACTTAATCGCTTTTACAAATTGAAGTGGATTTAACAGAAAACAATTAGATTATCCCAAAAACTACTTTTTTTGCATAAGTAATCTGAACAAGCAGCAAAAGTCAATCTTTGAGTGTGCACAAACAGGATTTCAGGTTGTCCACAGGGTCTTAAAGAGTTTTAAAATGTCTTTGATTTCAAAAAACAAAATTTTAGGACTTAAAAGGTCTTAAATTGACTGAAATATTGTCTTGTTTGTCTTAAATCATTTGAAACAGGTCTTATATTTCCAACATAGACTCATTCTAAAAATGTAGCATTATATACATTCCGAATTAGGTAGCCAGAAGTACGTATGACTGCCTTTCGTATTTAAAATGAACGCTACAGAGCGGTATATGACGCCGTTCATTTTCGCGCTTACCAGTTGACCGCTTACCCCCATATGGACAACAAAACACAGACATGCAAGAAAACTCACCCAAAGTTTGACGTCATTAATCTGTGACACTTTCGCTATCTTACGTTTTAAAAACTATATCTTATGGCAAACATAGACAATCTGTAGCAGTAATTTCGTACACAATGTGCCTCAATAATATAACCAGAAAAAAAAAAGCTGTTTTGACATTTCCAATTCAAGTCTTACGAGCGCCGTGCAAGACATCTGTTGACGACACCGGCCCATAAAACACACGTGCAGTGTGTTCTAGCTGAGAAAACGCAAATGAAATTATTGACAGAACATTTCAGCCGATCAATTATCAGTAATGAATCTCCCTGTAATCATTAGCTTGCAAACCTAAACCGCGGGCATTCGGCTGCGTTGCAGTTCCTGCAGGAGGTGGCAGGGTGAAACCCGGCTCTTCTCAAAGGCACACACTAACATTTGAAAGGGAGGGGAAGAGGGGGGGCACTGCTGACCTCCAAATGCTGCTCATTCCTTGCCGGTCTTGTGCGTGAAACATTTCTGTTGACACCCAGCAATGCGGCGTTGATGAGTTAATCTAGCAGCTGAGTGTGTCCTTTACCTAAGAGCTCCTGGACTGAGGAGAAGCCCTCCTGTATAAACCCTTTGGTAAGAGTTTAGATTACAGTGCGCAATTCAATTCTTTATCTCTATAATGCTTTTTAGATCAAGTCAAAGCAGCTTAAAGGGTCACAAACACCAAAACACATTTTTTTGAGATGTTGACAGTCATATATGTGGCCCACGTTGCTAAAAACACTATTAGGACACATACAGTATATTTAGCTAACAAGTGAAAATTGGTTGTTTTTGCGTTGTTTCGAGCAAATTCGTTCTTCCGGTTTGAAAAGAAATTTTGAAGCTACGTCACGGTGAAGAGATCATTGTGTAAATTCCAGCGTGGAGATTGGCTGTCTGTACCGGCTGGTACAAAGTGACGTCTTTGAGTTTTCAGCATTAATTCATGAGAAAGACTTGGTTTGAACCAATCAGCGCGCTCTGTTGTGAACGAGATGCAACTTCATTAATATGCATGATATAGCTTTGAAGACTCCTTTTACCTGTTACAGTGTTCAGAGAGATGCCACGTTGTGTTGTCAACTGTAATTCAAACAAGTAGAAGAAGAATTGTTCGGAGACATGGGTCGTCAGTGTTGCGTTTAAAAGTGTACCACAACGAAGGTTTTGTTTCCATTTCCCTGCGATAAGAGCACAGCTCGCGTGTAGACCCGCATGTGTGGATTACAGTGGTCTGCTAACAAACATTTCTGAAATCAGGATTTGCCGCTCGTCATCTTTTTTTTCAAAAACACATGGTTCCAGTTGATGTTGATTGTCCAGTCTCTACGAATTTGGTAAGTGTGTGATCAGTGTTCTTTGTTTATGTTTATTCAGATGGCAAAGTTAGTTAGTATCGTCAGGAGTACTCAGTTTTTAAAGACATAAAACAGTCAAAATGATTTAGTTACTGAGGCCCCGTTTACACTAGTACGTTTAAGTTTTAAAACGGCATTTTAGAATGAAAACGATCCACATCCACACTAGCGTTTCTCCCAGCGTTTCTGAACAACTCTCCGTCTACATTACACTGCTGAAAACGCACATCACGTGACCACACACACACACACTCTGGCATGTGCTGCAGCATATCTACCCAGATGAGAGCTGTGCTCGTCGGACTGTTAATCAAGGATCTACTGGTGGATCTAATCTCACTATATTTGTTAAACGTGATATTTAGTTCATCTCGTTGTCTATATCTAACTACATATTCCCCGACTTTGGTCTTTTGAATCTATTACTTGTTCTCAGGTGACATGTTTTGGCTGAGCGCAAAGATAAGTTAATAATTAATGTAACCACATTCTGCACATTTGACTGATTGCCTGCCTTTATTTCCTATATTGTATTGACTTAATGTACGTTATACTTTTATGATGGCCATTATTGATTATTAAAACTGATATTCAGCAAAGGAGAGGGTATGTTTTATATTTTCAATGAAAATGAAAGGAGGCAGTAATGTTATAGGCTCCGTTTTGTTATAAATATGCATGAAGATGACGGTCATATAAATATGTAGCTACACGACGCCTCAACATATCTGCTGTCATTTAAGTTGCTAATATCAAAATGAAAATAGGCAGTTCCTTAAATCATGTTTTCATTTTATTGTTAAGAAAGTGAAACAACGTAGCCAGGGTGGTGTGAATGAGGTTATAAAGTACACCGTTACCTTTGAAGATTTACCCGACATGTCCTCGGGGCTCAGGAGTCTGTTTTCCATAACAAACTTGCGAAGTCTGAACTTACGAGGAGAGGATGCAAGACTGAACTCTGTGTAGCTACTTAATATTGAGGAAAAAGCCCCAACCAGATAGGCGAATGTCTGCAGCCCCGCCTCTGTTTTCAGATGTCTCTGTTTTCCCCCATCCACACTGACACAGAGCAGCAGCGTTTTAGAATTCAAAAAAAACTCTTCAGTGTTTTCAAAAATCTCCGTTTTCGGTGCTCGAAAACTTCGGCGTAGTGTGGACGGATGCCGTAACTAGCAAAACTTGTGCGTTTTAAAACTAAAATGCATTAGTGTAAACAAGGCCTGAGTTTACAGTAATATCAATAGCTCTCTGATCTGCTGTAAGTGCTGCTCTCGGAATCACTGTCTATCTCCCCTGCATCGGTGTTTGGGTTGCCGCTGTGAAAATCAGCATGTGCACGTCATGAAATTCCCATTTTCGGCCCGTTCCCACTGAGTGGTAGGGTACGGTATGCTTTTATGGCCGTTTCCACTGTCAAAAGGTACCTAAAAGCGAACCATACCATACCACTTTTTGGGTACCCTTTCGAAAGGGTACCTACCACAACAAAAGGGTACCAAAAGGCAGAGCAAGACGCGCAGCTGAATGCTATTGGTTTACAGAGATACGTTTCTCGAGAGAGAGCTCGCCCCACGCGTCTATATTTAAAATGCCGAACTTCTTGAGCTAATGATAAAAACGTGCTCGTGATTATTGAAGTGCTTCTGACATCTGATCCTTTCAGAAACAGACAAACGTGAGAGTGAAGCGTGAAAAAACAAAGGAGCAAATGATGTATTGTTTGTAAAGGAGCAAATGATTTAATGCAGAAAACTCCCTCAGATTACTTGGTTTTCACTTGAAACTGGTTCAAACATGCTTAAAACTGCATATAATATTGTTCAAGACAAAAAAGAATGATGATTTTCATAGGCTTAAGCATTTTTTTTTAGTATCATTTTCTATTTTTGGCCTGAAAAAGCTGTTTCAGAGCGAGAATTCTCTTTCCTGAAATGCAAGTTTTCTAAAGTCCCTCAGATCACTTTTTGCTTGAAACTTGTTAAAACACAAAATGATTAAGTTACTTAATTGTTTTTACAAATTGAAGTGGATTGAACATAAAACAATTAAGTTGTCCCCCCAAAAAACACAATATTTGGGTTAGTTTAGTTCATTTTAGATATGAACTAACTACTAGAAGTAGTTTGAACAAGCAGCAAAATGTTTTCAAATTATAAAAAATGGGGAGGCAGGAATGCTGGTGTAGTTCTAGTAAATTGAAAAGGCTTGTAAAGTGAGGGTTCACCCAAAATGACAATTCACTCACTATTTACTCACGCTCAAGTGCTTATAAACCTGTATGAGAACTCAAAAGAAGATATTTTGAGGAAAACTTGACTTCCATGGTAGGCAAAACAAATATGTAAATGGAGAATGGCAGTAACAGAGCGCATAGCTGCTTGCTGGACTGGTACAAGGCAGAATTAATGTTGGCTATTACTTTTGCATATCTGGAGCCCAACCTGGACAAGCATTAACCGGAGACACTAAAAATAGTCGCAGTGTATGTCTGCTATGAATGTGAAATCTATGTGTGACAAGAGCTTGTGTATTGTTTGACTCACACCACTACAGAACTAGAGCTCAAGGAAGAAGCCTATCTATCTATCTATCTATCTATCTATCTATCTATCTATCTATCTATCTATCTATCTATCTATCTATCTATCTATCTATCTATCTATCTATCTATCTATCTATCTATCTATCTATCTGTCTGTCTGTCTGTCTGTCTGTCTGTCTGTCTGTCTGTCTATCTATCTATCAGTCTATCTGTCTATCTGTCTGTCTGTCTGTCTGTCTGTCTGTCTGTCTGTCTGTGTCTGTATCTATCTATCTATCTATCTATCTATCTGTCTATCTATCTATCTATCTATCTATCTATCTATCTATCTATCTATCTATCTATCTATCTATCTATCTATCTATCTATCTATCTATCTATCTGTCTGTCTGTCTGTCTGTCTGTCTGTCTGTCTGTCTGTCTGTCTGTCTGTCTGTCTGTCTGTCTGTCTGTCTGTCTATCTGTCTGTCTGTCTATCTATCTATCTATCTACCTACGTCAGCTTCATACTTGATAAAACCCTCACTCCTGTTTTTATCACTTTATTTTTATCATCTGTTTTAAGAAAAATCTGGCTTTTTCAAAACTTTACTGTGCGTAAAACTGCTCTTTTTTCGAGTTAAAACACCTCAAGAGATTTGTGTTTCGGAGGAGCAGGATGATCTGGCAATGAACATATAAATGACAGCTGAGTTTAACCAACTTTGAATTTATTTACATGATCTTCAGGTCTGGCAGGAACACTTTTAGCTTAGCTTAGCATAGATCATTAATTTGGATTAGACCGTTAGCATTTCAATCAAAAAATGACCAAAGAGTGGAATATACACATTTCGGTAAACTAATTACCCCAGACGAACACAGAGCACCCCATAAGTAATTTCTGGCATGAATAAAACTTATATCAGAGCTGCAGCAATGGTTTGTCAGTTTGTCGTCCTTTGAGAAAACAGTTGATGATCACCAAGCAACGACGGATGACATGGGAACGAGTGCAAATCCTGTTGAAAATGATCAAGGAAGCAACACACCTTGTGTTTTCCACATGCTTTAGATGCAATATGTAAACGGCCCCTTTAATAACGCATGTTGTGAAAGTTAAATTGTCTCAAAAGAAGGGAAAACTGTATTTTGTAGACTTTGAGATCTTTAAAAGACAAAAAGGCCTTTTCCCCATAGCATTGTCTATTCAAAATTCCAGATTTTTTAGGTCAAATGCGAACACTATTAATGGAGTTAATGGTTTTTTACCACTGATATCGGTAAAGAACCTTTATGTTTAAGTGTATTGGTTTGTAATCTCTTTTAAATACCAATTTGTTGTCTGCTAAAGGCAAAAAAAAATACATTAAAGAAATTTTAAAACATTAAAGTTACGTTAACACACACAAAAATATAACTCATTCATAGCACATTCAGGTTGAGCTCTGCTTATTATAATCAGTTTATGAGTTACCACAACTCTTTTTCATTGTCAATTCTTTTTTTAAATGATAAGTTAAGCAAACTTATTTAATTTACTGATTTTCACTGTTCATATAACTTGAATTTCAATAAATTTAATAATTTCAAATCATTGAATCAAATTTGATCAAACTACATTGTAAAACCTTTGCTTTTCAAATTTGATTAAATTATTTGATTTACTCCTCCTAATTTCATTGCCCCAATTTCGATTTTAATACCATTTTAAATACATTCGTACAATGTAAAACATATCTGCTAATTAACAGTTTGCATATGTTGTGTTTTCTATTTATTTACGGTTGTGAATTGTATTATGGGAGTTGATCTCTGCTCTGTGGACAGTTGATGTTGAAAATTCAACTCCACAGTTTAACAAAGTGACTTTTATTGACATTTTACTAGTTTGAAATAATATAATGATAAGAAAAAAATATGTAAAGAAATAAATCTGTAAAACCACAGAAAATGCACTGGCAGCTTATTACAAGGTTTCTGTACTGCAATAACACAAACCCAGATGATATATCACTTTGAACTATTAAACATGTTCATAAAAGTCACTTTTTCCAATGTTTTTAGGTTAAAAGTTGTCAGAATAAAGATCAAGATCTCATAATGCCATTTAAAAGCATAAATAAATCACAAAATATGGAAAACTGTTCATTTACAGATATCTTTACAGTGTAATTCTGAATGGCAGCATGGCCCAAGACTAGCTGAGCGGACAAAACCACTCTATGACGACTGACCAGGACTCAAGAACCGGCCTATAACCCCCTAAACTCAGGATTTACGGCTGTTTTCAGAGGATTTCCATAAATCCCCTTAAATGAAGAGGAGAATGCCAGCCATGTCTTGTTAAAACTGTTTACTGACAAAACAGCGTCTTTTTTTAACAAGCAGCCGCATGCCTACGGGGGTGAAAATCCTCTAAAGCGAGACATGTGGTATGATCCACATGTGAGGCAGCGCCTCAGCCTGGGAAAGTCCAAGTCCCTCTCAGCAGGGGTGCACTAAAGTTTACCACCAAACTAGCAGTGTATCTGGTAAAATTAGAAACAATTACAGTGACAGCGCAAGCGAGTGTTTAGAATGTTCTCTTTGAAGCCCTTGTAGAGTAAAGAAATAAGCCGGTGTGAAGATGCTGTTTATTCGTCGACACTTTGAAGCCATAAAACAGGTTGTTAGAAAGATATACGGCAGCTTTTGCTCTGAATATCTGAGTGTTTGTATGGGGCACGGTGAGAAAAGGAACAGCTCGAGGGTGTTTATGTGATCTTTAAGCTATTAGAGCGGTGCTTCAAACCAAGTGCTATCTGATTAGAGAGGCCATTCGATTTAACCTGTCAACACACAGATAACCTGCACTGACTAAAGATAATACTCCCACCGCTTCCTAAAAAAACGTCAAGCAAATGCCTACACTAAAGAATCCCATCAAATTTATGATTAAAATCTGCCTGTGTGTGAAAGAACTTAGGAAGAAAGTTCAGTTGGAATGTTCCCTACTATGTGCATGTATCTTTAAAATGTATATAATATAATACACTGTAAAACATGCTGGGTTTCATACAATTCCTTCATGTTGTCCCAACACAAAAGTTAATTTATTTATTTTTTTTTACAAATGTAAGTTGATTGAACATAAAAAATTAGGGTGTCACAAAAAAATTCTTAAGAATTGTGTTGTTTCAGCTCATTTTAAATAAGTAGTTTGAAGAAGCAGCAAGAACCTTTTTATAATATAATATAATATAATATAATATAATATAATACATGATATATTTCTTAATCTTTGTCTTTTTTTACCAAAAGACAAATAATTATGAGGCGTCATGGTGGTGCAGTTGGTAGAACGTTTGCCTCACAGCAAGAAGGTTGCTGGTTCGAGCCTCGGCTGGGTCAGTTGGCATTTCTGTGTGGAGTTTGCATGTTCTCCCAGTGTTCGCGTGGGTTTCCTCAGCGTGCTCCGGTTTCACCCACAAGTCCAGAGACATGTGGTACAGGTGAATTGGGTAAGTTAAATTGTCCATAGTGTATCTGTGTGAACGAGAGTGTATAGATGTTTCCCAGTGTCGGGTTGTGGCTGGAAGGGCATCCACTGCGTAATAAATGTGCTGGATAAGTTGGCGGTTCATTCCGCTGTGGCGACCCCAGATTAATAAAGGGACTAAACTGAAAAGAAAATTAATTAATTAAATAATTATAAAAACACAATGAAACAGACAAATGAAAGAATAAATAATGACAGACAAAACAGACAGACAGACAGACAGACAGACAGACAGACAGACAGACAGACAAATAGACAAAGAGTTGAAACAACAGACTGATAGAGACATGCAACAAAAAACAGTCAGACAGACATAAAACAATAGAAATACAGACAAACTAATCAACAGACAGACAAATGAAACAGACAGATTAATTAAACAACAGACATAAAGGCAGACCAGCACATGAAACCACATAATGATAGACAAAACAACAGACAGACAGACAGACAGACAGACAGACAGACAGACAGACAGACAGACAGACAGACAGACAGACAGACAGACAGACAGACAGAAAATCAGATGAAACTACAGACAGACATACAGACTGATAAATAAAATGACAAAGAGACAGTCCGACAGACAAATAGATGAAACAACAGACAGACCAATTAAACAACAGACAGACAGATAGACACATGAAACAACAGTCAGACAGACATAAAGCAACAGAAATACAGACTAACAAATCAACAGACAGACAGACCAATTAAACAACAGACAAAAACAGAGCGACAGACAGACAGACAAACTGATGAAACAACAGAAAAACAACAGACAGACAGACAGACTGATAAATAAAATGATGTCAGACAGACAAATAGATGAAACAACAGACAGACCAATTAAACAACAGACAGACAGATAAACACATGAAACAACAGACAGACAGACATACGGTAAAACAACAGAAATACAGACAAACTAATCAACAGACAGACAAATGTAACAAACAGATCAATTAAACAACAGACAGAAAGACAGACTGACACATGAAACAACGTAATAACAGAGATAAAATCAGATAAAACTACAGACAAAACAACAGACAGACATACAGACTGTTAGATAAAAATGACAAAGAGACAGACAAATAGATGAAACAACAGAAAAACAGACAGACAGACTGATAAATAAAAGGATAGAGAGACAGACCGACAGACAAGACAGACAGACAGACAAATAGATGAAACAACAGACAGACCAATTAAACAACAGACAGAAACAGAGCGACAGACAGACAGATAAAAGAACTTAACAACAGACAGACAGACAAACTGATGAAACAACAGAAAAACAACAACAGACAGACAGACTGATAAATAAAATGATAGAGAGACAGACAGACAAATAGATGAAACAACAGACAGACCAAATAAACAACAGACAGGCGGACATAAAACAACAGAAATACAGACGCAAATCAACAGACAGACAAATGAAACAAACAGATTATTAAAAAACAGACAGAAAGACAGACTGACACATGAAACAACATAATAACAGACAAAACGACAGACAGACAGACAGACAGACAGACAGACAGACAGACAGACAGACAGACAGACAGACAGACAGACAGACAGACAGACAGACAGAAAATCAGATGATTCTACAGACAAAACAACAGACAGACAGACAGACAAACTGATGAAACAACAGAAAAACAACAACAGACAGACAGACTGATAAATAAAATGATAGAGAGACAGACAGACAAATAGATGAAACAACAGACAGACCAATTAAACAACAGACAGGCGGACATAAAACAACAGAAATACAGACGCAAATCAACAGACAGACAAATGAAACAAACAGATTATTAAAAAACAGACAGAAAGACAGACTGACACATGAAGCAACATAATAACAGACAAAACAACAGACAGACAGACAGACAGACAGACAGAAAATCAGATGATACTACAGACAAAACAACAGACAGACATACAAACTGAAAAATAAAATGACAGAGACAGACAGACAAATAGATGAAACAACAGACAGACCAATTAAACAACAGACAGATAGATAGACACATGAAACAACAAACAGACATAGAGCAACAGAAATACAGACAAACAAATCAACAGACAGACAGACCAATTAAACAACAGACTGAAACAGAGCGACAGACAGACAGATGAAAGAACATAATGACAGACAAAACAGACAGACAGACAGACAGACAGACAGACAGACAGACAGACAAATTGATGAAACAACAGAAAAACAACAGACAGACAGACTGATAAATAAAATGACAGAGACAGACAGACAGACAAATAGATAAAACAACAGACAGACCAATTAAACAACAGACAGACAGATAAACACATGAAACAACAGACAGACAGACATAAAGTAACAGAAATACAGACAAACAAATCAACAGACAGACAGACCAATTAAACAACAGACAGAAACAGAGCGACAGACAGACAGATAAAAGAACTTAACAACAGACAGACAGACAAACTGATAAAACAACAACAAACAGACAGACTGATAAATAAAATGATAGAGAGACAGACAGACAAATAGATGAAACAACAGACAGACAGACCAATTAAACAACAGACTGACAAGTAGACACATGAAACCAAAGTCAGACAGAAATAATGCAACAGAAATACAGACAAACAAATCAAAAGATAGACAAATGAAACAGACTGGGGTGCGTTTCCCAAAACCATCATTAGCCAACTAAGGTCGCAAGTTCCATCGTTACAAACATAGTTCGTTGATTTGCGTTGATTTCCAACGAACATTCGCAAACTGCGTCTCAAACTTGAGCACTTGAAACTACACCTGTGGAGCTGTAGTTAGAAGCATAGTTCCTGGCTGTGTTCTATTCCCACTTATCCCCCCTATGCCCTATTCATTTAGAACATTCTAACATTCAAAGCTGGAATTATTAAAAATAAAAAAGCATTAAGGTCATCTCTCTTAGGTGTAATTTGCTTTCAAGGTATTTTTACAGTTCAGTTTTAGCGATCTTCATGTTTACAATTGTGCTCCCTTCGCAGTGCACTTTGAAAACATTGATATCATTTTGAACACAGCCTCATGGCGAAAGAGCTATTATTTAAAAGCGGAATTTATGTTATGTCTCCAAAGCTTGTGAAAATAAAAAAACAGCATACGTTAATTCTTTTATTTTATAGTGGGTTATTTATTAAGTATCTCTACTGTATATGACATGGGCCTGCAGGTTAGAACTTTCTGCTGTGGTTTATATGTGTCAAATTGTAAAAGTAGACTTTTTTTTTAAATAAATAAACAATATCCTACTTAATAATAATAATAATAATAATAATAATAATAATCATCATTAATATTATTAATGTTATTATTAAAGTAAATATATTTATAATAAATAGCCTCATTATTTATTTATTTATTTATTTATTTATTTATTTATTTATTTATTTATTTATTTATTTATTTATATGATTTACATATGATATTAGAATAGTGTTAGCTTTTGTAAGTGATTTTATGTTTCAGAATAGAATATGTAATGTTCAACTTCTCAATAATATTAGTAAAGCAAACACAGGATATGTGCCATTTACATATATTTAAATTAATATGGAAAACGAGTGCACTTTTTTTTTACCAAAACTAATATTGGATTTTATTTTAAATGCGTGTTTGTGTAAAACAATATAATTTGCACAAAGAAATGATGGGGCTGTTCTCTAAAGAAGTTACTCCACCCCGTTTAGAGCATCATTATGGGCGTTTTACGTTATAATTATTGTAGTTCAAGCGATGGATCTGCGACAGAGAAACTACGGGTTTGGGGAAACACTCGTCACTACATCGATCTTTCCCCAAATGATGCATCGAACTATGATAGTTCAGCCGCGAGTTACGTCGTTGTTTGGGAAACGCACCCCAGATCAATTAAACAACTGACAGAAAGACAGACCGACAAATGAAACAGCATAATGACAGACAAAACAACAGATAGACAGACAGATGTACAAACAGATAAATTGACAGACAAAACAGCAGAGATGCTCAGACAAAAAAAGGCAAACATATAAAACAATGGATTACAGATAACAAACAATAATAATAATAATAATAATAATAATAATAATAATAATATTAATAAGAAATAAAACAAAACAAGTGCAATGTGTAAAATCGTGGACTGCTGTGAAGATAATATTAGACAATTACTTTCGTCACGGTCTGTGATGACTTCATTTCCTGTACTCCTCTGGTTTGGCTCTGGTGCTCAGACAGGAAGCTCAGTCTAACACCTCTGGATCATTAGGCAAAATTCTTTCAAAAGTGAAACAGAAAGAAAGAGACTGGGAGGCAGTTTTAGAGATGGATGCTGTGAGTGCGAGTATAGATGTCTAATGCATGAAGTGAGGCAGTGCTGCCCCTGTCTGTCCTGAACTGCAACACTCCTCTGCCTGCATTACAGGGACTGAGATGTTGGATATATTCAGAGTGGAATACTGTTGTGTGCTCACTACACAGCTATTTTTTTATGCAGTCTGTTCAATATTATGCATTGTTCAATAGTAGTATTAGACTTCAGAGAGATAAACAACATACAGAGATACAGATTAAACAACAGACAGACATATAAAACAACAGACAGATGGAGAGATAAAACAACATAAAGGCATACTAAACATCAGACAAACATATTAAACAACAGACAGACAGACATATAAAACAACAGACAGGCATATAAAATGACAGAATAATAGATAAAACAACATACAGACATCCAGATTTAACAACAGACAGACAGACTAAACATCAGACAAACATATTAAACAACAGACACACAGACTGACATATAAAACAACAGACATGCATATAAAATGACAAATTAATAGATGAAATAACAGACAGACATATAAAACAACAGACAGAGAGATAAAACAACAGACAGAAATATAAAACAACAGGCAGAGATAAACGACAGAGGGACATATACAATGACAGACAAACAGAAATATAGACATGCATATAAATCAACAGACTGACAGACAAACTGATGAAACAACAGACAGCCTAAATAAGCAACAGACATACAAACAGAGCAAAATACAGACAAGCAGATTAAACAACAGACAGACATATAAAACAACAGAGAGATAAAACAACAGACAGACAGACAGACATACAACAGCAGACAGATATAGAAATTTACAGACAGACATATAAAACAACAGAGAGACAAAGATACATACAGATAGAATGACAAACAGACAGACAGAAAGATAGACATATGTATAAACAACAGACTGACCGACAAACAGACAGCCTAAACAAACAACAGACAGAGAGACAATCAGAGCAAAAGAAAGATTAAATGACAGACAGACAGACAGACAAAACGACAGACAGATTAAACAACAGACAGAGAGATAAAACAACACACAGTCAGCCATATAAAACAACAGACAGACAGACAGACAGATTAAACAACAGAGACACAGATATATAAAACAACAGAAAGACAGACTGGTTAAACAACAGACAGATTGTTAGACAAACTGACAGATAAAACAACAGACAGACAGAGAGACATATAAAACAACAGACGGACAGACATAAAATTACAGACAGACAAAGTGACAGACAGACAGAAAGAAAACAACGGACAGACAGGCAAACAGATAAAATGTCAAACAGACAGACAGACAGAAAGATAGACATGCATATAAACAACAGACTTACAGAGAAACAGATGAAACAGCAAACAGTCTAAACAAACAACAGACAGATAGACAAACAGAGCAAAATAAGATTAAACTACTGACAGACAGACAAAAGACAGACAGAAAAATAAAACAACACACAAACAGACATATAAAACAATAGACAGACAGATTAAACAACAGAGACTGAGATATAAAACAACAGAAAGATTGACTAGTTAAACAACAGACAGATTGTCAGACAGATAAAACAACGTACAAACATATAACACAACAGACAGAGAGACATAAAACAACAGACAGACATATAAA
The DNA here is from genome assembly GCA_903798195.1 of Danio kyathit. Lineage (NCBI taxonomy): Eukaryota > Metazoa > Chordata > Actinopteri > Cypriniformes > Danionidae > Danio > Danio kyathit. The sequence continues at coordinate 7,636,726 of LR812532.1, read as the reverse complement.
GTTACAGACAGACAAAGCGACAGACAGACAGAAAGAAAACAACAGACAGACAGACAGATAAAATGACAAACAGACAGAAAGATAGACATGCATATAAACAACAGACTGAAACAGATGAAACAGCAGACAGCCTAAATAAGCAACAGACAGAGAGACAATCAGAGCAACGAAAAATTTCAATGACTGACAGACAGACAAAACAACAGACAGATTAAACAACAGACAGAGAGATAAAACAACAGAAAGACAGACTGGTTAAACAACAGAGAGATTGTCAAACAAATGCCAGATAAAACAACAGACAGACAGACAGATTAAACAACATATAAAACAACAGATGGACAGACAGAAAAAAAAAACAATGGACAGACAGGCAGACAGATAAAATAACAGACAGACAGACAGATTAAACAACAGACAGACAAACAGATGAAACAGCAGACAGCCTAAATAAACAACAGACAGATAACAAACAGACAAACAGAGCAAAATAAATATTAAATGACGGACAGACAGACAAAACGACAGACAGATTAAACAACAGACAGACACACTTATGAAACAACAGACAGAGTGTTACACGAACTGACAGATAAATCAACAGACAGCCAGATAAAACAACAGACAGACAGATAAAACAGCATACAAACATATAAAACAACAGACAGAGATACACATAAAACAACAGACAAAGCAACAGACAGACAAAAAAACAATGGACTGACAGACAGACAGATAAAATAACAGACAGACAGATTACACAACAGACACACAGAGAAACAGATGAAACAGCAGACAGCCTAAATAAACAACAGATGATTGACAGACAGACAAAACGATGGACAGATTAAACAACAGAGACAAACAGACATATAAAACAACAGACAGAGATACACATAAAACAACAGACAAAGCAACAGACAGACAAAAAAACAACGGACAGACAGGCAGACAGATAAAATAACAGACAGACAGATTACACAACAGACACACAGAGAAACAGATGAAACAGCAGACAGCCTAAATAAACAACAGATGATTGACAGACAGACAAAACGACGGACAGATTAAACAACAGAGACAAACAGACATATAAAACAACAGACAGACAGAGATATAAAACAACAAAAATACTGACTGGTTAAACAACCGACAGATTGTCAGACAAACTGACAGATTAAACAACAGACAAACATAAAACAACAGACAGAGAGACATAAAACAACAGACAGAGAGACATAAAACAACAGACGGGCAGAAAGAAAACAACAGACAGACAGACAGATTAAACAACAGACAGACAGAGATATAAAACAACAGACAGACAAAGCGACAGACAGACAGAAAGAAAACAATGGACAGACAGACAGACAGACAGACAGATTAAACAACAGACAGACAGAGATATAAAACAACAGACAGACAAAGCGACAGACAGACAGAAAGAAAACAATGGACAGACAGACAGACAGACAGATTAAACAACAGACAGACAGAGATATAAAACAACAGACAGACAGACTGGTTAAACAACAGACAGATTGTCAGACAAACTGACAGATAAAACAACAGACAGACAGATAAAACAGCATACAAACATAAAACAACAGACAGACAGACATAAAACAGACAGACACATACAATTACAGACAGACATATAAAACAACAGACAGACAAAGAGACAGACAGAAAGAAAACAATGGACAGACAGGCAGACAGATAAAATGACAAACAGACAGACAGAAAAATAGACATGCATATAAACAACAGACTGACAGAGAAACAGATGAAACAGCAGACAGCCTAAACAAACAACAGACAGATAGACAAACAGAGCAAAACAAATATTAAATGACTGACAGACAGACAAAATGACAGACAGATTAAACAACAGACAGACAGAGATACAAAATAACAGAAATACTGACTGGTTAAACAACCGACAGATTGTCAGACAAACTGACAGATTAAACAACAGACAGACAGAAAAAAACAACATACCAACATATAAAACAACAGACAGAGAGACATAAAACAACAGACAGACAAAGCGACAGACAGACAGAAAGAAAACAATGGACAGACAGACAGACAGATTAAACAACAGACAGACAGAGATATAAAACAACAGACAGACAAAGCGACAGACAGACAGAAAGAAAACAATGGACAGACAGGCAGACAGATAAAATGAAAAACAGACAGAAAGAAAGATAGACATGCATATAAACAACAGACTGAAACAGATGAAACAGCAGACATCCTAAATAAACAACAGACAGAGAGACAAACAGAGCAAAAGAAATATTAAATGATTGACAGACAGACAAAACGACAGACAGATTAAACATCAGACAGAGAGATAAAACAACAGAAAGACAGACTGGTTAAACAACAGACAGATTGCCAGACAAACTGCCAGATAAAACAACAGAGACAAACAGACATATAAAACAACAGACAGACAGAGAGACAGAAAACAACAACAACATACAAACATATAAAACAACAGACAGAGAGACATAAAACAACAAACAGACATAAAATTACAGACAGACATATAAAACAACAGACAGACAAAGCAACAAACAGACAGAAAGAAAACAATGGACAGACAGACAGATTAAACAACAGACAGACAGAGATCTAAAACAACAGACAGACAGACTGGTTAAACAACAAACAGATTGTCAGACAAACTGTCAGATAAAACAACAGACAGACAGATAAAACAGCATACAAACATATAAAACAACAGACAGAGACATATAAAACAACAGAAAGACACATAAAATTACAGACAGACGTATAAAACAACAGACAGACAGAAATAAAACAATGGACAGACAGACAGACAGATAAAATGACAAACAGACAGACAGAAAGATAAACATGCATATAAACAACAGACTGAAACAGATGAAACAGCAGACAGCCTAAATAAGCAACAGACAGAGAGACAAACAGAGCAAAAGAAATATTAAATGATTGACAGACGGACAAAATGACAGACAGATTAAACAACAGACAGAGAGATAAAACAACACACAGACAGACATATAAAACAACAGACAGAGAGACTGGTTAAACAACAGACAGATTGTCAAACAAACAGCCAGATAAAACAACAGACAGACAGACAGATTAAACAACAGACAGACAGAAAGAAAACAATGGACAGACAGATAAAACGACAAACAGACAGAAAGACAGACATGCATATAAAACAACAGACTGATAGACAAACAGAGCAAAAGACAGACAGGCAGATAAAATGACAGGCAGACATAGATGTTAAACAACAGACAAACGAAAAAATAAAAGGACAGACCGAGTGACAGACAGAAAATGAAACGACAGACAGACAGACAGACAGATAAAACAACAGAATACAGACAGACGGATGGATAAAAAATCAGATTATGACCATTATATCCTATGTGTCTCACTTGTGTGTTCAGCGATGCATATTTCATAATTAAAGGCAAACACTACAGTGGTCAGAAATATTGATTTTAGTGCACAATATAATGCTAAACTTAAAGAAGGAGCCGCTTGAGTAACTACAGATTACAGTTCAGCTTGTTCATAATTAATTGGATATTGATTTCTATACATAGAAAAAAAAATCACAATCAAGCTGAAAAAAGTATTGACATCTCAGTTGCCATAGCAATGGTCTCTATCTTTAGAAAGTCACACTTGCTTCACATTTACTTAAAAATCACAGCTTTGCCAGATGTATCAGCCATTGTTGCCTCATGCATAATTTGAAGACATTTATACATTAATTTATTACTGTTTTATTGGATATGTGCTATATTACTTTTTATTATCATAGATACACTCTTAGTTACAGTATAGCCGTCAGTTTGGTGTTTGTAAGATGTTTTAAAGAAAGTTTTTATGCAGGCTGCATTTATTTAACTAGAAAAGGTAATATTTAAAAATTTGTGCATATTAATAACTTGTTTCAATTAGAATTATTAATATTCATGTTACAACATGAGCAATTGCTGCTGAATTGCTATCAGTGTCACATGAAATGACATGACACTTTTAACTTTGACCAGGTATGGGATCAGGTTTGTTTGTTTGTTCATTCATTAAGGTAATAAATATATATTTATTATTTATTGATCAGGAAATAAATATTATTTATTTATTCAGGTTTCAAACTTATTAAATGTGGCGTGTATGCTGAATAAAGCAGTTTATTTATTTATTTATTTATTTATTTATTTATTAAGGTAATAAATATGTATTCTTTATTTATTAATTATTTATCAGGAAATAAATATTATTTATTTATTTATTCAGGTTCTAAACTTATTAAATGTGGCGTGTATGCTGAATAAAGCAGTTTATTTATTTATTTATTTATTTATTTATTTATTTATTTATTTATTTATTAAGGTAATAAATATGTATTGTTTATTTATTAATTATTTATCAGGTAATAAATATTATTTATTTATTTATTCAGGTTCTAAACTTATTAAATGTGGTGTGTATGCTGAATGAAGCAGTTTATTTGTTTATTTATTTATTTATTCATTCATTAAGGTAATAAATATTTATTAATTATTTATCAGGTAATACATATTATTTATTTATTTATTTATTCAGGATCCAAACTTATTAAATGTGGTGTGTATGCTGAATAATTCAGTTTATTTATTTATTTATTTATTTATTTATTTATTTATTCAGGTTCTAAACTTATTAAATGTGGTGTCTATGCTGAATAAAGCAGTTTATTTGTTTATTTGTTTATTTATTCATTCATTAAGGTAATAAATATTTATTAATTATTTATCAGGTAATACATATTATTTATTTATTTATTTATTCAGGATCCAAACTTATTAAATGTGGTGTGTATGCTGAATAATTCAGTTTGTTTATTTATTTATTTATTTATTTATTTATTTATTTATTTATTTATTTATTTATTTATTTATTTATTCAGGTTCTAAACTTATTAAATGTGGTGTCTATGCTGAATAAAGCAGTTTATTTGTTTATTTGTTTTTTTATTTATTCATTCATTTAAGTAATACATAAATATGTATTCTTTATTTATTAATTATTTATCAGGTAATACATTTTATTTATTTATTTATTTAGGATCTAAACTTATTAAATATGGTGTGTTTGCTGATTAAAGCAATTTATTTATTTGTGTGTTTATTTATTTATTCATTCATTCGTTCTTTCATTAAGGTAATAAGTACATATTTATTCTTTATTTATTAATTAATTACCAAGTAATACATATTATTTATTTATTTATTTAGATTCTAAACTTATCAAATGTGATGTGTATGCTGAAGAAAGCAATTTATTTATTTATTTATTTATTTATTCATTCATTAAGGTAATAAATGAATATATATATATATATATATATATATATATATATATATTCTTTATTTATTAATTATTTATCAGGTAATAAATATTATTTATTTATTTATTTATTTATTTATTTATTCAGGTTTTACATTTATTAAATGTGGTGTGTATGCTGAATGAAGCAGTTTATTTATTTATTCAGATTCTAAACATATTAAATGTGGTGTGTATGCGGAATAAAGCAGTTTATTTGTTTATTTATTTATTCATTAATTCTTTAGGGTAATAAATAAATTTGTACTCTTTATTCGATAATAAATGTGGTGTGTATGCTGAATAAAGCAGTTTATTTATTTATTTATTCATTCATTCTTTAGGGTAATAAATAAATATGTACTCTTTATTTAATAATAAATGTGGTGTGTATGCTGAATAAAGCAGTTTATTAAATAATGAATTAATTTATTTAATTTATTAAATGAATAAATGAACCCTAATTAATGATTGATCCTAATGCATTCATTTATTCATTTTCTTTTCGGCTTAGTCCCTTTATTAATATGGGGTCGCCACAGCGGAATGAACTGCCAACTTATCCAGCACGTTTTTATGCAGCGGATGCCTTTCCAGACGCAACCCATCTCTGGGAAAATTGATCCTATTTAATGTTTGAAATTAAATAGCGCAATTTAAAGAATTCTAAAAAATATTTGTAACTTCACACTCTTGGGACATCAGAGACTTATTTTACATCGTGTTAAAAGGGGCATAATAGGTCATCTAACAGGCCACTTTTAAACCCAGAGCACAGCATGCGATTTCTGCCACTGTTTCCCCATCTGAGACAAATTTTGGGGATCAGTCAAAATCATAACAGGATTATGATATCAAACCAACGGCAGCTCTTTCCGATGGGTTCCTCACGCTCTCTGGACATGCGGATCTACAGCGGACGTGGAAACGTGACCCAACACTTCACAGAAACGCACTGTACGTGACTCTCTGCTAAACACTGGGCCACCTGTCAAACACTGGACGCATTCATGACACATGAAAATCTCACTAAGTATGTGTCTGAAACCTGATTTTAAAATACCTCCGCAAGTAGATTTATTCAGTTAATGTGTAATATTGTTAAACATTTTCTAACAGTGAGAAACAGATGCGTTACATCATTTATTAATCTTTGGATTAGGAAATGAATGGACAGAAATATGTGTTAAATAATTGATTAATCTTTGGATAATAAATACATAGAAATAAAAAAATGAATAAATAAAATTAACAATTAAATACATATGTATTCAAGTCACAGATTAATTAAAGGATTTCATAAAAGACTCTAAAGAGTATTGGATTGAGGCCATTTGAGTACAGTGAACTGATTGTCAAGTTCAAGAAACCAGTCTGAGATGATTCACGCTTTATGACATGGCGCGTTATCCTGCTGGAAGTAGCCATCAGAATATGTGTAGGTATGGTCAGCAACAAGGCTGTGGCATTGGCTCAATTGGTACGAATAAGCCCAAAGTGTGCCAAGAAAATATCCCCCACACCATTACACCACCACCACCAGCCTTAAACCGTTGATACAAGGCAGGATGGATCCATGCTTTCATGTTGTTGACCCCAAATTCTGACCCTACCATCCGAATGTCGCAGCAGAAATCGAGACTCATCAGACAAGGCAACGTTTTTCCAATGTTTTATTGTGCAATTTTGGTGAGCCTGTGTGAATTGTAGCCTCAGTTTCCTGTTCTTAGCTGACAGGAGTGGCACCCGGTGTACACACTTCTGCTGCTGTAGCCCATCCGCCTCAAGGTTACATGTGTTGTACATTCAGAGATGCTCTTCTGCAGACCTCAATTGTAACGAGTGGTTATTTGAGTTACTGCTGCCTTTCTATCAGCTGGACTCTGGCCATTCTTTTCTGACCTCTTGCATCAACAAGGCATTTGCGCTCTAGAGTTGGTTGTGCGTGAAATTCCCAGTAGATCAGCAGTTTCTGAAATACTCAGTCCAGCCCGTCTGGCACCAACAACCATGCCATGTTCAAAGTCACTTAAATCACCTTTCTTCCCCATTCTGATGCTCGGTTTGAACTGCAGCGGATCGTCTTGACCATGTCTACATGTCTAAATGCATCGAGTTTCTGCCATGTGACTGGCTGATTAGAAATATGCGTAACGAGCAGTTGGACAGGTGTACCTAATAAAGTGGCCGGTGAGTGTAATTGAATTAAATATATGAATTTGGCTCAACGAGGCATGTTTATGCATTGCACAAACTATTAAAAAAAACATGTTATATACTCATTAAAGTAGGATTAGGACCCAATTGTTTATTAAAAAAGTACTATGGAAGTTAATGTATTTTAGTACAGTTCAAAAGTTTTGTGGGCAGAGGCGGACTGGCCATAGGGAGCACCGGGACGGCCCGACGGTCAATCAAGCCTGCCACTGTGATTCTGGCCTGCCGCGCATCCGCCTCCCCCCGCGCTCTTCACTTTCTATATCGCATCAGATGTGGCCTGCCAACGGGACTCTGGCCTGCCGCGCATCCCCGCGCACCCCTCTGCGCCCCCTCCCCGCTCTTCACTTTATAGATCGCATCAGATGTGACCTGACTCGAAAACCCTGTTTGTGGGCGTCATGGTGGCGCAATGGGTAGCACGATCGCCTCACAGCAAGAAGGTCACTGGTTCGAGCCTCGGCTGGGTCAGTTGGTGTTTCTGTGTGGAGTTTGCATGTTCTCCCTGTGTTTGCGTGGGTTTCCTCCGGGTGCTCCGCTTTCCCCCGCAAGTCCAAAGACATGTGGTATAGGTGATTGGGTAAGCTAAATTGTCTGTAGTGAATGAGTGTGTATGGATGATTCCCAGTGATGGGTTGCAGCTAGAAGGGCATCCGCTGCGTAAAACATGTGCTGGATACGTTGGCAGTTCATTCTGCTGTGGCAATACCAGAGTAACAAAGGGATTAAGCTGAAAAGAAAATGAATGAATGAAAAGCTTTACATTTCCGCTATTTTCATTTGTAATTAATACTCTTTTTACATTGTTGTCACACATGACTGTCCAGCTCCAGAATACATTCTTGACTTCAAACACACACATGCACAAAGACACATGTTACTACATGAAACATGCGGAGCGTTTGTTAAGCATCAGTGAACAAAAGGGTGTCCGTACAGCTGGTTATTAAGGTGTGTGTGTAAGTGCATGTGTGTCAGGCTCTGGTCTAATGCCATCTGGCTCTGGCGCTCTCCGGAGGCTGGCGCGGTGCCATAACCTTACTTCCATCAGGCCGGTAATGCCTGCTTCTATTTCTACAAAGAGAGCAAATGGTTGAGCGCAGACTTCACACAGCGGCATTAGAAGGGACAGATTTTTAGGTCACGTTCATTGTCTGGCATGGGACGCCGACTGTTTAGGATGTTTCAACCAGTGAGGAGAGAAAAAAAAATTATGGGGTGTATTTCTGTAAACAGGAAGCAGAGTGAACTTTAAAGGGAAGTGTGGGATTAATATGTTTTTTAATCTGTATTAAGGAATATTAGGGGCGTCACGGTGGCGCAGTGGTAGCACGATCGCCTCACAGCAAGAAGGTCGCTGGTTCGAGCCTTGCCTGGGTCAGTTGGCATTTCGGTGAGAAGTTTGTATGTTCTCCCTGTGTTAGCGTAGGTTTCCTCCGGGTGCTCCGGTTTCCCCCACAGTCCAAAGACATGTGGTATAGGTGAACTTGGTAAAGCTAAAGTGTATGTGTGTGAATGAGTGTGTATGGGTGTTTCCCATCGATGGGTTGCAGCTGGAAGGGCATCTGCTGCGTAAAACATATGTTAGATAAGTTGGCAGTTCGTTCTGCTGTGGCGACCCCAGATTAATAAAGAAACTATGCCAAAAAGAATATGAATGAATGAATGAATGAATGAATGAAAGAGAGGAAATTAAATCCAAAATTCCAAAAATGTCCATCCCTTTTACATTCAAAAATGTGCTCACTATTTACTCACCCTTTAGTCGTTGCTTACTTTAAAGAAGAATATTTTTAAGAATATTTAAACAAATAGCAGAAGTGCGAAACAGCGATGGAGCTCTTACGATGCAACAGCAAACTGAAAGATAAACACAAACATATGAATAATGGTTTATTATTTACTTTGAAACAGTTTTCATTCAAATTGCCAGTCAATTTTATGAATAATTGCAAAGCAACTGAAAGATGAGGCAAGATTAAAACAGTATTTTTGGATAATATAACAGTTTTTTTTTTTACATTAAAGAGAGTAAAATGTACTCAATATTTACTCAGCCTTCACTCGTTCCTTACTTTGTAGCAGAATATTTTGGAGTTAATGCAACTTTACTTCACCATAAATTTAAAAAGTGACACTTTTTACTCGCTGCGGTGGAAAACAAATAGCAGAAGTGCTAAACGAAACAGCGATGGAACTCTAGCGATGCAACAACAGACTGAAAGATAAACAAAAACATGTGAATAATGGTTTATTATTTACTTTGAAACAGTTTTCATTCAAATTACCAGTCAATTTTATGAATAATTGCAAAGCAACTGAAAGATGAAGAAAGATCAAAACAGTATTTTTTGGAAAATATAACATTATATTAAAGAGAGTAAAATCAGCGGGCCCAGAATTGAGCCCTGAGGCACCTCAGAGTAGCGAGATGTTATGATTTCAATCAAAATCACCTATAATTCATTAACAGAATGGAGAAGTTGTGATGAAGGGTTGGCTGAAATCACAAGACGTTTTGTCTTGGTAAGGTTGAGGTGAAGGTGGTGGTCTTTCATCTAGTTTAAAATTTCAGATTTGTTGAGATGTGATCAACAGAAGTCAGATCATCAGACCGGAATGAGAGGAAGAGTTGAGTTTATCAGCATAGCAGTGGCATGAAAAGCCATGTTTCTGGATGAGAGATCCTAGTGATTCCATGCTCATAGAGAAATTAAGCTGGCCTACAATTGAGCCCTGAAGCACCCCAAGTCGCAAGATGTTATGATTTCAATCAAAAATGTAGTCACTTGCTCACAAATCTCTCAATATTCAACCCCTCAAATTAATCTCTGATAGATAAAAACCCACACTGAAAATATATTCACTCAAAAATGCATCTTCTATTTCAGTGGTCCTCAACCTTTCTATCATCGTCAACACGACAATTTTACCACAGCCTGGGGGTGGGTGTACCTACAGTAGATTGCTAGGTAACCATCAAATGTTTTCTCAGAGGATGACAAGCTGATAAAACATTGCTGGAACTCTATACATGTTTTATTTATGGAGAAAGTTCAAAAGCAATGCAGTTTTTGGGTGTTCTGTGCTGGATATTACTGCCTGGACATTGTGAGTGTGTTACGCCACAAGCACCCATCGCTCCCAATATGCGCACAAGGCACGCGCCTTCATTGAAAATAATGAACTTGTGCGAGATATGTGAAGGGCCCTAAAAGCCGCCGTCATTCACCTGATTTGTTGACAAATGGGTTGCGGATCCATTCCTTGGTAGTTTAAGGGTCCTTCACAGGCCTTTTCCCCACAAACTTTCCACAGACGTCTGTTTCTTACTTATTTTGCTAACTTGAGGGTTAAATTTTGGCGCTCAAGTCACTGAGATGTATACGAGAGAATACGCCATTGATCAAAATAAAAAAATAAAATAAAATAAAAAAAGATCGTTCAGACTCAGATAAGAAATAAAATGGAAATAATTAATGATTTCTTGTGCGGCCCGGTACCAATTGATCCATAGTCCACAGACTGTTCTATACTATTTTTTTAACTACTCACTTAAGTATTAATAAGTATTCATAGTTCCAAGTTAATACTTGTTTTAGCATGCATTGTAAGTGTATTACACATTTTTGTACAGAGTTGTTGTTGTATTTAATGCATAATATGCCATTATCTAGGGCTGAAATGAGTAACATAGGCACATTGTGAATACGTAGCCCCGAATACATTTCTGGAGAGCACGAATTAAGTAGCCAGAGCTATGTATGGCTGCGTTTACTCTTTAAAACAAATGCTATGGGGCAGTATGGTGGCTTGTTTCTTTTCACACTACCGGCTGACCGCTTACCTCCGTGTGGGTGGCTTTTTCACTGTTACCAGTTTGCCCAGTAGCTCACCATGTACGTCGGCAGACTTGAGATGCAGAGAGGAGTTGACCACGACGATGGGGTTCAACCCCGGCAAAGAAAAGTTCCAGAAAGCAGGTAAAACAAAAGGAAAAACATAAAATTAACAAGTAAATAACATAAAAATAAAAATAACATAAAATAATTTTTATATAAAATAACATAAATATTATTTTTATGGACAGAATTTCAAGGTGCAGCCTTAGGCTGGAGGGGGTTCGGTTAGGGGACCACAGGATTTCATCTCTGTTATTCGCAGCTGATGTTGTTCTGTTGGCTTTATTGAACATGGACCTTCAGCATGCACTGGGGCTGTTTTCTGCCGAGTGTGACGCGGCTGGGATGAGAATCAGCACCTCCAAGTCCGAGACCATGGTGCTCCACCAGAAAAAGGTGGTTTGCCATCTCCAGGTTGGAGGAAAGTCCGTATCCCAGGTGGAGTAGTTTAAGTATCTCTGGGTTTTGTTCAGGAGTGAGGGAAGGATGGAACGTGAGATTGACAGGCGGATTGGTGCAGCGGCAGCAGTAATGCGGTCGATGTACCGGTCCGTTGTGGTAAAGAAGGAGCTGAGGCGAAAGGCAAAGCTTTCGATTTACCGGTCAATCTACGTTCCTACTCTCACCTATGGTCATGAGCTTTGGGTCATGATCGAAAGGACAAAATCTCGGTTACAAGCGGCCAAAATGAGTTTCCTTCGAAGGGTGGAAGGGCGCACTCTTATGGATAGGGTGAAGAGCTCTGACACTTGGGAGGATCTTGGAGTAGAGCCGCTGCTCCTTCACATCGAGAGAAGTTAGCTGAGGTGTCTCGGGCATCTGTTTCGGATGCCTCCTGGACGCCTACCTAGGGAGGTGTTCCAGGCATGTCCCATGGGGAGGAGGCCTCGGGGAAGACCCAAGACACGCTGGAGGGACTATGTCTCTCGGCTGGCCTGGGAACGCCTCACGATCCCCCCGGAGGTGCTAGAGGAAGTGTCTGGGGAGACGGAAATCTGGGGTTCTCTCCTAAGACTGCTGTCCCCGCAACCCGGCCCCGGAAAAGCATCAGATAATGAATGAATGAATGAAGTAAATAACAGGGTGAGAACATGTTAAATCTGAAAATGTGGTAAAAATCAGTTAGCCACAAGTGCTTTTCTTTTTTTGGATTGCTTTTGAAAACACTGTCAGTTGGGTTTAGGGAAGGTGGTGGGCAAGTCAATCAATGCTCTTGAAAACACTCAGTTAGTCGGGCAGTCAGTCAGTCAGTCAGTCAACAGTGGCCTCTGGTGGATTTATGTGAGAACAGCAGGCACGAATGGCACTTGTAAAATAAATTTGAAACCTAAAAAAGCGTACACAGCACTCTCTGGTGGATTTAGAAAAAAACCCTCAAAAAACGTAGCTCCTGGGACCTATTTTGCACTCTCCAGAAATGTATACAGAGGTACATATCAATAATGATCCTGGGTTGGAAATTAGTCTCACTCACGCACACAAACACACATACTACCGTCAACAATAAACAGAAGTCGGACCACCTTGGCAGGGCATCATGCATTGTTTCTTTGCACGGATATTAGTAGGCCATTTTCACCGCGGCATTATGGGACATCTGCTGGGCTGTAGAGAGCACCTGTTTCCACAGTGATATGGGCAGCGGCTCCATCACACTCATGTGCAGTTGTGGGATGTATTAGTTGCGGGCGATCATGTGCAGAGACAGCCTTCGCCCCTGGGCCTCCACACACTCTCAAATTCCCTATTAAAACAGTAACAGGAGAGCCTTGAACACAGCACCGTGCGTGTGTGTGCGCATGTATGTGTTTAGTTGCTAGGGTTTAATCTGGTATAGAATGTGTGTATTTAGTTGCTAGGATTTGGTCCTGGCAGCACTGGGGCGTGCTTGCTTATTTGTCAGTGTTTGGTGTTGGTCGAGTGTGAAAGGGTTGGATTGTTTCTTCAAGGTTGATGTATGTTTTTTTTCTATTTTAAAATACTTCCTTGCATCCCAGAATAATATACAGTAGTCCGAAACATACATCTATAATTATAGGACATAATTTACGTTCTTGCTGCTGAAAGAGTAACAAACCACAGTACTCCAGGGGACGATAGAGTTTCCTTCAGATGCCTGTGCCAATAAACCGGATGTGTCGAGGTATTTAGCTATAAATATGTTTTAGAAGATCTAGCTTATAAGCTGCTATTATGCTTTTTACAATTTCAGCATGCGTCAGTGTAAAGCTGCATAATTGTTGAGGGAAAAAGACATTGCAATATTTAGATTTTCTGCAATATACAGTTGAAGTCAGAATTATTAGCCCCCCTGATTTATTAGCCCCCCTGTTTATTTTTTCCCCAATTTCTGTTTAACGGAGAGAAGATTTTTTCAACACATTTATAAATATAATAGTTTTAATAACTCATTTCTAATAACTGATTAATTTTATTAATAATAAAATAATATTATATTTTTCAAGACACTTCTATACAGCTTAAAGTGACATTTAAAGGCTTAACTAGGTTAATTAGGTTAACTAGGCAGGTTAGGGTAATTAGGCAAGTTATTATATAATGATGATTTGTTCTGTAAAAGTGGCTAATTTTTGTCCTTAAAATGGTTCTTAAAAAATTAAAAACTGCTTTTATTCTAGCCGAAATAAAAAAAATAAGACTTTCTCTAGAAGAAAAAATATTATCAGACATACTGTGAAGATTTCCTTGCTCTATTAAACATAATTTGGGAAATATTTTAAAAAGAAACAAAAATTAAAAAGGGGGCTAATAATTCTGACTTCAACTGAATATTGTGTTTTAAAGACAATTATCTGTGAATTGAATAGCTCTGTTGGAATTCATAATTTGTTATTAAATGGGAAGATTTTACAGAAAGCTCACCTGTATAAAATACAACCCCGAATCAGAAAAAAGTTGTGACAGTATGGAAAATATAAATAAAATAATTAAAGAAGTGACTTTGACTTGTATTTCATTGCAGACAATACAACAAGCATTATTTAATGTGTTCCTCATGACTTTTATTTATTTATTTTCAAAATAAACACATATTCCAATTTTGGTTCTTGCAACAAATAAAGAAAAAAAGATGCAACAGTAAAGCATTTAGCACTTTGTAATGTTGCCATTCCTTTTCACAACATTAAAAGGGCACCTATGGTGAAAAATCTACTTTTCAAGCTGTTTGAACCAGCCTAATCTCACGAGGAAACGTAAGTATTTTACGTTTTGTCAGTTTAGTGGCTAATTCGTACAAATTCGTACGAGTTCAGTCGTACGAAAATGTACGATTTTAAAAAGGAGGCGTGGCACCTAACCCCACCCCTAACCCCAACCGTCATTGGGTGATGGGCAAATCGTACTAATTTGTACGAATTAGATCGTACGAATTCATACGAATTAGCCACTAATCAAAAAGTTACGAATTGGCCGTGAGATAGCGTTGGTTTGAACAGACATATGTGTAGTTATACAGTAGTGTATAGACCAGGGATGTCAAACTCAATTCCTGGAGGGCCGCAGCTCTACACAGTTTAGTTCCAACCCTAATTAAACACACCTGATCAAACTAATTGAGTCCTTCAGGCTTGTTTGAAACCTACCAGTAAGTGTTGAAGCAGGGTTGTAACTAAACTGTGCAGGGTTGCGGCCCTCCAGGAATTGAGTTTGACATCCCTGGTATAGACTGTCATATTGGGGTGATATAAACACACCCAGTCCTTTTTTTTTTTCAATTTAACAACATAAAAACGGTGGACCAATTGGAACGGTTTTAAGACCGACCGCAACTTGACGTAGGAGTGTGGTCCCCCTGCCAACCGAATTGATTGACAGCTGCGTATTAACATGTCTCCGTAGTAACGCTTATAATCATATCAACAAGACAGGACGTGCGCAAAATAAAAGGTCTGTTCAGTTTGCTAGGATCATCAATCATGATCAAATGTGATTAAGAGTGAGTTTTACAAGTTTAAAATGTTTTAAAACAGTGCATGTTTGTACAGAATTACAGCGATTTACTTCAGATTTACTTTATCACAAAAGCTGCATGTCAGAACAATTATAAAAGAAGACGCTTCAATCCCGGAGTTAAGTGTTTTGCGCAATTGATGTGCTTAACGTACGTATCGCACATTCCGCGTGGACCGCTCGAGTTG
Source organism: Danio kyathit (assembly GCA_903798195.1). NCBI lineage: Eukaryota > Metazoa > Chordata > Actinopteri > Cypriniformes > Danionidae > Danio > Danio kyathit. The sequence continues at coordinate 7,621,056 of LR812532.1, read as the reverse complement.
AAAAATCTGAACTTCAGCAGACATTCGCGCCGCGTAAACCAATCAGGTGTTTTTTCTTGTAGGGGAGTGATTATGACGTAGCGCCTTTTGTTGGTGTCCCGGGGAGAAATCCTCCTGCCGACACCGAACAACAGCTCATCAAACTGGGCTCGGCTCACTCGGAAGCATCGCTGAAAGCTTTCATCATTCAGGTTAAGTTTCTGGAGGAGTTTATGAGCTCACAGAGCTGGGTGCACCTCAGAATGGATCTAGTGGACTCAAAACGAATCAACGCTGTTTTTCAGTCTTCCTAAAGCACATAAACACAACTATTCTCTCAATAAAATCCATGTTAGCCATTTAAAAATTAAGCTAGAGTCACTGGGCAGACACAAGCCCTGGCCATGACGCAAATCCACGTCTTTTGTGAAGTGAAATTGATGCGCGAATGTAGTGGATTTGACATGCAAATGATGCGAGTAAACTCAAAGTGTTCACCATCTATTTACGTACGAATAATGTGATTTATCTGCGCGTACTGCATATGGTGTGAACACAGCATTAAGGTGGCCAATAGTACGCGGTCTTCATTGTCGGATTTTGTGCATTAAAATGCGCCACACATTCTCTATTGGAGACATGTCGGGACTGCAGGCAGGCCAGTCAAGTACCTGTATCCTTTTCCTCCACAGCCAGGACTTTAAAATGTTCGCAGAATGTGGTTTTGCATTGTCTTGTTGAATTATGCATGGGAATCTCTGGAAAAGAAGGCAGGATATTGTACTTTTCAGCATTAATGGTGCCATGAAAGAAGTGCAAGTTTCTTTTGCCAAGTGCACTGACACAACCCCATACCATGACAGACCCTGGCTTTTGGACTTGATCCTGGGTTGAGTCTGGATGATTCTTTTCTTCTTTGGTCTGAAGCACACGGCATCCATTTCTCTCAAAATATACCTGAAATATTGATTCATCTGACCACAGTACACGTTTCAATGTGTGATGGTCCATCCCAGATGCCTCTGAGCCCAGAGAAGTCGACAGTGCTTCTGGACATTGTTAACATAGGGCTTCCTTTTGGCACAGTACAGTTTTCACTGGCATTTGTGGATGTTACTATGTATTGTGGTACTTGACAAAGGTTTGCCAAAGTAATCCTGAGTCTATTATTATTTAACAAATTTACCTGATTACTAGCTAACGTTTTTTGGAATGTGTTGCAGGTCTGAATGACAGGAAAGCTGTATATTTACAAATGAAATAAAGTTGATCAGACAAAACATGAAATATTTTGTGCTCATATTGTCTGCATAAAAATCACTACTTTTCTTTTTATTTATTTGCATTTTCCATACTGTCCCAACCTTTTTTGATTTGGGGTTGTATAAAATTTTTAAGCATGGATAATACAGCGGAGCAAAGGTTCAAATGAAATAAACAATGCCTTATGGTTTTCTGTCGAGTTTAACAGTATTCAGGTACATAACTTGAATAATCCAACACAGGATCATTGTGGCAGTCACTCAATCTGACTTTAGAATGGTAATAAACAACTACAACTTATATCATCGACATCCTTGTCTGATAAATGGACTCAGCTACTCCTTTAATTCTAAGAAAGACACGCATTTAACGATGGGCGCATATAACAGCAGAGTTTCCACCTACAAATTTTTATGTGGATTTTGGCATATCACATAAAAACGCTGGATGGGAACACCAAGATGCAAATAATAAAATTCTCAAGTGCTCACTTGAGATGGATAGTTTTTTTTATCTTTAAGAAGACTTTAAACTGCTGTGGAAAGACATTTACCTAATAAATAACTTCAATGTGCATTGACTGTGTAGAGTTGAGGTGTAACTAATGGAAAGTGTGGAAACTCTCTAATGCAAATGGTTTAAAAAAACAAACCTGTATTATTTGGGTGCCCACATTCTTTTGCAACCCAGGCTCATTCTGAAAACAGGTATATACATTTCTGGAGAGCGGCAAATACAACCCAGGAGGTATGATTTTTGGCACTGTGTACACTTTTTGACCGATGCCGGCTGACTGTCGACTGACTGAATGACTGACTGACCGATTGACTGACCCACCCTCCTTCCCTAAACCCAACCAATAGTGTTTTCAAAAGCACTGATTGACCAGCGCCCACAAACTTCCTTAAACTAAACCAACAGTTTTCAAAAGCAATCCAGAAACAGAGAAGCCCTTGCCTGATTTTTACCACGTTTGCTGATTTAACCACATTCTCACCCTGTTATTTACTTGTTTATTTTGTTTTTTGCCTTCTGTTTTTTGTCTTACCTGCTTTCTGGAACCTTTCTTCACTGGACTCAAACCCTGTTGTCGTGGTGAACTCTGTTCTGCGTCTCAAACCCTTCAATGTGTACGGCGAGCCACTGGACAACTGGTAACAGTGGAAAAGCTGTCCATACGAAGGTAAGCCGTCAGCTGGTAAGCACGAAAAGGAATGGCATCGTACCACCCCATAGCGTTCGTTTTTAAGACAAAATGTAGCCATACGTACTTCTGCCTACATAATTCGCAATCTCAAGAAATGTATATAGGGCTACGTTTTCAGAATGAGCCTATGTTGTTGTTTTTTTGGCTAAAGAAGCACATTTAAGATGAAAATAGTACAAATAATTCAAAGCAAGACATCTTGATTAATTAATGTGCAGGTCTTCATCTCAGATAGTGCCAGTTATGTAATCAGATTACTTTTTGGAGTTACTTCTCCCTAAAATTACATCAATGCCAGTTAGTTTGTTTTCCAATGTATTGACAGCGCTACAATCACAACCATTGTAAAAGAAAAGGTTGTGATTTCAATGATGAAAACTGTAAAAATGCCACAGTAAAAAATCTGGAACCTGGTTAACTGTAAGTTTTCTTAATATAGACGATGAATAACTGTAAATTGACTTCCCAGAATTCTTTGCTTTTTAGTTAACATTACTTTTTAAGTGCAGCTTAAGGCTGATTTATACTTCTCCGTCGAATGATCAGCGTGACCCACTGTGCCTGCCTTGCGCGTAATCGTACATTTATATTTCTGCGTGCTGTTTGTGTTGCTCTGCAAGGACACTTTCGAAACGCTAGCTGGCAGTCGGTTTATATGTTCCTCTGTGTCGAGTTTCTTCTTTTGTTTTTTCTGAATGCTACCTTAATGTACAAGTAACTCAGGCCCCGTTTACACTAATACGTTTTAGTTTTAAAACGCATAAGTTTTGCTACTGTTACGCCATCCATCCACACTACGTCGGAGTTTTCGAGCCCCGAAAACGGAGCGTTTTGGAAAAGCTGGAGAGGCCGTTTTCATTCTAAAACGCTGCTCCTCCGTCTCAGTGTAGATGGGGGAAAACGGAGACATCTGAAAACAGAGGCGGGGCTGCAGACATTCGCCTATCTGATTGGGGCTTTTTCCTCAATATTAAGTAGCCTTCACATAGTTCAGTCTTACTTCCTCTCCACTCAGAGTTCGCAAGTTTGATATGGAAAACAAACTCCCGAGTGTGTACTTTGTAAAGTCAATCACATCCCTCTGGCTATGCTGTTTCACTGTCTTGACAATAAAATGAAAACATGATGTGACGAAGTGCCTATTTTAATTTTGATATTAACTTAACAGACACTAAACATGTGGAATCGTCTTGTAGCTGCATGATATGACCGTCATCTTCATGCATTTTTATAACAAAACGGAGTCTATAACAGAACTGCCTCCTTTCATATTCAATGAAAATACGAAACATACCCTCTCTCTTTCACTGAATAGCTGTTTTAATGATCAATAATGGCCATTATAAAAGTATAACGCACAATAAGTTTATACAATAGAGAAAATAAAGGCAAACAATCAGTCAGATGTGCAGAATCGGTGTCCGCGGTTACATTAATTAAGATATTAACCTAACTTATCTTTGCGCTCAGCCAAAACACGTTACCTGAGAACAAGTAATAGATTTAAAAGACCAAAGTCGGGGAATATGTCGTCAGATATAGACAACAAGATTAATTAAATATCACGTTTAACAAATATAGTGAGATTAGATCCAGCGGTAGAACCGTGATAAACAGTCCGACGTGCACAGCTTTCGTGTGGGTGTGTGCTCAAAGCACGCTGCAGTGCATGAGAGAGTGTGTGTGATCACGTGATGTGCGTTTTCACCGTTTTAATGTAGATGGAGTGCTGTTTAGAAACGCTGGGTAAAACTCTAGTGTGGACGCGGATCGTTTTCATTCTAAAACGCTGTTTTACAACTAAAACGTACTAGTGTAAACAGGGCCTCAAACTCACTCATTCAGAGGCAGGAACCGCAGCATTAATCATAAGGTAAACACATAACAAAAGTTTCCATCTGGAGCTCCTTCACAAGACTCAACACTCGCTCCGTCAGGCTCGCGGCTCTCAGCGCCGCCCACACTCGTCAAAGCTACCCAACTGCCCAATCACAGAGCTTGCACTACGCGTCGTTGCGACATTTGTTGAGAGGTGCACGTCAGCGTTGGCGACAGCCACGGTGATGGGTATCCAAGCGTGCAAAGGCTGGGCCGGACCATATGCGTGTGCTTGACGCAGAATTATAAACATGCCTTCAATCACGTGATGAAACAAATAACTAAACACATCAGAGCAGCGGAGGAGCAACGTGAGCATTTAATACAGTCTAAACGGAGTGAATCAAAGATTAATGCTGTGTTCACACCAGACACGGAATGCGCGAATAAATCAAGCTATTTGAGCATAAATAGATGTGTGAAGATTTTGAGTTTACTCTCTTCATTCGCGCGTCAAATTCACTTCACAATAGATGTGCATTCGTATCATGTGCTATCATTCGTATCTGTCTGCCCGATGACTGTAGCTTCATTGCTAAATGGCTAACATGGATTTTATTGAGAGAGTAGCTGTGTTTATGTGCTTCAGGAAGGCTGATAAACAGCGTCGATTCGTTTGGTGCCGTGTCTGAGTCCACTAGATCCATTCAGAGGTACACCCAGCTCTGTCAGTTCATCAACTCCTCCTTCTGACTGAGCCAAACCCAGTTTGATGAACTCTTGTCCACTGTCGGCAAGAGGATCACACGAATCGAATCACGTCGCAGGATGAGATCTATTCTCATCTTTGCAGTGACTTTGCACTTTACACTCGCGCTTGATGCTTCTTCCGCCTCTGGTGTGAACACAGCATCATGGAACAAATGGCATTTTCCGACACTTATACACTTTGATGAAAGTGAAGCAATGTGAATTAGCTTGGATTAGAAAATTTGACGCTAAATTATCGATTCTCTATTAATCTTATTCTGTAATGTGGAAATGCGCTCGTTTTTGCGATTGATTGAGAACTTCCGATTTTGTTGCCTGAAAAAAACGCTTCATTGCAAATTGTTGCAAATTATTTATATAAGCTGAATTTAAACAAACAAAGTTGAACATTACTAAATTTAATTTGTTTAAATTCAGCCGATATAATTTGTTTACAAGGGCGTCACGGTGGCGCAGTGGGCACTGCTCTCGCCTCACAGCAAGAAGGTCACTGGTTCGATCCTCGGTTGGGTCAGCTGGCATTTCTGTGTGGAGTTTGCATGTTCTCCCCGTGTTCACATGGGTTTACTCTGGGTGCTTCGGTTTCCCCCACAAGTCCAAAGACATGCGGTACAGGTGAATTGGGTAAGCTAAATTAGAGTATGTGTGTGTATGGGTGTTTCCCAGCGATGGATTCCGGATGGCATCCGCTGCGTAAAACATATGCTGGATAAGTTGGCGGTTCATTCAGCTGTGGCAACCCCAGATTAATAAAGGCACTAAGCCGAAAAGAAAATGAATAAATTGTTTACAACCACTTAAAAAAAAAAATATTTTCAGTGTATGGGAGAAATTACTAGAAAAAGTAAATGGCAGAAAACAGTCAAAATACACAAACAAGCGTGACTTGACAACGCATAAAAAGAAGAAGATATCAGTTTGCAACATCAAGCAGCAAAACAAACACTTTTTTTAACATCTTAAATCAATGGAAGTGAATGAAAGTGGAAGTCTCGAGCCAAAAAGATTCTAATGGCAGCGCCCATTTGAAAGTGAATAATAGGCTTGTATTGACCCAATGTTGGGGTCACTACTACAGTATTAATATTAGGATCGATCTGCCCATCACTAGCAATATTGTATTCGGTTATTTTTAAAAGTAACTTTCACCACCACCAGGAATAATCCAGGCATTACCAGCTGAAAGATCACTTCTCTACTTACACATTCACACATATAAAACATTATCCGCTATGCCAGCAATCTAACGACGCACCTCATAAACTGCAGGGGCTTCATAAGCAACCGTATCATCAGGGGAGATGGAAAAACACACACTGCAGACGATGCTTTACGGGAGCAGAAAGCTGAAGGAGTCGGCTATGTGACCTTCAGCCGCTCTGCTTTTTAACACAGAGGCTGAAATGAACCTGGATGGGTTACTCATAGGTTTTTGGTAAAGTGCATGGCTGTGGGCCAGAGGCACCCAATGTGGCAGTCGTGACTGAATGTGCTTTTGAGAGATGCTGCAGCTTTAAGAAGGTGCCGAGAACAGACACAAGGACAAAGAGCTTATGAGTAACATTCAAACAGCGTATGACAAGTCACTGTATGCCTTGAGGACAGAGGCTCTGAGTGAGCGGAGATGAGTGGTGTTTTCAATTCCTTGTATATATACAGTTGATGTCAAAATTATTATGCCTTATTTCATTTTCAAATATTTTCCAAATGATGTTTAACAGAGCAAGGAATTTTTCACAATTTTTCCTATAATATATATATTTTTCTTGAGAAAGTCTGATTTGTTTTATTTCGGCTAGAATAAAATTATTTTTAAAAACCATTTTAAGATCAATATTATATAGCCTCATTAGTCAATATATTTTTTCTTTAGTCTACAGAACAAACCATCATTGTACAGTACAATGATTTGCCTAATTACCCTAACCTGCCTAATTAACCTAGGAAAGGTTTTACAATGTCACTTTAAGCTGAATGCTAGTGTCTTGAAAAATATCTAGTCTAATATTATGTGCTGTCATCATGACAATGATAAAATAAATCAGTCATTATAAAGGAGTTATTAAAACTATTATGTTTATAAATGTGTTGAAAAAATCTTTCATTAAACAGAAATTGGGGAATAAAATATAGAGGTGGGGGTGGGATGCTAATAAATCAGGAGGGCTAATATTTCTGACTTCAAGTGTGTTTATATATACAGTTAAAGACAGAATGATTAGCTCCCCTTTTAATTTGTTTTCTTTTTTAAATGTTTCCCAAATTATATTTAACAGAGCAAGGAAATGTTCACAGTATGTCTAATAATGTTTTTTTTATCTGGAGAAAGTCTTATTTGCTTTATTTTGGCTAGAATAAAAGCAGTTTTTAATTTTTAAGGAACCATTTTAAAGTCAAAATTATTAGCCTCTTTAAGCTATATATTTTTTTCGATAGTCTACAGAACAAACCATCGTTATAAAATAACTTGCCTAATTACCCTAACCTGCCTAGTTAACCTAATTAACCTAGTTAAGCCTTTAAATGTCACTGTAAGCTGTATAGAAGTGTCTTGAAAAAATATCTAGTAAAATATTATTTACTGTCATCATGGCAAAGATAAAATAAATCAGTTATTAGAAATGAGTTATTAAAACTTTTATATTTAGAAATGTGTTGAAAAAATCTTCTCTCCGTTAAACAGAAATTGGGGAAAAAATAAACAGGGGGGCTAATAATTCTGACTTCAACTGTATATATATATACATGATTCCACATTCCATTGTAAGCAAATACTCATTCATATTGTTTACGATTGTGACGAGTCCAATTGACTGCAATTATTTTAAATCACTTCCAACAGATTAGATCCCATCTGACCAGGATTCCTGCTTTTTGTCCAGTAACATTTTATTTACTCATCATGAACAATACAGATTTCTAATATGCACTCAAAAAATTATGTTTGCTGTTTGTTCAAACTATTTATTTAAAATGAACTAAAGCAACACAATTCTTGAGTTTTTTTTTTCTTAATTATTTTATGTTCAACTCACTTAAATTTGTAAAAACTAATAAGTTAACTTAATTCCTTCAACTCAAATGGATTGTGTAGAAGACAACATTTTATGATGTTTATGATGTTGTTTCAAAAAGGTACTTATTAATATGAGCACAGTTTGGCGATGGCAGGCATAAACAGAAGCTTGTCGTTTCATTCCTGGTTCAGTTTCCAAGCTCACCGTTACCAAAAAGGCAAGTTAAGGGTCGGGTGTAATGAAATCTCACAACCTGGAGCCCGTTCCTTCATTCCAGTATAATGTATAAAGGACATAAGCGATTTGTGGAGCGAGAGGGTGTGGAGTATCCAGAACCACTTCTCACTTTTAATGCTGGAACGCCATCTCCCATTTCCAGCTCTCCAACGTGACAAGGAACATGTTATGCTTGGAGATGAGCCACTTACCGAGCCAATAAACCAAATTAAGCTTTA
>LR812532.1:7605046-7610046 GCA_903798195.1 Danio kyathit | reverse complement strand
GGACTTTAATGCAATTCCTGTTACATTCTGTCAAGAACATAATGAAAGCAAATACAGCAAGTGATAGATAGATAGATAGATAGACAGACAGACAGACAGACAGACAGACAGACAGACAGACAGACAGACAGACAGACAGACAGACATGTCATAAAGCGTGAATCATCTCAGACTGGTTGCTTGAACATGACAATGAGTTTACTGTACTCAAACGGCCTCCACAGTCACCAGAACTCAATCCAATAGAGCACGTTTGGGCTGTGGTAGAACGGGAGATTTACATCATGGATGTGCAGCCGACAAATCTGCAGCAACTGCGTGACGTTATCATGTCAAAATGGACCAAAATCTCTGAGGAATACTTCCAGTACCTTGTTAAATCTATGCTACAAAGAATTAAGACAGTTCTGAAGGCAAAAGGGGTTTCAACTCGGTACTAGTAAGGTGTGCCTAATAAAGTGGCCGGTGAGTGTATATATGAATAATTATTATTACTTATTACGTATTATTATTGACATTATTATTAATTCTTCTTATTATCCATCTTGTATATATTGATTTTATTGGTTTAATACAAAATAAAACTAAATGTACTAGTAAAATAAAGTAATATAATAGTAATACTGTAGTAATGACAAATGTTTACAGTAGTAGTAGTAGTACTATATTATAAATGTTATAGGTTATATATAAGTTCACTGAAAAACAATTTTGGAATTGGGTGGACCCAAACTATTCCAAACATTTCTGAATATTTTAATAAAATATGTAATCTTAGCATTGTTTAATAATAAAATTCTATGTTATACATGAGATTCATCCATTCATTGATTCATTCATTCATTCATTCATTTTCCTTCAGCTTAGTCCCTTTATTCATCAGGGGTCACCAGAGCAAAGCAAACCGCCTATACATGAGATGTTACATGTTATTTCAGGATTCTAGGTTTTTAAAGGACTATGATGAAAATCATCTTTTGTAAGCTGTTTGGACAGAACTGTGTGTAGGTATAGTGTGTCCACAGTCATACTGGAGTGACATAAAGACAATAAGAGCGTAGTCACACTATGTACAGTTGCCTTGAACCAGGCCAAAGCACGCTTGTCCCCCCTCCCGTCTCTCCCGACGGCCCGCACTCACATTACATTCGGGCCTGGGCACGCTTACGTCATCGATGATGCGCTGTTCAGTAAGCGCTCTCGCTCAGCACAGTGGAGATTTCTTTAGTTATATCGTTTAAGTCGTTTGATATGCGGTGACACGCAGTCAAATATTTTGCCGAACAGATCCTCCACTTTTGATGCTCATAAACAATCATAATCAAGTCCTCGTGCTGCAGGAATTAGGAGGTTTGCTGAAGGCGCAGCTGTCGTGCAGTGGGGTTTTGCGTCTTTAATAAACTACGACAGTTTGCGTTCATTGAACAGTACGAATGATTAATTAATCCATATCAAACAGTCCCTTAAAAGTCACGTCTCGCTTTCAGTTTCAGGCTCAGGTGCGTTTTGCACTCACACACAAGCGTACCGCGCCACAGCCCAAGTGAACCACGCTCTGGCACACCTCTTCCAACCGGGCCAGGGCTGGCCAAGTGAACCGTGCCTGAGCCCGATTCAGAGCACTCACACTTCTCAAACAATTCGGGAAACGGGCCAGGGCATGGTTCTGATAGCATAGTGTGAGTACCCCCTTAGTCTGACATTTAAATAAGATCAAAATACCTCCCATTTTGAGGCCCACCGCAACGTGACGTAGGAGTGCGGTTTCCCCGCCCACCGAATTGATTGACAGCCGTGTATTAACATGTCTTCATAGTATCCCGTATAATCATAACAACAAGACGGGACATGCGCAAAGCAACCGGGATTAAAAGATCATCAATCATCATCAAATGTGATCGAGAATGAGTTTTACAAGTTTAAAACGTTTTTAAAACAGTGCATGTACGCGATAATATGAAGACATGTTAATACATGACTGTCAATCAATTCGGTGGGTGGGGAAACCGCCCTCCTACAGTACATCACGTTGTAATAAAGTAAAGACGGTAAAATCACTGTAAAAATCACTGTAATTCATCACCACAGCCGCATGTACAAGTACAATTATAAAAGAAGACGCTTCAATCCTGATTTGTGGACGTTAAATACGTTTCATTTTGTACATTAACATAACGGATTTCCATACAGCAGTGGATATTAACATGTATCCTGTCACATTTGCCGTGCAAAAATGGTGCAAAGTTAAACGCTTGCGCTGTGTGTGTTTGTATGCGTGAACTTTGTAACGGCATTGCATGTGACTCATTGTTGCAGAAACGCTTGAATTAACTCCACAACAAATACATCAAATAATCATTGGGAAAGTTCCTAATGTAGTATTTCTCACAAACGTTACATGAGATCTGCTTCCTTCATGTCTGTCACTGTGCTGCTTATTTGACGCAGACGAGGTGGAGATTGAGGCACATTCTGACAGGCATGTGGAAACGGTGGGCGGGGAGAGCTAGCATTAAAGGCGCAAGCAACAAAAACAGCTACATAGTGTTCAGAGCAGAAAATTCTAATATTCTGAAAGGTCTAATAAATAATCTGATGGGTGTTTTTAAGATGAAACTTTGCAGACACATTCTGGAGACACAAAATCTTGATAAAGGGGTACAATAGGAGCCCTTTAAAGTAAACAATCTTGTGTACATGTACATGTGAACAGTTAGTGTAGATGTATGAAGAACACAAATATCGTGACAGGCCTATTTTACTGTGCTATTATCCTAAATGTCTTCTTTTTTTCTCTCCCACCAACCATGATTAGTTCCCCTGTCACCAGCATTTCTGCTACACTTTCAAATAAGGAATGCATTCTCCTTTTTTGTCCTCCTAAGTCCAATCGTTCACTTTCCAGCCTGTGCTTTGATCATTTTCAGGGAATAGCAGGAACTATAGCGAGAGCCATATCTTCACTGGTCTCGATGTGACCGCAGAGGGAATGTGAAGCAGCGACGGATCGTCAGAAGGATTTCCAAATCAATTTGTCAGGTCAGCCGCCGAGGGCCTGATTGCAGTTTGTCCGATGAAAAAAAAAAAAAATAGCAGGAATGCTCAGGTGACTGACGTGGCAGCTGCGACTGTGGGGATTTTTGGGAGAGCATCCCATCGCCGGGCAGCCATTCTCATCCGGAACGCTGGCTCCATACCAGCCATCCATCAGTGCGGATTTCAACTCCCACTCACTTGGACCCGTTCAGGATGTACAGCCCCCCGAGTCCATCGGCTGTGTATCGGGAAAACCTCTGCCAGTAAACTAATCAGCCAAAAGCACAACTTCTTCTGCCTTTGACAGCAGGAAAATTGATTTACACTCTTTAGGATGCTTCACACTGTCTTCATGCGCCTCTAGGGCAGGGGTTTTCAAACTTTCAGGACACCCCCCCCCCCCCCCCCCAAGTTTGTCCAATTTCACTCAATACTTTAATATGATTTTAATATGATTAAGACAATACTCTGATTAAAGAGCCCCTATTATGGGTTTTTGAGAATGACCTTCCATGTAGTGTGTAACACAGCACTAAGTGAAGTGAAATATCTAGCTAACCCTGCTGAAAAATCCAGCTTAAACCAGCCTAAGCTGGTTGGCTGGTTTTAGCTGGTCGACCAGCCTGGTTTTAGAGGGGTTTTGGCCATTTCCAGGCTGGTTTTCAGCCATTTCCAGCCTGGTTTTAGCTGGTCAGGCTGGAAAATGACCAGCTAAAGCCAGCTAAAACCAGCTTGACCAGCCTGGTTTAAGCTGGACATAGCTGGTTTTGGCTGTTCAAGCTGGTTTTAGCTGGTCAACTCCCAGCCTGACTAGCTAAGACCAGGCTGGAAATGACTGGAAACCAGCCTGGAAATGGCCAAAACCCCTCTAAAACCAGGCTGGTCAACCAGCTAAAACCAGCCAACCAGCTTAGGCTGGTTTAAGCTGGATTTTTCAGCAGGGAAGGCTTAAATCTGAAAGTGGACAGTGTTTAAAACTATTGATTCATCCAAAAAAAGAGTCGACTCATAGTGGTTTATCTTTATAATGAGTCTTTAGCCATTTCAACGTGACATGGATACGAAACATAAGCCCCGCCCAATTTTTGCCCCCGCTCAAATCCGGGAAAATTTAAACCTGCGGCCCCGCCCACTAACACAGCAGCAAAGACAAACAGATCCTGAAGTCATGAGTCCTGAAGACGCTGTGCTTACCTGGATATTATTGGAAGTGTGAGGGAAAGGAGTGCTTCAGCAATCTGCACGCTTACAATGGGCGATTCATCAGCCGTTTGTTAAAGGAAGGATCAGAAAAGACTGATGTATGAGACTTTGACAGAGCTCGACAGGAACAGTACATAGCTCATGGATTAGTTTCTTCCTCCATTTTGTGATGGACAGACAATACACCAGGGGTGCGTGCAAAATAAGGACAGTTTATTAGGCAGACAATCAAACAAAGGCAGGCTGCTGCACGCTGGGCTTCGGGCTGGTGTGCAGCACTGGAAAGGCTTACGAAGGCCCAGGGTGAGCACGATGGGAGCCCGCAGAGATAGCTTGTCAGAGGACAGAGGAGGAGAGCTGGTGAGCGCTACAACCCCCCAGCTGGGAATGTGATTGTTGGGCAAAGCAGAGTACAGGTAAGCCCTGAGAACATATAACACTTCGCAAGAGGTGCCACAGCAATGATTGCAAATAGAAATGATCTACATGTTTTGTTACTTGTAACAGCTTGTACTGTATCAGGTTAACTCTTTATATTCTCATATCGCGTCTAATGCCACGTTAAAAATGTGACGCGTGCTGCTTTGTTTACGAATTTAAATACATTTGTGAGCTCGTTCCACTGCTGTTTGTCGTTGCTATGGCCACCGTTAGCTGATCCTTAGACACACCTGCCTGAAAGTTTCTAGCATACCTAGAAAGAGCTTGATTAGCTGGTTCAGGTGTATTTAATTGGGGTTGGAAGTAAAATATGACACTGG